>CM037870.1:24384415-24786915 GCA_021292105.1 Anadara kagoshimensis | reverse complement strand
ATACAAGGTTTTGTTCATCCTACAAAGATTCATAACATTCGTTCAGCAAAATTTGTCACAGAAATTGTATCCTGGCCATTGTCTAGAGTAATATATGCTACCACTGTCCAACCATACCCCCTAGTCTATTGATGGAAGGGGGAGGGTCCTCTGATCCTTACACTTACAGCTTTAAATCCAAGTAACAAGGGGGGTGGGGGTGGTGTAGGGTTTAAATACTACTACTAGCAACAGTATCATCTATTTTTACTCCAATCACCGCATCTTTGTTTACAAATCTTAAATTCAATTCACTTACTTATTAAAAGTTTTTTGAAAATCTTGTATTTGCTTTCGACTAAATTCTTTGAACTCTGTGTAGGGATTCCACACTTGTGTTGAGCCTTGTATTCCGTCCAGTTCACCTTCGTTGATCTTTTCACGCCTCTCGAGTTTTTTCGCCAGCTCGTCTGTAGCCATTATGATATCCTATTTCTCACTTACACGAAACAATTATGAACTAACTCCAACACATGTCAGCCAACAGAAAGTAAAAGTCGCTTCCTGGTTTACACAGGGATTTCCGGGTCACGTCATACGCAAGGTCAAAGGTCAAAAGAGGATTTCCCTCGGTAGATTTAAAAAAGGGACTTCCACACGATTTGAAGACAATAATGTGATTAGTGATTTTTTTATATTAATAAGACATAATGCTTTTTAGGTCTCTATCCATTATCTAATATATTTATGAAATAAAGATAATAAATAATGCAAATAACTGAAAAAGAAGGAAGACATATGAAGGAAAAAACATCTTACTGTAAAACAATGAATTAATTTTTACTGTTAAGATGGTCATTAAAGCAAGTTTTACTGCACAGGTGGTCTATATGTGAAGATACTCGCTAAGACAGGTTTAGCAATACAGGTGGTCTGTATAACAAGGGTGCTCGCTAATTCAGGTTTTACAATACAGGTGGTCTGTACAGAGAGGTTTCGCTATATTAGATTTTATTGTACAGGTGGTCTGTATATAAAGGTGGTCGCTATTGCAGGTTTTTAATACTGCACAGGGGGGCTGTATGTAGAGGTGGTCGCTATATTAAATTTTACTGCACAGGTGGTATGTATATAAAGGTGGTCGCTATTGCAGGTTTTTAATACTTCACAGGGAGGGGCTGTATATAGAGTGGTCGCTATAGCAGATTTTAGTCCAGATGGTCTATATATGGAGGTGGTCTATATAGCAGGTTTTACTGTACAGGTGATCTGTATATAAAGGTGGTCGCTATTGCAGGTTTTTAATACTTCACAGGGAGGGGCTGTATATAGAGTGGTCGCTATAGCAGATTTTAGTCCAGATGGTCTATATATGGAGGTGGTCTATATAGCAGGTTTTACTGTACAGGTGATCTGCATATAGAGGTGGTCGCTATAGTAGAGTTTACTCTACATATTACTTCCATACTCTATATATAAAGGTGATCACTAAAGCAGAGTTTAATGTCCCTTTTAGTCTTTTATATGGAGGTGGTCGCTATATCAGGTTTAACTATGCAGGTGGTCTATATATGGATATTGTCTCTAAAATAGGTTTTACTGTACAAGTAGTCTATACATGGAGGTGGTCTCTATAGCAGGTTATAATGCTACATGCGGTCTTTATATAGAGTTGATTACTTTAGTAGATTTTAATTTACATTATGGTTTTTATACAGAGGTAATCGCTATGACAAGTTTTACTGTAAAGGTAGTCTATATAAGGAGGTGGTAGCTACAGCAGGTTTTACTGTATAGGTGGTCTGTAAAAAGTGGTCGCTACAGTAGGTTTTACTGTACAGGTGGTGTTTAAAAGGAGGTGGTCGCTATAGTAGGTGTTACAGTACAGATGGTTTGGTTTATATAAGGAGGTGGTCGCTATAGCAGCTTGTACTGTGCAGGCGGTCTGGTCTATGTAAGGAGGTGGTTGCTATAGCAGCTTTTACTGTACAGGCAGTCTGGTCTATGTAAGGAGGTGGTCGCTATAGCAGCTTTTACTGTACAGGCGGTCTGGTTTATTTAAGGAGGTGATCACTATAGCAGCTTTTACTGTACAGGCGGTCTGGTTTATTTAAGGAGGTGGTCACTATTGCGGCTTTTACTGTACAGGCGGTCTGGTTTATTTAAGTAGGTGGTCACTATAGCAGCTTTTATTGTACAGGCGGTCTGGTTTATTTAAGGAGGTGGTCACTATAGCAGCTTTTACTGTACAGGCGGTCTGGTCTATGTAAGGAGGTGGTCCCAATAGCAGCTTTTACTGTACAGGCGGTCTGGTCTATGTAAGGAGGTGGTCGCTATAGCAGCTTTTACTAAACAGGCGGTCTGGTCTATGTAGTGAGGTGGTCACTATAGCAGCTTTTACTGTACAAGCGGTCTGGTTTATTTAAGGAGGTGGTCGCTATAGCAGGTTTTCCGTACAGATGGTTTGGCCTATGTTAGGAGGTGGTCGCTATAGTAGCTTTTACTGTACAGGCGGTCTGGTTTATTTAAGGAGGTGGTCACTATAGCAGCTTTTACTGTACAGGCGGTCTGGTCTATGTAAGGAGGTGGTCACTATAGCAGGTTTTACTGTACAGACGGTCTGGTGTATTTAAGGAGGTGATCGCTATAGCAGCTTTTACTGTACAGGCGTTCTGGTCTATGTAAGGAGGTGGTCACTATAGCAGATTTTACTGTACAGGCGGTCTGGTTTATTTAAGGAGGTGGTCGCTATAGCAGCTTTTACTGTACAGGCGGTCTGGTCTATGTAAGGAGGTGGTCGCTATAGCAGGTTTACCGTACAGATGGTTTGGCCTATGTTAGAAGGTGGTCACTATAGCAGCTTTTACTGTACAGGCGGTCTGGTCTATTTAAGGAGGTGGTCGCTATAGCAGCTTTTACTGTACAGGCGGTCTGGTCTATGTAAGGAGGTGGTCGCTATAGCAGGTTTACCGTACAGATGGTTTGGTCTATGTAAGGAGGTGGTCACTATAGCAGCTTTTACTGTACAGGCGGTCTGGTCTATGTAAGGAGGTGGTCACTATAGCAGCTTTTACTGTACAGGCGGTCTGGTTTATTTAAGGAGGTGGTCGCTATAGCAGGTTTACCGTACAGATGGTTTGGTCTATGTAAGGAGGTGGTCGCTATAGCAGCTTTTACTGTACAATTGGTCTATATATGGAAGTGATCGCTATAGCAGGTTATACTGTACAATTCGTCTATATATGGAGATGGTCGCTATAGCAGGTTTTACTGTACATGCAGTCTGATATATAGAGGTGATAACTTAAGCAGGTTCTACTTTACATTTTGTTATTTATACAGAGGTAGTCGCTATAGCAGGTTTAATCATACAAGTAGTCTTTGCATAGAGGAGATCGCTATTTTAGGTATCACTATACGGGTGGTCTTTATACAGAGATGTTCAGTGAAGCAGGTTTTCTGTACATGCAATCTTCATATAGAGGTGGTAGCTGTAGCAGGTTTTACTGTACAGATGGTCTTTATAGGGGAATGATCGCTATATAGCAGGATTTACTGTCTATATATTTAGTTCTTCCGACATACTTATTAGTAATTTCTATAGTAACTATTTCGAATACTAGTATACATACGACTTAACTAATGCAAATATGCTACATGACTATTCCGACTATACTAAATACATGTACTACCTTATTTCGAAATCACGAGATAACTTTTTCAATATGTCTCCTTACGGGCTCCGTAGATAAAGCATCACCAGACTAAGTGTTGAAGGACTTTGGTGATGTCGATTCAAGGTAACTGACCGACCGGGTTCGATGGGTAGCCCGGTTACACAGTGGGTAGAATATTCTGGTAGTATATGGAAGAACCCAGGTTTCAGTCCCGGTTGTAAATTTTTTTCGGACCGGTTCGAATCTCATTCGGAACAAATACAAGTGTGGGAAAGTTTGGCAGCTTGCTTACTAAACGTAGGTTGTTTAGTCCTGGTACTCCGTTTTCTCCACCATCCAATCTTAAAAAAAAGTAAAACTTCATAACTCTACTAGACTTTACATAATTCGCTACAATGTACCCTTGACTTCCAGACACGTTTTGCTGTGTAAGTTTATTTTTCTGACCTTGTATTTTTAATTTTTCAATCATTTGAACTGATAAATATATACTCGCTTTTATTTTGATACTTCATAATTAATTCAAACCTTGTTAGAGGTTGTCAGCGTATCTGAATGGCGTCTTTAATGGGAGGTCACGTTTTATAAGGTAAAGTAGCCCTTCACATAAGATAGGATGGATAGGTAGTAACAATTTTCTCAATTTTATCCATTATTTCATCATTATGACATAGTCAGTGATGTAGCACTTAAAAGTTGTCATTCTCAAGGACTTGCAATGGAGACAATAGTAGTCGGAGATGTCCATGATACAAAGGGTACAGTATTCCATTTCTTTTAGTTACTGTCACTTAAAGTTTCGTGAACACTTAATCATTTATCAACAGGACTCTGATTTGTTTAAAATATGCAAGTTTTCGGCTCTGGTATCCGTTAGTTTCTTTTGGTACATTTAACTTATCGAGCCAAAATGGTTGAGAACATCATCTACCTTCGGTGAGCAAACTGACAAAGTTTCTCACATGCGATCTGTCCTAGAAAGGCGCTTCTTGCGCGCGCTTTAGCTAGGCCACTCGGCAACCGAGCCTTTGCATAGGAAACATTTAGAGTAATTGAGCAATAGTATTATTATCAGAAATAATACAATTCAAAAGTAACACATGTCATTTTATGAAAGATCTATTTAAACATTGACACATCTTGCAATGAAGGTGAAATGCAATTTTAAGAACGCAACTTATGTGTCCTTGATTAAATAAAGTTCAGAACGACTAAATGTTCAGTCCAGGTCCCAGGATCACGAAAATACTTAACTTATTTTCAAAATATAACTTTTAACTTAACTAAGTTAAATCCAAAAAAGTTCAGTATAAGTCGTGTTGGCAGGACCAGGTACTTGTCGTAGAAAAGTTAAGTTCAAATTTAGATTTAATTTTAAAAAAGTTAAATTTCACGGTTTCGTGATTTATTTACTTTTTATTTTTTTTTCTTAACTCTCAGAGTTAAGAAAAACTTAAATTTAATTATAAGAATTAGCTTTTAAGCATTGTTCGTGGTCGCGGAGCCAGTTCGTCAGAATAGCTGAGCAATTGCTGGTGCAAGAGTAAAACAACATCCAACCATCAATATGTCCATGGAATATTAAAAAAAAAAAAAAAAAAAAAAAACAGTACAAAGACCACTTAGCCATTTTGATTCAGACCTAATTTCTTCCTCATTCTTGAAAGCCCCAGGTAAAATTTGGGATATATATTGTTTGAAATTTCAGATTTAGTCTAGTTTCTTTTTATTGTTTACAGATGGAGAAAAAATCGCTGGTGAAAAAAACAATGGATACGAATTTAGTAACAGTTTACATCTTCCAAGCTTGCCCAACCGAAAAGGTTCCAATGTTTCTTTCAACGACAGTCTGGATGTTTTACACGAATTTCACCGGAAGCGACCGGTTGCTATGGGTTACGTGGAAACAGAGACCTGGAGAGAGAAGTATACCTCTTGCCGATGGACAGTAACATACTTAGTGTTTACTTTCTTTACCATACAAGTCATTTACATACAGTGTATGAGCATGGCTCTAGTTTGCATGGTTAAAAATCTGACAACCAGTGCCAATAGTTCAACTTCGGATTTTGCGGTAACTTATTATTATTTTATTACACAGTTAACCCCGATTCATTGCGACAAAGTGTTCAGTAAGGTTTTGGGAATTATAAAAGGCTTTGGAACTAAATCGAGGGAAGACATATAGAAATCAACTTCAAAATACTGTGGTAATAATGGAGATGGCAAGCCATCGAAGGACGCCATAAAGGAGTTTAATTGTACTAATAAATATTAACATTTATGCACTTGACTGTAATGTTCCCCTATTCCGACAATTTGTTCGAAAAGACCCCATAGTTCATTGATGCTTTGTCCTTTGGTTTGATATTCCTTTCGAGTTTGACTGAAAAACAACAATCTATTGGACGTTTAGCAACCACCTCATTGGTCTAAAAAGTAGAGTTCTTAAACCATAGCAACTCAATTTGAGTTGAGTAGAACCGGTAATGGCATTTTACGCCACATCTTGAAAGGTTCTTTAACCGAGACAGTCAGTTCTTGACAGGAGTCCCGGTAGAAAAAAAACAACCACTTTCGAAATGCGAACTGACAATTTTTCTTGGATTAGGAATTACACGAGTTGTATTCGAACCACATTTAGCACGAGAGGAGCTAAACTATCCGTAAGCATGCGCTTTAGACAACTCGGCCACTGGGACTCCAGTAACTCGTTTTTATTTCTTGTTCTGTGGAAACATGTATATAACAATAGTTCCATGTGATGGTTATGTTTTTTGCGAAGATTTACTAGCATATACAAGATAAATCAAAATTAATTGCTACTTTTCAGTAGAATAACATTTTTTTTTTCGAATTTAAATTGGATTATTTTCCTTTGTAACAGGACCACTACGTTGACTGGGATACAAAAGTTCAAGGACGGGTTCTGTTGTCATTTTTCATATTCTTTCCTGTTACGCCTGCCTTATTTGGATACCTTTCTGGGAAATTTGGCGGGAAATATCTGGTAGTGATATTGACAGTCTCGATGTCCATTTCAAATATGTTGATACCGATTTCTGCTCATATTCATCCATACATCGTCATGGGACTGCGGGCGTTTAGCGGAATATGTGCGGTAAGAAAATTGTAAAATGATATTTAGAAGGTTTGACAATATTGAACAATTGTTTTGAAATATAATGCACAAATATTTTACAAAAGGAAAAATGTTTTAGTTCTTAAATATACATGCGTGTTTAAATATTGCGTTTTGTGAATAAATATTTTGATTGAAGAACACTTAATTTGAAATAATTTTGTTTGAAGATTTAATGCTAAATATTTCATTTAGCTAGACTTTGATGAATACAAATTGAAATTTATGAGAAGGTTGGAAATATTTTTATTTGGTCCATGCATCATCGTTAAGTGAAGTATACGTTAGGTGCTGATATTGTCCAAATATAGAAGTAACAAAACAATCGAAAAACATGTACTTGGCAACAATCAACACATGGAACACAATACAATGCAATACCATGACAACAAAACAAGAAAAAACAAACACATATTTGGATCACTGTCTATAAAACTCTTGACTTTGGGTGGTAACTTGAGTAAATGTCCATTGGTCAAAGAATTAAAACTTCCACTTTAATTTCAGGGTGGTGTTTTTCCTACTCTTCTAGATGTTAATTCAAGATGGACTCCATTAAACGAAAGAGCTCAAATGACAGCTTTTGTTTTCTCGGGTAAGTATTAGATGGATTGTAGCATTTCCTAGTATGAAGTCCAACGCCTTATACTCCAGAAATGGCAATGCATAATGAACTTCATTAGGAGTACCAAATGGCACGACGGTGTTTTATTTTGGAAGTCAGTTTCTTGTCAGTAGTAACAATGCTGAATAGTACATATTATTTGAAAAACAGTTATCTCTAGAAACTGTTTATGTATAACTACGCCGTTATCTCAATAAGCCATTGCAATGGTTTTGTGTCTTTCCTGAACAATGTTCCACTTATGCAAATATCAAATCACACGGAATTTCAATTTGTTGATTCCCCAGTTTCGGACACTTGGCAGAAAGTAATTTTGACTATACGAAAGGACAAAACAGTTATTTGGAAGGACCCAAAAAGCAATTTAAACACAACATTAGGATAAAAAAAGAAATTTCACAATTCGGAAAGGCATAAAAAGTAATTTAGAATCTAAGTGAGGACACAAAAAGTGAAAACATGTACTTTTCGTAGTTTTTTTTATTGTGCAGTGACATTTTGTGAATCCCAAATCATTTTTGCAGGACTATATTCTCAAATACATGTATTTGAAGTATTTGATTAATGAGTTATCGTCGGTGAACTTCCACTTGTAGTGCCAGTTCCAGAAAACGAAAAGTGAAACCAGAGTCATGGATAAAGAAGTCACTACATGTTCAATGAAAATTTACATTTTAATTTGTTTATTTCAATCTTAAAATGATTTCTTCTTCAGCACAGAATGTTGCCACTATACTTGCAAACACAGTTTCTGGTTTTGTATGTGGGATACCTATACAGGGAGGATGGCCATTTATATTCTATATATTTGGTAAGCATTTAAATATGTCCCTATCTCGAAAGTCTTCCTTCAAGGCGATATATCGGAGCGTGATGCAGCATATTATCACAATTATTTCCTTTCAAGATTAGATTAATAAGAGGGTTGGTTAATTAGAAATGATTAGATGTGGAATGGAGGAATAGTGTTTTACAACAAAGTTAAGAGTATTTCATTTATATCGAAGGGGGGGGGGGCAATTCTGAGAAGGTGAAAGAACCTTCGACCAACCACCTTAGGTATGCGAGCTGTCTCACACCAGGGTCTGCTATATTAGTGATTGGAACCTTGGCTGTCAAAAGCGCCGTGATCCACAGGCCGGCGCTTTAGACAGCTCGACCAACAAGGCTCTATAATGCTAAAAGCCTCTATTTGCTTACTATTGACTGTGTTTATACTAATTGAAGATGTCATAGTGCAGTGATCGAGTATTTATAAACGTCAAATCTTTTTACGATACATGTGATTTTGTACGTTGCTTTTGTTTTTTGAAACCCATCACTGCTACTTTTTGGCAAGTGTCTGAGACCACGCAAAATCCACCAATTTCAGAATTGTGCGGTTAAATTATTATTTCTAGTTACGAAATTAGTGCAAACGTATGAAGAATTAATTAAAGTTAGCACATATCAAATAGTCCTTTCTTATTCTTGGGAACTTTATTGGCATCTAACATTGATCATTGTTGCTTAAGCCATTGCCATTGACGCGTTTTTAACTGGGATCTGTATTTCATGAAACATATAATTATATGCATTATTGTTTTAATTTAGGTAGTTTTTCCTTGTTATGCATCATACCGTGGTTGGCGTGTGTATATGATTATCCCATGGATCATCCACGGATTACAGCTAGAGAGATAGGTTACATAGATAGAAATCGTAGACACAGTACCAGTATTAAGGTTTGTTTGTCCCGGAAAAATACATGTATAAAGCTAATCTTTCACGCCCACTCACAAAGTTTCAAGGGAAAATGCAAATCCCATGTGCACATCTAGTCACTTGTGGAGAAGCTAAGTTTGTGTAATATTGATGACTTCGTCATGATTGACTAGAGAAGCATCTCCAATTAAACCGAACATGATAGAGGTTTTGTCGATATGTTTTCGTGGCATGTTGTTTTAGTCTTATTTTTCAGAATCCTTTATGTATTTCTTTTTTATCTTATTTAGTTTTATTTAACGTTATTTAGATTTATAGAACTTTTCCATTATAAATTGTAGTTGTAAATATCTTCTAAAGTCCCAAATTCCATAAAAAATATTAAATCTTATGCCATGCTTAGAATAAAAATAAATTCCCTTTATTATTTTCACTCCTGTATGAACGAACACGTTATTTGGTTTTTTAAAATGTCATTGGCAAAATTTTCAGAAATCCAATAAACTGTATAAAGATTTGTAGTTTCCACTCACTCGAGCCAAGTGTCATACTAGTATTATAAATTTTTGAATTTTCTGAATGTAATATTACATTCAGAAAATAACGGTAAATCGTTATGAACACCACAGAATAAAACGTTGCCGTTAATTTGAAAAAAATAAACCAATGGCGTATTCTTATGCACTTGCGACACAATACGTCGCCTAAGACATAAAACATGTACGTTATCAACACCACAATTTTCAACATGTACAACCCAATAGCGACAACATTTCCTACGGAAGTTTTATTGAGAGAAAGTTTAAGAGAAAAACTTTATTTAGGTTCGCTGGATTTCAGTGAAAATTGTACATAATTCTCTGTCATAAATACTGTTATTTTGACACCCAACTTATGACAGTTTTTATTTCATATTTTGTTACAGACGCCAAATCCTCCATGGAAGAAGATACTTACATCAAAACCGTTCTGGAGTATACTTATAGCTCACTCTACGACTGTGTTTGTTTATGTGATTCTAGCAAACTTCCTACCAATATATGTAAATGATATATTACACTACAGCATATCAGAGGTAAGTTGGTTGGTGAAATATTGTTTTACATCTTTATGTCCCGACCATGACACCACATTGTCAACAGAAAAGATTGGCTCCAGTTTCACAACCATTTCTTAGCTAAGAATTTTTTGACGAAACAAATCACAAATGCCATATTCTTGAAGTGATGTTTAAAATGACACCTAAAAATCCAAAATATCTTTAACAAAATTATTAAAGTATAAAACTTGACAGATTTAAGTAAAGTAAAATCTTATATAAGCAATGGACCTGACCCATGAGAGTTACAGAAACAAAAGAGAATTACAATATTGATGAATAATAGTTTTTAATAATGTGCTTTAGTTCAACTCTATCTATCTCTTGTATTTGGCAATACGTTGTTATTAATACAGACATTTCAAAATCAATGCAATCGGTCTGAAAGTAATGCAACGGAAATACATTTGTATTAAGTTCCCTACAGGGAAATGATTTTTTGTAAGTCCATAATTTCGTCAAAAACAGTGAACCTGAACGAAACTAAAACTTGATCTGAAAGTTATGATGGTAGACTTACATACCAAATATTAGCTCAATATTTGCAAGCGTTTAGAAGAAAAGTCCGGAAAGTGTGTGTATTTGACTGACGGACGGACAGAGTGCTCACGTATTTGTTAGCAAACTTCGTTCGAGCAATTAAAAGCAACATTTACTGATACATATCTATGTTTTATTTATATTTTCTCAACGTTTGTAGAACGGAATGCTTTCGTCACTTCCTTTCATTGGACGGTTTTTCGGTGGTATTATAAGTGGGATTCTAGCCGACTTCTTATTGGTCAGAGGATATCTGTCAATCACCAATTTGCGTAAAGTGTTTCAAGTTTTCGGTAAGTCTAGTAATAGGTTTCTTTAGTTTAAACAATATTTTATTTTGATGAAGTACATGATACATATATTACAAATAGATACAATGAGGATTCTGGAACAAGAGGTTTTTAAAGGTTCTATATTTTTTTCCAACAACCCTACCACTATTGAATTCACGAGTGGAACACGTGATACCCCGTATCCTTTGTGCAGAACATGTTTCCAGTGAATATGGAATCGATATATCAACGTTTGCCGAAACAACAATGTTATATTTATAATAAAACGACGTAAACGTTTTTCTTATCATTCAGAGCAAACGTTTAAATGCAATGATCGCGTTGAACGTGGTGAAGTAGTTATATAGTTAACGCCGAAGAAGGCTGCTTACAAATAAATTGTTTACACAAGGATATTGCAAGCCTAGACTTATCAAGGCCCTCAAAAAGTTTAATCACAATATCGTTGATAAGTACGATGTTTCTGTATCCTGGATGCATTTGACGTCCCATGATTTTTTCATTCGCAATCCCTACCTCACTTCCCTTGTTAAAGCCTACATGTTTAACTTAATTTAATTAGTTTTGAAGTTTTTACTTTGCTTTAGGTTTATGTGCAAATTTTTGATAAGGCTGACTACAAGTCAAGTTGAAACATTTTAAAGCATGAATAATGCAAAGATGACAAAACAAAAGACATTGTGATAAAGCCAAAAATTGTTAAGTAGAATTGAAACTATTTGAATTGTATCTTCATTACACGTATATGATTTATTGTAAATATAATGTGTTTGTGTACCCAAGTTTCCTATAGCTGAGATATGGGAAGTAAGAACATAGGTAGAAGCTATAGAACACACAATTTGGAACAATATTATTAAAGAATTGAAATGATTTTTTCGTTTTATGGAGAAATGAAAGAAATTGACACTTTGCATATTACATAATTCTTCAAATTTGCCATATCAAAAAGAAAAATTAATTCCATTGCTTATAATTTAAATTCACACATTTAATACATTACTTTAAAACTGGAGTTTTAAAAAAAAAACTAACATTGCTATGGTTTAGGAATATAACTGCGTTTGTCGTTCATATTCAAATGACCAATTCGTTTATGCAAAATAACAGAACAGTTCTTACCAGCAAAGGAGAATACAAGCTCGAATGTGTAACACCAGACTTCATTTGCAGAGAGTTAATCATGCTTAATAATGGTATGCTGAAATATTATTGAGAGGCAAATTTAGGTCAAAATGCTAGAGTGTATTATCGAATGTTTAATTATTGTCATCACTATAGTTTTGATAAGTATGATATAGTCAACATTATCATGGATATATTTGACGTCCCATTGCTCAATTTTCCCTTTTATTATAAATGTTGATTACACACGTGGTGTTTGCACCTTGTTAAGCAGGAAATACATACCCTTCCGGAACATCTGGCCTCAATTCCCTGGTGGAATTTTTGACTTTCTTTGCCAGTTTATATAATTTTTACTTTGTATGTGGGATTATTTTTTACCATGGGCCGGTATATTTGTGCTTGGTATTGCATTGCGTAAATTAACATTTGATATTTCAATCATTTTCCAATTTATTTGTAGGTTGTTTAGTGTCTGCGCCCTGTCTGATAGTAGTAAGTTTTCTGGACAGTGAGAGTAGAGTACTAGCTATAGTATTGATAGTACTGTACTGGACTATACAATCTACTACGAACTCCGCCTTCAGAGTCAACCCTCTAGATATAGCACCAAGGTAGTACATGTCTATGCTCTTTGCTTTGTTTTGTTATTGTAATTTGGAAATGGATTGCTATGTTTATTTTTGAATTTCAATTTTTTTCTACATATGTGGCAGATGAAGCTAGCTAAAGAGGAGGCGCTAACTATTCCGGATCACCCGGTCTCACTTTTCTAGTAGAAGTTCATGTGTTTTATTTAGTTTGTCAGTTTCAAAGATTTTACTTTGTTTTAGGATTGCGATTTGGTTATGGATTATCAGTATGTTTGTTTTTGATTGTATAGCGCTTGAATACAAGGGTTTAAAACAGAACGAAAACTGTAAGCCGAAGTTTTATTTATATCTTCTATTCCATTAGAACAAAACCATCGGTAAGAATAAAACCAAGCATTGTCCCACTTATGGTTGATAACAATTTGTTCTTGTCTTTCTTGTCTTTTCCGTTGTAGTTTCTCTTTCTGTCACACTAGCGATTTGCGTATTTTATCCTTATCAATTTTGACACTAAATTCATTGCCAATTAATGACAGAAATCTGTGTTATTTTTTTCAGATTTGTAGGAATTCTAAATGGTTTGACCACTACGGCGGCTGCTGTCGCTCAATTAACTGCACCCATTGTGTCGACATCTATAATCACATCAGTAAGTGAACTCATTTACCATAGTCATGAATTTATAAAGATGTAGAAGTCAGAAGTTGAAAGTTATAAACTTTTGTTGCTATGGATACGTATTAACCTTCTAACATTTTCTGTTCATTTTTTGGAAAATTTATTAATCACTACAAAGAGACCTTTGTACTTAATTAGGGTGCAATTAATTAACATAATTATGATTGATATAAATTATATTGAAGGCAATGGAAATGCAATGTATTTTTTATTGTAAATGGATTAACCACAATCTTTAATGATAATTAAAACAACTTTTACTAATAATCTGAGCACGACAAACAATTTTGCAAAAAGTATAATTTAAACAATTTAAGCTTAGGGATATTGCATGCCTAGGCTTATCAAGGCCCTCAATTTTTTTTTGACCGACATTATAGTATTGTTGACAAGTTGGATGACTCTGTCTCCAGGATTGGCCTGGATATATTTGACGTCCCATTGTTCCATGTTCCTTTCACACAATTTTGATTACGCACGTGGCGGGTGTAGCTAGCTAAGCAGGAGGTGCTTACCCTTCCGGAGCACCGGCCTCACTTCCCTGGTTGAAGTTTACGTGTCTAACCTAACTTGTCAGTTCCAAAGTTTTTAGTTTGCTTCTGGGTTGTGATTCGGACATGGATTAGTATGTTTGTTTTTGATTTATCAGTTGACTACCTCACGGTTTAATATCACACACACACACACACACACACACACACACACACACACACACACATTTAAATGTTTTCAATTTCCATGAAGGTTATGGGTTTAATATTTTTATTTTGCTGTATTACAGAGAGCCAGAGAAGAGTGGCAAATCACATTTTACATATGTGTGGGCGTGTCTATAGGAGGAGCCATTTTCTATGCTCTGTTCGCAAGTGGTAAGGAGCAAGCCTGGGCTAAGAAGGACATTGATACTGGTATGACTGTGAATGTTGACAGCATTATAGATTATAGGGATAATTTTGGTTATGAGGATGATATTATGATAAAGCTTGATGATATGATAGCACAACAAACTGGCATACAACTAAAAATAACAATGGATGACAATGACAGTCAAGAATCAACAATTCAGGTTGATGACAACAACCAACTTACGACAATGCTAAAGGATGACAACAACAGCCAACTTGCAACAATTTTAAAAAGCGAACTTGATCATGTTAGCCAAGAAATAACAACATTGCCAGAACCAAAGGTTGACAACAACAATAAACTTAGAATAACTGTACAGAACGGCGAAAACAATCAACTTGCAACAGCTGTACAGAATGACGAACACAGCCAACTTACAACAGCTGTACAGAATGGCGAAAACAATCAACTTACAACAGCTGTACAGAATGACGAAAACAATCAACTTACAACAGCTGTACAGAATGGCGAAAACAGCCAACTTACAACACTTATGGATAGTAAAATTGACAATGATAGCCAAGAAATAACAACATTGCCAGAACCAAAGGTTGACAACAACGGTCAACTTACAACAACTGTACAGAATGACGAAAACAGACAACTTACAACACCTGTACAGAATGACGAAAACGGTCAACTTACAACAGCTGTACAGAATGACGAAAACGGTCAACTTACAACACATATGGATAGTAAAATTGATCATGATAGCCAAGAAATAACAACATTGTTACAACACACTGACAGTCAACATACATCACCGTCACCAACAGCAGCAACAACAATAACATCATCTTCAACAACAACAACAACAACACCGACATCATTATTTTCAACAACAATAACTTCATCTTCATCATCATTAAATGATGATTGTGTGAATTTAGATGCGGAAGTTCCGTCTGAAGATATATTTGAAGAACATATCTCAGAAAATACTAATTTTAATGAAGTTTCAAAATTATGAATTTAGTTTTATGTATTTATTTCATATAAATAAAATGAATTTTTAAAGTTATTACAGAAACTTTTCATCATACTACCTACAAGCTAATTCTAGTGTTCCTATTTTGTCTGAGCCTTGTAAATAGATTATAAGAATCCATTATGAGTATCCATGTAGGATAGGGAAATGTCACCCGAGGGGTTGAACATTTCAGTCAGAGACGAGGCTTGCCGAGTCTCTGACCAGAAATGTTCAACCCCGAGGGTGAGATTTCCCTATCCTACATGGATAAACTCATAATGGATTATTTTTCTTCCATTTTAGTGCCAATATTTGGCTTCAAGTACGATAAACAAAGACATCGACTACAAAACGTATAAACTACAAAACAAAGTGGTTCATTAAAAAATTCAATATTTATCATTTGAAACGCACTCAAAGTTTCTAAATTTTGAAGAATTTGATGTCGTTTTCCCGCAAGATGACGTCATGTTCACCACATGATGACGTCATGTAATTGTCTTTTGATTGTGACGTCACTAAAGGTGACGTGGCCATGTGAGATACGCGTATCTCACATAGGGAAATCTCCTATCTTACATGAGCAGATATGGAAGAAAAAGGAAACCCGTGTACTTGGCTACAAGGCAATGCTACCAAGAACACGAAACTACAGTAAAAAAGGACAATACAAAGACAAAACCAACGCATATTGATTGCACTGATTATAACATTCCCGACTTTGGACTGATAATGAAGTAAGTGTCCAGTGGTATGGTTATAGTACCATTGGAGGGACATTATATTCTCATTTATTTTACAACCTCGGCCAATCAATACGTACCATTTTTACCTGCATCATGCTGTACGATCTGTTGGTTTGAGGACCGTTAAACGTGTTTAAAGACATTAAAGTAGTCTGCTTAATTTAATGTGTCAATACGTTTGACACCAGGGTAGGTTGAAACTGTGTCCAGGCCGGCGATTATATCTAATGGAAAATATTATCTTATCATTTGTTTTAAAACGTGCTTTAATTTGATCTGTCAATAAATGTTCCCAGAAATCTACATGTTCGCTTTATTGTCTTGTTGTTTTGTGTTGGTGGTTTTGTTTGCTTTATTATTTTCAATTGGAAGTAAGAATATTGAAAAAATACCATGTACTTGCCAATAGTCGCCAACGAAACCAACTACATGGCACTAGTAAATGACAAAACGGCCAAACCAGACAGGGCAAAAAACAAACACACATTTGAAACATCTCACGATGTTGGACGTACTCTAAAGTAAATGTCCAGTATTGTGATTATTTGAGGGCCAGAACCATCCCACTAATTAAACAATAAGTAATTAATAATTGCATACGTTTTTTTTTTTAATAATAATAATAATAATAATTGATCACAATCCTCATTTTTACACAAAATATCACAATATTAAATAAAACACAATGCACACACAAGATACAGATAATCAAGTATTAAATAGATAAATACATAAACAAATAAATAATAAAAAAATGAATAAATAAATAAATAAATAATTTCATCCATTAAAAAATGCTAGTAAGAATAATTTGACACATGTACCCACATATGTATGAATATGTTTGGTAAAGTCCTCACTAAGACAGCCGATAAACTAAAGAGGCCAGTCTCTGTATCGGTGACGGGCAAATCCAAGTAATTACATATTCAGTGACACTATGTATGTTATTACCATATTGTAGTTGGAACTCTATAAAAATCTTTCTAACATATTATTATGAGTAAACTTAAATTACTGTCCCTTAATGTCAGGGGACTAAATGACTATAACAAGAGGGTCAAGATTTTTGATTGGTTTTGTAATTCAGATGTTGATATCTTTTTCTTACAAGAGACTCATTTTGTGGAGTCTAAGGCTTTTGTATATAACTCTCGTTGGGCTGGAGAACTCATTCATAATTTTTCTGACTCTATACACAGCAGAGGAGTATCTATTTTGTTTAGAAAAGGTCTTAATGTAACCGTGTTAAACAGTAACAAATCAGATGACGGACGTCATCTTCTAGTTAACATCAAAGTTAATGATGAAACCCTTACTTTAGCTAATGTATATGCCCATAATAATGAAAAGGATAGGATACATTTCTTCAAAAAACTTTCTTTATGGATAAGGCAGCACACTCTTAATGAAAACAATGTTATCTAATTAGCTGGGGATTTTAATTGTGCAATAGAAAAGCGAGATAGAGAAAATAACTCTTTAAATGATAAAAGTAGTTTACATCTCAAAACTTTATTACTAGATTTAGACCTTAAGGATATATATAGAGAGAATCACGACAAGGGTGGGTTCACTTGGTGTAATGGGAAAGGGGAACCTAAGAGTAGAATTGATTATATTTTTATTTCAAGAGATTTGAATTTTCCCACAGATACGATTATTACACGTAATATTCCATTTTGTCATTCCGAAAATAGCAGACTAACTGACCATAAAGCTCTTAAATTATCGTTAAGTACTGATAAAACAACAAGGGGAAGTGGGTATTGGAAACTAAATACACAACACCTTCATGATATTGAGTACTGCAATGGTATACGCAACCTTATTTCACAATTTTCGGATAATGTGGAATACAGGGATTATGATAATCAGCAAAAATGGGAAATTTTGAAAATTAAAATTAAAGAATATTCTATCAAATTTTCAAAATCCAAAGGTGCTTCAATCACACAAAAAATAAAAAATATTGAGATTAAAATTACAGAAATAGAAAATGAAAATAGCCAAAATATAAATATGAATAAAAGAGAGAGTTAGAGTGGGAATTAGACGAAATTTTAGAAAACAGGGCAAAAGGCGCACAAATAAGATCTAAGGTAAATTGGGTTGAAAATGGCGAGAAGAATTCTGCTTATTTTCTTAGGCTGGAAAAATCACATCAAAATAATAACGCTATTAAGAAAATCAAACTATCAGACGGACGGACTGTGGACAGTCAAGAAGAAATATTAGGGTCGCTCTGTAAATACTATGAAAACTTGTATAGCTCTTTAAATATTAATGACAATGAAATTGAAACATATCTTTCTTCTATCTCCGATTTCCCTATACTTAACGAAAAAGAGAAAGACGAATGTGATATTTTTCCCTCAATAAAAGAATGCGAAGAAGCTATTAAATGTATGAAGAACAACAAATCTCCTGGATGCGATGGTCTTCCTATTGAATTTTATAAAGTATTTTGGATTGATTTAAAAAGTTATTTTTACTCATCCCTTAAATCGGCATTTTTAGAAGGTGAACTTTCTTTTTCTCAAAAAATGTCTATCATATCGCTAATACATAAAAGGGTGAAAAAGACGATTTAAGTAATTACAGACCCTTAAGTTTTACAAACTCTGATTATAAAATTATAGCCTTTATTTTTGCCAGAAGATTACAGAGGGTAATTAGCAATTTAGTTTGTTCTGATCAAACTGCATACATTAAACTTTTCTTTTAATTGCATACGTTTTAAGTCTTATGTTACAAATCAATTTCTAGTCCTTGCACATCAGTCCAACATACTAAAGTACTGAAATTCAACATATGGTATACTTCAAGCAAACAAGAACTAATACAACCAGAGTTGTAATTGTGACAAGCACAACGACGAAAGTCTCCCACCTCCCGCACGTTTCCATGGTAACGACAGCCATGTTGTTGATTTAAAATGTGGATTGCACATCTACATGGTTGATACACTGTTGCTATGAAGTTTCATTAAGATTGATTGTGACATCTCTGAGATAAAGGAAAGGCAAGTGTGTGCGGAAAGAGGAATAATAAGAAAGAAGAAAAGAGGAGAAACGGAATAAGGACAATTAGTCTGCCGCACATAGTGTGGTAGGAAACTTAATTACCACGTAATAGAATTATAACTTGGACTCAGAAATACTTGTCCAGTTTGTCCTGCTACTACAATAAATCAAAACAATTGCCTGCAATGCTGGAAAAGAAGTATTTGTTATACTAGTATCGATTAGATGCTTCTAAAACTTTAATATTTCCCAGAAACGTAGCTATGCTTAATCGCTCAAAGTATTACCTTAGGGACTTTGGTAACATGCATTTTGGTCATTTTACTTTCTCATTTCAATATATCAATATTTGAATTCTACAATTTTATTGATCCGAGCACTACTGATGAGGAATTGTATTCCGAAACGGCCGTCTAGTGCTGTTAATTCAAACATGTTTAGTAATAATCAAAGCGCCCTAACGAATTGTTTTCGCACCGTTTCTTCTTCTTTTTCTTCTTATTATTATTCCTCTTCTTCTCCTTGCCATGAACTTGTCCAACCAATTTCTCTAAGACCATTGGTCTAATCTTAACCAAACTTTACACGAAGGTTAAATCCAAGAGGTATCATGCGTTTCAAAATAGCGGAGTTACCATGGAAACTAAAACAAGCGGGAAAATCAAAAGTTCTCCAAATTGAATGAAACATTTCAATATGCTCACAGAGAGATAACTCTTACTAAATTTTCCTCTTTAATACTAACATCATGTCTATATTTCAGAGAAAGGTTGCGAAGAAAGATAGGTATTTTTTAAGACTTCAAATAACAAAATGGCGGTATCATACTTATGCGTTTGGGTGCCTTATTTGTAAGATGTATCCATCATTACATTAAAACTTGTTAATCTCTGTTCTACCTTCCTGCTCTGCATTCAGTGTTAATCTTGTTTGACAAACGCAATGACTTCAATTAGTCTATTGTCAACTTTCTTTTCCTGTGCAGAAATATACCTGCTTCTCCTGCTTCGGGTATAATTTTTCACAATTATTACGCTATTGTACAGTTTGTTTCCACAACGGGAAATTTTTAGAAAAAGTTTTGTGGCCGTCATCACATTATTGTTGATAAGTATGATGTCTCTGTATCCAAAATTACCCTAGATATTTCTTTAGTTCCTTAGTTGCATGTTCCTTCTGTTCTCAGTTTTGATTACACATGTGGCAGATATAGCTAACTAAACAGGACGGAGGTGCTAACCCTTTCGAAGCACCCGACCTCATTTCCCTGCCTTGTGTAAGTTTATATGTATTACTAAATGCGTCAGATTCAACGCATTTACTTTGCTCTGGGAATGTGGTTTGGACATGGAGTGCCATGTTTGTTTTACTTTGCTTTTTGGATTGTGATTTGGACATGGACTGGTATGTTGGTTTTACTTTGCTTTTTGGATTGTGATTTGGACATGGATTGGTATGTTTGTTTTTGCTTTGCTTTGGAATTGTGGTTTGGACATGGATATGGATCGGTATGTTTGTTTTTGCTTTGCTTTGGGATTATGATTTGAACATGGATTGGTGTGTTTGTTTTACTTTGCTTTGAGATTGTGATTTGAACATGGATTGGTATGTTTGTCTTACTTTGCTTTTAGAATTGATGTTTGGACATGAATTGGCATGTTTGTTTTTACTTTGCTTTGGGATTGTGGTTTGGAAATTGATTGGTAAGTTTTTTACTTTTTACTTTGCTTTGGGATTGTGATTTGAACATGTATTGGTATGGTTGGTTTTTGTTTTACTTTGCTTTGGGATTGTGATTTGAACATGGATTGGTGTGTTTGTTTTACTTTGCTTTGAGATTGTGGTTTGGATATGGATCGGTATGTTTGTTTTTACTTTGCTTTGGGATTGTGGTTTGAACATGAATTGGCATGTTTGTTTTTACTTTGCTTTGGGATTGTGGTTTGGAAATTGATTGGTATGTTTTTTACTTTTTACTTTGCTTTGGAATTGTGATTTGAACATGTATTGGTATGGTTGGTTTTTGTTTTACTTTGCTTTGGGATTGTGATTTGAACATGGATTGGTATGTTTGTGTTTTTACTTTGCTTTGGAATTGTGGTTTGAACATGGATTGGTGTGTTTGTTTTACTTTGCTTTGAGATTGTGGTTTGGATATGGATCGGTATGTTTGTTTTTACTTTGCTTTTGGATTGTGGTTTGGACGTGGATTGGTATGTTTCTTTTACTTTGCTTTGGGATTGTGATTTGAACATGGATTGGTATGTTTGCTTTTTATTCTTTATCTTGGAATGATTCATCATACAAGATAAAATTATTTAAAGTTTTTGACAATAATACTAAACGGCATATGTTTCAATCAACTGTGAATTACATCTATACGAACATTATATTTTATACAAACGAAACTGATGAAAATCATAGACATACAGTTAAACAGACAACCAAATTTAAACAAAAAACATCCACTTATTTCCATTATCAAATACAGAAATATTATTTACATGTAATTGCAGGCAAGCTTATAGATATATTTTCATTTTTGCTTAAATTTACCATATTTTTTTCATTTTTCAAAAGGTACACATACACTATGTAAGTGTTAATTTTACGGCAATAGACGATCGTTTCGGAATACAATTCCTCATCAATAGCACTTGGACCAAAATTGTGAAACCAAATTTTTCAACGGAATGAAAAAATATCCAAAGCACCAAAATATATTTAAATTTCAGATAAATGATTTTATTATATAATTAATAAATTCCATCTTTATGATTGGCTTAAACGGTAACACGTGACCATTGGATCTCACCATATACCACGGATTTTCTGGTGAATATCAAATTCGGTGTACGTCATCGATTTTTGTTGACGTTCTCGGTAAAATGATTAGAACGTCATCAATTTAGTGTACGCAAGTGATTGTGTCTTGTTATTTTTTTCATAGAACGTTGACGTTATGGCATTATCAATTTACAATGTAGTGTGTAATTGATTGTGTTTCATCCGGAATGTCATTTATTTTTTTATAGAATCAGACTTAAAAAGTCAGATTGAGCTAACTAATGCGGGATAATTTTAGTGTGATCAACCAGGGTGGACAGGGAAATCTAACATCGGTAAAATAGTTAGATTGCCTGGTCAAGGTTTGAGAAAACATTGTCAACCGAAGTGCCACAGTGGCTAAATTATATAATAAAACAGTTATGGACTTTTTAGTGGTTGTATATGGTGTGATATTCACCATATACAACCACTAAAAAGTCCATAATTGTATAATACTGTGATGTTATACACGTACTATAGAGTTCTGAATTTTAACATCTCCTCAGTCTGGGGGTACTATAGGTTCATTGTTTCATTAAGTTATAAATAGTCACGCATTGCTTTATGTTAATGAAATCTTATTGTGAAATATATGCCATTTATTTATATAAATAATTATACAATTTCCAAATATATTTCTTCATTGACCTTGACTTTCTCCACACCCCTTACACTTGCATCAGAAATGAAAGCTATATATTACGCAAAATAATCAGAAACAAGGGAAAACATAACATGATGACAATGGGAGAGCGTAAAGACGGCAATGGTAGGAAAATATCGCATATTAGATTCTATAAATCGAGAAATTTTCAGCGTCGGTTAATTTTTTGGGAGAATCCTTATTTCAAAACATTCGCGCACTTTTTTGCGTTTTTGGATGATGGTAAGTTCAAAAGCTAGTAAGCCATTTCAAAATTAGTATTTGCGATTTTTTTTAGTGTCTTTGTACACTCGCTTTTTTACGCGAAAAAATCGATCGCAAAAATTCCCCGATTTGCAGTAAATGTCATGTACAATTTATTTTAAAAATGTTTACAATTTTGCAATTCTACACTTGGAAATAATTATTATAACGTAATCTAACTTGTAAGTTCCAAAGTTTTTACTTTGCCTCTGAATTCTGATTCGGACATGGATTAGTATGTTTGTTTTAATAATCATTTAGAATTATTTTTGTTTTAATTAAGTTTCATCAGTACGGTGTTGTATTCTTGGTTTTTCCAATACCTTTAGTTTTAGTAACTTTCAATCATGCAGATTTGTCGTATTTAAAAGTATTATAAATAATTAAGTATAAACGCAAGCTATAATATCTTGTTAAAGAATTAAATCCTTGGAAAGCAACTGACAAGCATTCTAGAGCTAAGTCAATGGTTTATGTCGGTTATAGTCAAAATTCAAACTATCGGTCATTTGCAATGGCAAAAAAGTAAAACTGTTGTCGTCAACATGTGTCCGCTTTATTGCCTTCACGTCTTCATACTTTCCTATTTAAGCTACTTCGCTCCATTGTAATTGCGTTCAGTGCGGCTGGATAATTATATTTGCCCACACAGGGCACCATATATGTATAATGCGGCGATAAAATCTTTGTTCTTTAACATTCGCTAATACGCTCCTTCGTTCTCTTTTCGCTTCTTGGCTTTCAAAGTTTCACCAGTTATATTTTAAAGACGTTAATTATTACAAACGGAGTTTATGGGTACATTGAAATCACCTTTTCCGTCTGTGTGTCCTTCTGATCGACTGTACCAATTTCATGCGCGCTCCATATCGATCATGTCTACAGGTGGATTTTGATCAAAGTTAGGCACCATTTTAAACCAACGAGAGACGATGTATCGCATACCAAATTTTAGCACATAGGTCAAGGTTCAATGTCACAAAGTCAAATCGAAGAAATAACAACTTGGCAATGTTGGGGACAGATGATTTGCTTCTTAAGAGACTTCCATAGTTTATCTATACTTCATATAAATACGTTTATTTAAACAAAAGATGATTGTAGCTTCGCTCTTTCGCAATCGCATTTTCGCTTGTTTGTTCGCGTTTTAGTTCTCTCGCCTTTGCAATTTCGCTTCCTAAACTTTGTACAAAATTTGGACCTTATCAGACATTCCGGTTACTATTATTATTATTACTTTTTGCCCATAGGTGAACATATAAATACGTTGGCTCCAACAAAAGATGAACAAAATGGGCAAAATGGGACTACTCGTAAACCGTCACAGATTTCCCTTGCATCGGAATTTTACAGTCAGAAAAAGAAAGATTCCATAATATCCAGAAATTACAGTCTGAGAAGTTCCATAGCTCCTCTTACAGATCATAAAAAAGAGACTTTGTATGAGAAATATACATCTTGTAGGTGGGTGGTTACCTATCTGACGTTCGTTTTATTGACACTGTCGGTGACACTGAGGCAATGTATGAGTATGGCTCTAGTATGTATGACACAAAACGTCACATCGTCGTATTGGAGTAACCAATCAAATGCGTCTACAGAAATGATTGACACATCACAGGTTAGTGTTGGACAAATTTTTTTTCTAGGAATGATTGACACACCACAAGTGAAAAGGGTTGAATATTTGTAACCAATCAAATAATTTTTTGCTAGGAATGATTGATACATCGCAAGTCAGATATTCAGTTTTACACTGATTTAAGTTTTGCAGATCCGATTTCCTGATTAGTTGAAATATTCCATCTGTACCAGTATACAAACAATTCTGTGATGGTTCCGAAAATCTACAAATTGTTGTCAACGTATACAACTGTGACCTAACATCAAACAATGTCCTCTGAATTCGTACGAAAACAAACTTACCATACCTGTTTTATACTTGCATTATAAGGGTTTAACTCGTTCTTTTGTTGATTTTTTTTATTATAATTAAATTTATAATTTTAATTTTTAATTATAAGAATGAACTACAATATTTTTCTCTGTCTATACCATGTACACGGACATAAATAATGTTTTACTGTCGCGTAGCTCCTTATTATCCAGTACGCCACGGCGCCTGTCCACATTTCTATAGGCATATACTTAGTTGGTATACAGCAAAGGTTGCAACCAAACACTTCAATTACAATTTTGGTTCAAGCGAGTCAAAACCTCGCCATCTGAGATTCCGCCACTTCCATTCAAATGATTCCAACATATGTTAACCATTTGACACCAATATATCAAATTTGCGGGGGAACATGTCCCCTGGCCCCTCCACAGCATGTCTTTATTTTTTTATTCTCATTTGAACCCACATCATATTTACTAGCTACACGCCTTTTTTTTACAGTCTATTCATAATATTTTCCTTTCAGTATTACGTCGATTGGACTTATGAACAACAAGGGATCGTGTTATCTGCATATTTCTATGGATTTCCAATAACCCCTGTTTTGGGTGGATATTTATCCGGGAAGTTTGGAGGCAAAAGAGTGTTGCTGATTTTGATGGTCATTATCTGTGTCGTATCAATGGCTACTCCGATCGCTGCTCAGACAAATATTTACTTGGTGGTTGCGATTCGAATAGTCGTCGGCTTAACTTCAGTAAATATCACTATACTTAATTATACCCTCACGAAAAAAATTCCTGTAGTCTCACTTAGCATACATTTGAAATTTCAAGGTAAAAAGGTAGGATTTTTATGTATGCTAAGTGAGACTGGAACATGGTTGTGGACCATGGAGAGAACAATAGAAATTAATTACAGGTAAACTAAAGTCTGTTTCAAGATAAAATGACATTAATGCAAATCATACAAGCACCATACAACCACTTTAACAAGAATTAAATGTGTTCAATTTTATTTTAATCTGAATACTGAAAACTGTTGAAGATGTTAGCCAATATCTTTATAAACATTTATAATATTAATATAATCAAAATTATATATTTTTTTAACATTCACACTTTCAAATTGTGAAAAAGACAGAATTTTCACTATAATTAGCAGGTTATTATTAAAAAAGAATAAAAAAGTACGGAATACTTTAAACAGACAATAATAATAATTTTTCACAAAGTCATTATATATCACACTACATAAGGGAATTTTAATGGCAGAAAAACAAAACTAAAAGATTTTAAAGATAAAAAACAAAAGTGAACATCGTTATTGTCATTACATTCCTCTTAGAAATTGCTTGAAATCCTGGACCCCTGGTGTAGTTTATTAAAATTTTGTTTTTCTAAAACATGACCATATTCAAATTTATAAATTTATTTTTATGTATTTATTCCTTTATTTTTTATTTTATTTATTTATTTATTTTATTTATTTATTTATTTATTTATTTATTTATTTATTTATTTATTTTAATGTTCCTTATTTATTTATTTACCGATTTTATTTCTTTACTGGTTTTATTATTATGTTTATTTATTTATACTTTTATTTAGAAGTTTTTCTTTATTTTATTTGCTAGTTTTTATTAATTAACTGATTAAATTATTTATATTTCTTATTTATTTATTCTTTTACCGGTTTTTATTTATTATGAATGAATGAATGAATGAATGAATGAATGAAAACATGTTTTTCCTCACTGAATATGTGATTGATATATATATATATAATATTAAATTTCATTCATTCTTTTCCTGTTTTTCTTTTTTTAGTTACCTTTGAATGAATTTCATGATTAATTTATTTATTTATTTATTTTTTATCATTAATTAACTGATTATCATTTTTTATTGATATTCTTTAATCATTATTTTTTGTTGCTTGTTTTAAAAAAAGACTAAAATTTGACTATGATGAAAATTATGCATATTTAGGAAATGGACTATAGCCAGGTGTACCTGTCTCAGGTAAAATTTGGTGATTTTAAAATGTATGCTAAGTGAGACTATGGTTTTTTAAAATGTATGCCAAGTGAGACTAAACCAAAAAAATTAGGGATATAGAGGAATAACGCTGTTCATCTCTCTGATGACTCACTGGTCGCCGGTCCCAATATCGTGTCTGCTCTATATCTTCCATGTCTATGGATGGATTTTGATCAAACTTGGAACATGTGTAAAATTTTCTGTTCTTAAAAATCTAGTCCTCAACATACATAAATTAAATTCCTGTGTCACTTTTGTTAAGGATAATAGGACCAAGATAAATGCTTTTGTGCTATCCTATTGTCAAATAAAAACATGGTTTCCATTGAAGACTTTATATTGACCGCCCGGATTAGCACCTCTAAAATTAGTAAGTTTTGGAGCTTTGGACCTGTATAATTCTTTTTAAATTCTGACAATGTAGTTTAATGACTTAAATAAACACATGGTTCACAATATTTTCGGGGTATTCTTAAAACTGGATTCAACTATGAATTGAATTTCATTTGAACATGTCATCACTAGTTATTAAAGCCAGATTAATGTCTGGAAAATGAAGATTTATATAGGCAAATTTCTCAATTGCTCTACTTTTCCAGTAATTTTTTCATGGACTACATTTTTTATTACATTCCCAAACTTTGTTCTGGTTTGTACTTTTGATACCCATTTTAGAGAGAATGTTTTTGCAAATAATTAATGTTCAAAAATGTGTTGTTAAGAATAAGTGTATTTTATGACATTATACCAAGGCAATCTGTTAAGGAATGGTTGTGAAACCAGAGTGTCTGCCTTCGGCAAGCGAACTGACAATTTTGTCACATTAGAATCTGTCCGAATGAATTTCTATCCTAGTAGGTTCATTTTATTGCTCATCTTATTTCAGGGAGGACTTCCGCCAAGTGTTGCCCAAGTGAATTCTCGTTGGGCACCTATCAAAGAAAGGGCACAAATGGTTGCTTTCGTCAATTCCGGTAAGTCCGAACTTCTGGTACGGATACTAAGATGACCTTTCCCCTTTTTATGATTCATATACATGTACGTTATATTTTTTATAGTTTTTCGTAAGCATAAAGTATTTGTTACAACAACAACAACAAAGATATTACAATTTTGCATTTCAACTTATGTTGTTTCGTTATTTATCTATTATTAATTGCAGTTCATTAAATATTCAACTGCAAACAAATGAGATGTCTACAGTGTTTGGTAAACATTTTATCATTGTGCTTCTTATTCAGATCGTTCTTCCTTTCTTCTTCTTCAAAACAAATGCCTTAGTATTTACATTTCAATTTTACAGGTATGAATACTGGAAACTTTTTATCACATGTTTGGTCAGCATTTTGTTATTGTGCTGTTTTTTCGGTTAATTTTTTCTCCTTCTTCTTCTTCATAACAAATGCCTTAGTATTTCCTTTTCAATATTATAGGTATGAACGTTGGTAACATTATAACATATACTCTTTCTGGTTTGATGTGCAGTATTCCTTTACTTGGAGGGTGGCCATTTATATTCTACATTTTCGGTTAGTATCAGTTTATATATTTACCTAAAATCAAGCTTGGTTGAAATATTTCATCAATAACTCGTGTCTAGACAATACTCAGACGGTTTGAAAACCTCCAAAATGTCATAGAGAACAAATGTGAAATCAACAACATTAGAAATCCAACGACGTAATCTTGATTGACGGAAAACAATATTGTTTCCTTAAAAGCAATTTTACATCATAAAGGAACAGAATACAATTTTACTTCGTTCTTTCTACATTTTTGCTATGTTATTACATGTATAAGAATTGATCGTAAAACCTTCTGTCTTTATAGAAGTGAACAAAATTGTTTTGTGTATACTTTTTAATATCCAGTTTCGCGGGATATACACCGTGCATAAAACTATTTTCTTTATCTCTGTTAAGAAAAAATGCTTTAAAGTCAATTGTATATCTCAAGAAAATGTAGATGCTCGTAATTATTATTATTATTTCATGTATTATTAGTAGTAGTAGTATTGTCATGTGCTAATTTTGAATTTTTATTAAAATAATGCATACAAAATCAGCACATGACAACTGATTTTGAATGCATTGTTTTGATAAAAATTCAAAATCAGTATATGGCAGTCTTATTATAAAAATCATATAACCTCTAACTTCATACCGTTGGCTATATGTAAATTTCTCGCTACATAAAAGATAAGACGACCATTCAGACTTACAGTTAGTTAACAGTTAGTATAATTAAGTATTTTGTGCTTTTTTGCTTTTATCAGACAATCTTGGGTAGTATTTTTATTATTTAATGAGTGACGGAACAAAAATTATTTTCTAGCATAGGTATTTCAATTGTTAACAATAACTTTGCAGGTGCTGCCAACTTATTGTGCTTGATACCTTGGATATTTTGTGTCTACGATAATCCCATGGAACATCCGAGGCTTAAAATGCGTGAGTTTGCTTTTATAGCAAAGAACCGTCGTGACAGCACCGTTATAAAGGTTAGTGAAATGACCGGGCATATGTATCTCGAAGCTGGCCTAGCATGAGCAGTTACGAATGCTTAACGCATATAGTCCAGATCTCCGAAAGCTTTATTTCCTGTCTTGGTGATAAAGTGGTCTTAAAATCACCATGGTTATTTTTTTCGCTTACAAAAAATCTTGCGCTTAAAACTAGCTGTTTTGAGTTTTGGTGACATAATGGCAGTTTTTGTACGTTTCAATCAAACCGAAACGTTTCTTTTGATACCATAAGTATCATTATAGTTTTAGGACTTTCTAACTTTGATAATTTTTGAATATCCATTCATTCAATAATTCAGACTTCCTAAGTAAGTCTTAATCTTGTGTGGGTGCATTTGAATCGTTGCACTGTGTTGCTCATGTCAGGTGGAAGATACAACTTAATTTGACATATTTTAAAGATTTTAATTTGCTTTTTTGAATTGTGATTTGACCATGGACCAGTATGTTTGTGTTTAAATTTTTTCACGGGCGTAAAAAACCCCACCAGTGTGTCTTTAAATCTTCGACGTCTCTATCTCATTAAAACTATTCGGAGTGTCACTTTTCATTTAAATACGTTCCATATTTTGTTCTTTCCAGATGCCCGATCCTCCTTGGGTGAAGATCATATGTTCTAAAGCGTTTTGGGGGTTACTGATTGCCCATGTGAGCCATGGGTTTCTTTTTACTACAATTGGTACATATCTTCCAATATACATGAATGCTGTTTTGCAATATGATATATTTGAGGTAGGTGTGCAATTTTGACATAATTTGATCACATTAGCGTTTTTACAATAAACTTACTCAATTATATGTATTATTTGTTTATTAACAAACTCTCTCTTTCTCTCTCTCTCTCAATAGATATAGAAATCATAATGTCGGGAGTTTTGCCCTCAGAACATTTTTGCTGGTGAAATTCAAGTTATTCCCCTTGCATCATATGATTGATTATACCCGGGAAATTATGATTTTAACCTGTTCGTCTTGTCGTCAGTCCCAATATCGCGTCCACTCAACATCTTCAACAGTTTCAATATATCTATGAATAGATTTTGATAGAATTTGGACAAATACACACCAACACGAGACTATGTGACGGATACCAAATTTAGGTGCTTAGAACAACACTCCAATGTTGGAGACGTGGATGGTGATTGTCTCTCAAGAGGCGCTCCAGATAGTTTAACGCCATTTATTTACTCCTATTGAATCATACATACAGTCCAACCTGCCTTTAAGGCCACCTCTATATCAGGACCACCTGTTTATAAAGGCTAGTAGAATTGTAACCCAATTGTTCTTTATTTATATTATTTGAACCTGTACATTCAGACCATCTGCCCATAAAGACCATTTTACTGGTTCCCTTGGATGACCTTTATAGACATGTTTGGCTATATAATATTAAGAGTCATTCTTCGTTTTGTTTTCAAACGTACTGGTTTATATTGCACAGAATGGTGTTCTGTCATCGTTGCCTTTCATTGGACGATTTGTCGGCTCTATACTTAGCGGTCTTCTAGCTGACAGACTGATATCTAAAAGATATCTGAGCGTTTCCACAGTTCGTAAACTTTTTCTCATATTTGGTAAGTACGAAATGTATTGTGTAACATACAATGTTTCTTTCTTTTCTTTTCAATAATTATCATAATAAAAAACCATACAACAAAGGCTTGTCGAAAGTAAGGCAATAAGATAACGGCTTTTTGCCAAATATCGGCAGCTCATCTCGGACCCTTGTTTCTAAATCTTGAAAGTTTTTAGTAGTTGTTATTTATCTCTCAACAGTTTTTTGGTCACTATCTATCCATTTTCACCCACATCAGTTGAACTTCGACTTGATTTCGATAGGTCTCGTGTATACCGCAAATTGGTTTCAAAACCACGCCCAAATCCCCATTTCATTTGGATTCACATTGCCTTTAAGGTAAAGCTGTGATAAGTTAACACCTGATTAATAACATCATGCTCTTAAATCAAAGTTTTTAGAGAAATAGGATCAAACTCTTACTTATGTCTGGTTTGATTGGAAATGTTTATCTAGTCAGTCATAATGAAGTGTTTTAGTTAATATGCACTAGTATAATCTGTATATTCTTATAATAACATTTACAATGTAATGATTATAAAATCTATAAAATACATGTGAGTTAGTTTCATGAATTTTATTTGTTGCGTCTAATTTCAGGATTCGTAGGATCATCTCCCTTTATACTGTGGGTCAGTTTTCTTGGTAAAGAAAGCAGGGATTTGATAGTAGTTCTTATAGTTATATACTGGACAGTACAATCAACCACAAATGCTGGGTTCAGAGTAAACCATCTAGATATAGCACCAAAGTACGTGTAACCAACTCATATGGTTCCATATTTACTCTCTCTCTCTCTCTCTCTCTCATTTTAGAAAAGAGTAAATTAGGTGTTGCAATTGTATTTTACGACCCAGTCACTGTATTTTACTTATTTCGAGCTAAAATCCTTAGATGGAACCGGAGTACCCGAAAAAACACCGACTTTGAGCAAGGGAACTGACAAACTTCCTTACACTAGGGTCCGTCACAATCACAAGCAAGATTCGAACCCATGCGATAAGCAGCTTTGTGATCCATAAACCGGCTAGTAATAGAGCTTGGCCACCGAAGTGAACTCGAGAAAAAAAGGTGACCATGAAAACAACAAAATTGAAACAACAATAATCTTTTAGTGTTGCATGATGAAACCCGTCAGCTTCGTACATGATCAAGCTGTCTCACTAAGGGTATGCCCTGTAATCCTTGTTTCATCTAATCGATTGTAGTGTGTTGTTTGGGCCTTTAATTTTTGTCAGCTGTTATTTTCTTTTTTTTCATATTACAGTTTCTCGTGTTTTTATTTCGTGTAGGTTTGCTGGTGTTTTAAATGGCATGACTACGTCAGCCGCATCGGTGGCCGCTCTTCTATCACCGGTCATAACATCCGAAATCACTAAAAATGTAAGCATTTATTCTAAAATAGTTGATGCTAAGATTGATTGATGAGATGTGGTTTTACGTTCCAGTTAAGAATATTTCGAAAAGTCACCAGCTGCAGGTTAAGTGGCAGAAAATTTGACATTTTCAGTGCTCGCAGGACAATATGCAGGGAGGGTTCTATAACTTGACACGCTTGCTGTGACAAGGTACAACGGTCTCTTCAGAAGGACCATGTGATTTTAATGTTCTAAACGAAAGTATTCGACTCACGCTCACGTACGGCGATCCATGTGGTGTTGAACGATAGCCTTGCGCGGACAAATGGTGATTCTAAAACAACCTTAAGTTAAGCCTATTATCAAGTATAAGTAAACGGCATTGACCTGTCTGCTTGACCTTTCATTTGGACTATTCATATAGGAGAATCGACCAAATACAAGATATGTGTTAGGATTCGTAGTTTCGAACTTGCACATACAACGGTTGACATTAGCATTGAGTTTACAGTTCCCTGACTTTTTAAAACCCCCGGTTTTGTACAACAGGACATAAAGAAAATTCGTAACAAAAGCCTCCAATGTGTTCAGAAAGTATTGGGAAAAGTCCCGGGTTCGAGTCCCAATTTGGAAGCAATATTTTTCTCTTTCCTTTCATTACCATTTCTTCCTATGGTATTGTACGTTTTGAATTGCATATTGGCAATTTTTCGTCTATTTTTATTAATTTTTTTATCTAAATCGGGAATGTTCTTCAGCATGTTGACATGATGCAACTGACTCGTCTTCGATCATATCAGAAATGAATGAATTCGGATAATAACAATAGCTATCCAATACATGTAGAACTGCATGATTTTAACTCATGATCAGAAGTGAGTTGATCTCTTAAAACACTTTAAAGGAATGGAGAGTTATTATATACCAATCCGTTACTTTAAGTGGGTAGTATTCTAAGTAATATGTTAAAAAAACTTTTCCGAGGAGTAGAGAGTTTTTGTTTCCCAATCACTTGCTTAAAATGAAGGGGCGAAAATCCTCATAACTCTCCATTCATTAAAAACAATGTTTCTCGACCCCTTTAGGGTCTCTGTTCCATTATATTATATTTTTAAGGAATGGATAGTTATTCGGACGTTCAGGTAATTGTCCGTAATAAATGGTCAGTTGGATAGGTCAATGTTTATACAGTGCATTTTTCTCCATGATCTATATTTTCATTTCGTATCATACTGCAATGTGATATTTTTTTAAAATCAGCAATTGTGTTTAAGTTTTTTTTAAATACTAAATTTTATTTTTAAAAAAATCAAAATAAGCAAATGTCACTATTATTATTTTATTCCACACCATATTGCAGGGAACGCGAGAAGAATGGCAAATTGTTTTCTTCATTTGTGTGGGCGTGGCAGTTGTTGGGTCGTTAGTGTTCACGGTGATTGGTAGTGGAGAAGAACAGGAATGGGCTAAAGACGATGACGATGATATTGATATAAACATTTCTGTGAATGTACTAAAACGAAAAGGTTCTATTGACAATTTTGGTTTCAGGAAAGATTCTTTTGATCAGCCATTTCAACAACCGGAAATGACTGAAATTAACAATCCTGTGTCTTGGATAACCGGAAACGGCGGCGTGAATACTAACGAAAGGATGCAAACGTACCAGCTTGAATACAATGGTTCGGTGCAAGTCAATTCTAACGAAGATCATTATCAAAAATATGCAAATGGCTCGACAACCAAATTGTAGAACATTTTACATCTATAAGCGATGTCATGAATGTTGACAATAAAGACGAATCATTATTATATTTAATTGTTTAAGGTGGTATGAATCAGTCCTAATGAACATATGACCCACGCCTTCGGCTCGGACCATATCAAAATGACGGTCCATATCCTGACTCTCGGACAGTCCATAAATCTTGATAGTGTCCTGTACATAAATAACAATGCTAAATTATACGTGCTTGCGTCATAATGTGTTTAGTAACAGCTTGTAAAATGGCAATGGCGTTTTATTTGCAACCAGTTTGATAAAAATGAATACTAATGCAATAACTTGTGATGAATTATAAAATTAGCCATTGAGTAAAATTTATCATCAAAAGATAGTATAAATAAGGACTTAAACTATGCAGTAAAGTTACCGATTGAATTGGATCTCAGTCAAGAATATTTCACTTATATTGCGACGTCAACAGCTAAAGGTGAAACGACAGGCAATGTTCACCTTTGCAGTACGCGGAGGGAGGGGTTTTGAAGTGCCACGCCTACCGTGACAAGGGGTATTGATTTTAATGTCTTCCGAAGGGACCCTGTGACTTCCATTCTAAATGCTGAGCGCTTGGCGAAATAACAGTAACGATCGATTTTCAAGTCTTAGTCAGGCCCGGTCAGGTTTCATACCCAGACTCCATAGAGGAAGCAAAAACACAAACAACTTATCTACTAGATAAGTTGTTTGTGTTTTTGCTTCCTCTGTGGAGGTAGTACCTTAGTGGTTAGTGTATCAGTTGCCAAGATTCGGAAAACTGATATATCTGTTCTTTAGATCAGTCACGTGGTACGCTGGGGAGCCTAATTGTTTTTCATTTACAGTTGAACAAATCTTTTTTCAGTCATGTACGGTAGATTATTTTTTTTTATCGCAAGAGATTTATTGACGCGTAATTTCGCGAGGACGCTCGATCGCGAATTTGTACATCACGCGAACATTCCAAGAATAGCGAAATTTAAAAGGTAAATTGAAAAACATGCCTGTAATGGACTTTGACCATGGATATAACATATAACAAAACAAAAAACGTCTAAAGAAATGAAGGGAGATAATTGCCTATCGATCGCGAATTTTAATGTTTATGTTGATTGTGGTATATTTTCGCGAAATGACATATAGAGTAGACATAAGAAATGTGATACTCGCGAATTCAAAGTTATCTACAGTATTCGTGAAATTCAACCCAACACAAAGTATTTCGAATAGCATTTATTTATTAACAAGAACTTCAGTATATTTTGTATGGTAGGTTTCATCACAAACATCGATTCTATTTCTCAATGTTCCTCCCTTCTCTCTTGCCGTATATGGATACACAACTGCTTCGATACGAGGAGCTGTCATCTAGACGGTACCCTGATTTACACGTCTTACAATGTCGCTCTCCGGCGCAAACATCACAGTGGTCGACACCACAGGCTGGTAAAAAAAAAAAAAAAAAAACAAACATTTATTAATGTACAGTTTTAATTTTAAGTAAACGGATAAGCGCCGATGCCAAAGACCTTTTTAGCCCTCGTAGGCTGTATTCTGGTGGCCCTTCGCCAGGTGTAATTTATTTCCCGGGTTCGAGTCCTGGTTTGGTCGCTGCATTCTCCCCTTTCCTGCTACACTTGTCACGCTCGTCCTTCCCTGGGAAATTGAAGTGACTGGCCAACAGATTGGTCTCAGAATAGCTGAAACTTGTGGTTTCTTTAATTTCTATTCAAAATACATAATTTGATCGAAAAAAGAAGGAAGGAATGAAGAAAACCGGGCTCTTGGATAGCCGGGTATCTCAGTTTGTACAACCGTGTAGGTATAAACCGACAAGTGCTTACTAAATAAAAGTACTTAATAGACTTGTAAGTCAAATGATAAATATTTAATTAATATACTTTACTGACTTACATGTACAAACATTGGAAACCCCGTGATAACAGTATTTTCCTTCTCCACATGAATCTTCTGGTACACAATACATCGTCACAGATCTGAAATACAATCAGTAATAGACATATGTTCATGAAACAACAACATTTCTCGATTGTTGGAAGTATTGAATATGAAGATGCACTAAATTAAAGTTGCGCCCCGACTGGTTGAAAAAGAGATTTTCCACGCGAAAGGCATTAACTCGTTGTCTCAATGTCTGTGGTTAAAAACACGTGCACACAACTCCGTTACCTAACGAACTTGAGTAATCTTCAAAATAATCAGAAATGATATGGTTCGTCTTTAAATGCTTAAATTGCCGATGTGACGTAAAACAACGATGAACCAATCAATTAATTATTGCAGTTGCACCTTTTACAATCTTATACGAAGTTATAATGCTTTCATTAAAACAAAAGACAATACTGTGTTTCTCCATGGTAGAACTGTCGCTTCACCTATAGCTGGTGACGTCTCGACATAAGTGATATAGTTTTAACTCGGACGTTAACCCCCAATCAATCAATCAATCAATCAATCAGAAAATCAACCAGTCAGTCAGTCAGTCACTCATCCCTTCAATCAATCAATCAATCAATCAATCAATCAATCGATCGATCACATTTTAAACATTCTTTCCATTTAGCAACTTTAAAAACACTTTTATCGATGTGTTGATGGACGACTTGTACAATACCGATGTTTACAGTACAGACCTGTCGAAAATTTAACACTGATCTGACGGAGAGGAGTCGCAACTCGGCTGTCAAATGTCCGAGATATGGATAACTAGTGACCAAAACGCTGTCCAGAGATGATATAGCCAACGAGGGACAGAAACGAGTTGCTTGTTTGGTGCTAATTCGTTACGGTTAAACTTCGAACAAGCTTGTACTTAAAGTGTGACTTTAAATTTGGAGTTTATCAAAAATAAAACTGAGTTCTTGTCTGAAAAGTATTTGCGATAAGAAATCTTGTTTTGTACCAGATTACGAAACAAATACAACAACAAAACGACATCAAAACGACAATAACAACAACAACTTCAACAACAAAAACAATAAAAAAAATAATCAATGTATGTCGTTCACAGAATTTGCAGGGTCTATATACGATACTATACACCATAGAAGTTTCTTTTGAGATGTCTTTTATTAATGATGTCATAAAAACGAAAATGATACAGACCTGGGGCTATTTGTTGACTTCAGACAGTAACCTGACACACAGCTTGAGCAACCAAAGCTGTAACACACAGAATCAGCACATCCTATTGGACAATCTATATTTAAAATAAAAAACAAAAAACGCCATAAAACAGCATCGGCTGCCTGTACATCTAGCCCACAGGGCCAGTTTCATAATAAAATTTTAAAAATACCGATAAGTATATAAAAAAGAGTAAAGGGGAACAACGAATCGGATCTTTCAAGTGTAGGTGCTCCGACAAAACTCTACATTACTTTTTTAATTCGTGTCCGATCATCGTAATCTTGGTGTCATTTTGTTCCCAGATAAATATTCTTTAATTTGGCATTCAATTTTTGGACATAATTTAAAATCTAAATAAAATGTTAAAACGGAAAGCACAGAAACATAGTTTACATAGTGTTGGAACAAAATAGGATATAATAGCTTGTAGATTTAGAAGGGAGTAACGGTTACCTTTGAAATTTATTGCTTTTTATTAAGTTCTTCGATCGACATCAGCATTTGTAGTTGATACGGACGCTGGTAGTGAAAAACATGAGCGTAATGCGAATTTTAAGCTACTTTTACATAGATGGGCTTAGCTACATCGGGCAAAATTACACTGTTTTTCTGTGTTTTTCGTTTGAACATTTTATTAAGATTTTAAATTATGTCCAAAAATTGAACTCCAACTTAAAGAATATTTATCTGGAAACAAAATGACATCAAGATCACGATGTTCGGACACAAATTAAAAAAAAATAATGTAGAGTTTTGTCAGAGCACCCACAAGTGAAAGATCCGATTCATTGTTCCCCTTTACTCTTTTTTATATACTTATCGGTATTTTTTTAAAAATTTTATTATGAAACTGGCCCCTGTGATCTAGCCCATCAAAAGCTTAACATGGGGCATAAATGTACATTGACCCTTATAACGGGTAATGGAATACTCGCGCTAAAACTGGCGATAGGGTGTGGGACATTAACGCTTCACCGGGTATTGGAAACTTGCGCTGACGCAAACGGCGCGGTTGAGACACTGACACTGACACTAACGTGACCGTACGCGTATGGACACTGACGCTAACTCACACGTAAACGCCGGGTACGGTAGACTTACGCTTACTGGATATTGAACAGCGGTGGTATAGACACTGAAGCTGACGCAAATGTAAGGGACATGAAGATTCGCAGGAACATGGGACACTCACGTTGGCACTTTTACAGGGGTGTCATGTGCTGTTTTTAAATTTTTATTAAAATAATACATTCAAAAACAGCACATGACAACTGTGCTGTGCTGTTTTTGAATGCAATTAAAAATAGAAATTCAAAAACAGCACATGATAGGGGTATAGAAAAACGTTGGTGTTATGCAGGAGTATTATATGCTGACTATTAAATTCAGGCCAGACTTTATTTGGTGCGTTTGTCTTTATTTGGAGTTTTAAGGCATGTTTCAAATGAGCCCTGTACATAAGCAACAATAGGTCTAACACTGTGTAACAATTAATGTCCATATTCATCGTCTTAAAATGTGGACATTTTCTTGAACCATAATTGTGTAGCATGACAAAAAGACATTATTTGTTTCAACAAAACAATTTTATTTTTTTTTATTTAACTGTATGTGATGACGTCAGAGTTTTAGTGAGAAGCGACATCTGCCAGGAATTAAGATTTCCAATTTCAAACGTTCTACGAAAAGAACCTACTGAGTGAGTGAGTTACGGTTAATTTTTTTCTGATAGTAAGTTGTTTTTTTCGGAGAGAGAGAGAGAGAGAGAGAGAGAGAGGGAGAAAGAGTTACGTTGTTAACTTTTTTTCAGATGACGAGTAATTCTGACAGGGAGAGGAAGAGAGAGGAGGAGGAAGATGACTTACCAAATTGAAATAAATTGCCGGTATCTAAGAACCCTTGGCAAACACAAATTGTTACAACCAAGATAAAAGTCCGCAAAATTAGAGCCATTTTGTATTTTGTAGACAACATTCTTATCGCTTTAATTATAATAGAATCCTTTTGACATATGACTAGTATTTCTTTAATTTTAAGATAAGAGTTGTGGTCTCATCAATGACCTTTGTGTAGGCAGTTTGAGTCGTGTTCTCAGCAATGACCTTTGTGTAGGCAGTTTGAGTCGTGTTCTCATCAATGACCTTTGTGTAGGCAGTTTGAGTCGTGTTCTCATCAATGACCTTTGTGTAGGCAGTTTGAGTCGTGTTCTCATCAATGACCTTTGTGTAGGCAGTTTGACTCATAAATTTAGATGAAATTAAATTCAATAATAAAGAATATGAATTCAGTGGAGGAGTTGAGTTGAGCAATGGTGTTTAACGTCCCAGTCAAGAATATTTCACTTACATCGAGACGTCTATAGGCTATAGGCGAAGGTGCAGAAATTTTGCCTATGCGTTGCGCTGATTGCATTATACATCATGGTTCTTTATCATGCCAAGCCCACCGTGACACGGGACCTCGTTTATTTTAAGTTCCCTTCCGAAAGAACCGTAACTTTCAATTCGTGTTCCGAGTGCTTGGCGAAAGAATAGTCTCTACCCACTTTCAAGTCTTGGGTCAGACCCCGCCGGGGATCGAACCCACAACCTCCCACTTACGGAGCGAGCACTCTACCAACTGAGCTACCGCAGTGGTTAATTTAGTGGAGGAGTGGAATGGAGTGGTGGTAACGTCCGGATTTACGTCCAAATCAAGGGTCCGTTCATGGGAGGTGGAGAGGAAACCGGAGTGTCCGAACCTTTAGTAAGTGAATTGACAAACTTTCTTAGCAAACTGCCCCCTAGTGGGAATCGAATCTAGGCAATAAGAGGTGCTTTGATTCGATCCTTAGGGATCGCTTTACATTACTCGACTACAGAAGTCCCCCTCCCTCTATGAGACTAAAATGTAGACTGATTTACCAATTGCACACAGACCCATGACAATCGATATAGCTATACTTTATTGGTGTCTTGAGAAAATTTCATGGAACTTCACACAGATGATTTCAATTACTCATTGCTGTGTTCTTGAACCAAGGTCAAATATTGACGGTCGATGTTACAAGGATTGGCGTTTGAATAACCTTGTCTAAGAGATTTAAGTAGACTCAAATATGGATCCAAAATCAAATCATATTTTGAAAGCTAATGCCGCATGAACAAAAACGGTTTTACGTCGCAGCGAGCTCTATATATAGGATTTAACCGAGTTGGATATTCGAATTTATGCGACGAGAGCCATTGATTCTGAAGGGTCATAAGACCATTCAGTCACCGAAGGCCCAATCTCGCAGGTCATAGATCAGGGGGTGTAATATATGTATAGACAAACAACATTGACTTGTCTGTTTGACCTTTAATTTAAATATCATATAATTTACCGGCGTATTTATGTATAGGGACCATATGAGTTTACATCATCTCGTCTACATAATGACCACTACGGTTCGAACCCCAGCCTGGCCTGACCAATACCTGACAATAGGTAGTGATTTATCTTTCGCCAACACTCGGCATTTGGAAATGAAGTCACGGGGTCCCTCGGAAGAGACCTTAAAATCGCGACAGGAGTGGCACGTTTCCCTGCACATTAACCTCATTAAGAGCACTGAAAAGGTTAAAAAAAAGTCTGTCACTTCACCTATAGCTGGTGACGTCTTGATATGAGTGAATTATTCTTGACTGGATGTTAAACTCAATTCAATCAATCAATCGTCTATATAATGGGAAATGTGTATTTTTATGTATTAACTGCGAATTCTGACAATGGGTGGACAATCTAACATGAATAGTCACGCCTATAGATACTTCAAAAAGTAATCAGGATATCAATTCAGTTTTTAAATTTATAAATGTTCAATGATTGTACTTTGATTTAGTGTATTTTATAAGATTTTTGTCCCCATAACAACGATGTGACACTAAATTTTATACACCCTATTTTAGTAAGAATTAATAGGACTTAATTTCTAATGCCTACCAAAATGGCCGCTACAGTATGACGTCACATGGGAACTATCTATACAGTGGTACCAATAGCAGTATTGTCATGTGCTACTTTTGAATGCATTATTTTAGTAGCACTTGACAGTATATTGGGTTGTTGCTTTACAGAGTACACGGATATTTGAAGCTAATAATCAATCAATCTGTAAATCACAATTTATTACTCAAGGCCTTTTTGTAAAGTAAAATTGTTTTAGCGACGCCCTCCTCTATGTAAAGACTACCTGTTTATTGGAACTAGAGTTAAAGTCAAAATTCCTTTGCCCTTTAACTTATGGAACATAAAAGAATATATTTTTTTAAATACGTGTACTTCGTCCATATATTTGGGTCCCATAGACAATGTTCAATCTAAGATCATTTTAAAAAAAAATCTCTAAAACTCCATAAAATCAATATTTATGTTTACAATGTTACATTTGCCCCAGTAAGGCCTTATAAATGGGGCCATTTGGCTTCTATAGAATAAACATTACATGGTGATTTTATATGTACAGGTGGAATTAAAACAAAGGATTGTTAATGATTTCTCCAAATTTATTTATTCCATTGGTTGTGTTAATCTGTTTCATTTTATAACAACCGCTGGCTCCATCTTTCTCTCTCTCTAACCTAAGGCGCCATGCTGTTTCGTCTTTCTATCCTAAGGTCACACACAACTACTTGAGTAGGATGAACTGTCATCAAGTCGATAACCCGACTTGCATCGGCCACATAGGTGGTCTCCTAAACAGTGACTGCAATGATCTACAAGACAAGCTGCAAAAAACAAAATACAGCCTTCCTTTGATCTGTAGAAATCAATTATTTACATTTATTTCATAATCAATGTTTCCAATATGTGTTTGTTACGAAAGGTTATTGAGCTTGATTTTGTAGAAAAAAATTCGCCTATATTAGCCTATTAACGCGTTTATTTCGCAAAAATATGTTTTTTCGCGAAATTATATGTTTCTTTCTCGAAAAAAGTGTTATTTTGCGTTTTATAAGTTTCGAGATTTTTAAAAAAAAAATATTTTTTTTGTTCTACCAAATTAAACTCAATAGGCCTTTTTGTTTACCCTGTATTTGTTTGGTCTGTATTTGTTTACCCTGTATTTGTTTGGTCTGTATTTGTTTACCCTGTATTTGTTTGGTCTGTATTTGTTTACCCTGTATTTGTTTGGTCTGTATTTGTTTACCCTGTATTTGTTTGGTCTGTATTTGTTTGGTCTGTATTTGTTTGGTCTGTATTTGTTTGGTCTGTATTTGTTTGGTCTGTATTTGTTTACCCTGTATTTGTTTGGTCTGTATTTGTTTGGTCTGTATTTGTTTACCCTGTATTTGTTTGGTCTGTATTTGTTTACCCTGTATTTGTTTACCCTGTATTTGTTTGGTCTGTATTTGTTTACCCTGTATTTGTTTGGTCTGTATTTGTTTACCCTGTATTTGTTTGGTCTGTATTTGTTTACCCTGTATTTGTTTGGTCTGTATTTGTTTACCCTGTATTTGTTTGGTCTGTATTTGTTTGGTCTGTATTTGTTTGGTCTGTATTTGTTTGGTCTGTATTTGTTTGGTCTGTATTTGTTTGGTCTGTATTTGTTTGGTCTGTATTTGTTTGGTCTGTATTTGTTTGGTCTGTATTTGTTTGGTCTGTATTTGTTTACCCTGTATTTGTTTGGTCTGTATTTGTTTACCCTGTATTTGTTTGGTCTGTATTTGTTTGGTCTGTATTTGTTTGGTCTGTATTTGTTTACCCTGTATTTGTTTGGTCTGTATTTGTTTGGTCTGTATTTGTTTACCCTGTATTTGTTTGGTCTGTATTTGTTTACCCTGTATTTGTTTGGTCTGTATTTGTTTACCCTGTATTTGTTTGGTCTGTATTTGTTTACCCTGTATTTGTTTGGTCTGTATTTGTTTACCCTGTATTGTTTACCCTGTATTTGTTTGGTCTGTATTCTTTCGTGTTTTTGCAATTGGTTGTGTTGGCTTTTTTCATTTTGCTAGCTCAAAATTTATCAATTTGTGGTTTCTTTCATATTTTGCCTTCGTTTAGTTTTCCATGTAGACCCTTATTTGTTTTAGGGTTTTAGTGGCCAAGTGGTATAAACGTCGGCTCAAGGATTACAGCTCTCATCGTCTAGTTTCGACTTTTACACTAGGCAGAATTGCCAGATCCTTGTTTGATAAAAATTGTCGAGTTTTCTCTTGCGAAAGTCGGTATTTTTCTCCACCATCTTTGATTTGACAGCCTCAAAATAAGCAAAAAAATCTAACCAGGGCCTAAAACACTTTTATTGTGCTCCATTCCACAATTAAGTTTAGATGTTCACAGTACAGACCTGTCGAAAGTTTAACACATCGCCAGCTGCTCGTTATGTATTTTCAAATTTCAGGCCGAAATCTATTCATATCTCCGTCACTCGGCAGCAGTGCTATTTACTATATTTCATTAGCGTTAAATTTTCGACACGTCTGTACTGCACTTAGATCCACATATTACCCAATAACTGATTCAACATACATGTACAAAAGTCTCCGTTACGGCAGTAATATCCTTCTCCACATCCAACACTTTGAAGTAAACAATATGAAATTCTGTAACAGAAATAGAAATTGCAATCAGAACAAGCAAAGAGTGCGAAAGCCTATTGGGTTCAAGAGTACGAAAGCCTATTGGGTTCAAGAGTACGAAAGCCTATTGGGTTCAATAGTACGAAAGCCTATTGGGTTCAAGAGTACGAAAGCCTATTGGGTTCAAGAGTACGAAAGCCTATTGGGTTCAAGAGTACGGAAGCCTATTGGGTTCAATAGTACGAAAGCCTATTGGGTTCAAGAGTACGGAAGCCTATTGGGTTCAGCTGTCGACGCGAAATCTACATTTCAACCATTACGGTAGCTGAGTTGGAAGAATGCAGAATCTAGGGTTCGAACCACGACAGGTTTGACCTAGACTTTTAAAGGGGAAGTGACTGTTCTTTCGAAATGAACGTCACGGGGTCCTACGGAAATGATCTTAAAAACCAATGTTCCGAATAACTAAAGAACAATTCTTGTATATTGCCCTGAGCACACGTGACTTGGATATAAGTGAAATATTTCTGAATGGGACGTAAAACATCAATCAATCAATCAATCAATCAATCAATCAATCAATCAATCAATCAATCAATTTTTCTGCAACTCACATAAATTAACTGGTGCGATATTGCCCCGCCAATTTTTAGGTTCCCTGTACTTACTTGCTCCTAGTGTCATATTTTCGGCAGTAACCAGGCTTACAGTTAAAGCAGCCGCTGGTGTAACACACAGTATCAGAACATCCTATTGGACAGGCTATATAGAAAAACGAGAGATTTATTAACGTGTAATTTCGCGAGGACTCTCGGTCGTGAATTTATATATCACGCGTATATATATATTCCCAGAATTGAGAAAATGTCGGCATTCGCCCATGACCGTGGAAATTGCATATTATTAACATGACACACTTTTAAAGAATATTCACACGGATTTACATGTTCGCGAAATAACGCTTAGGGTTTGGTACGCGAAATGTGATACTCGCGGGTTCAAAGTAATCTACAAATATTGTTTACAAGAATCTTAGCTCCGCATCTTCACTTATTATATGTTGATTGTAGAATACATGGTCATGACCAAGAGACTCACGATCCTGCTTATTTTAGGTCATGTATAATTATTTGCCCTGTTTTTGTAGCCCAACCTTACTTCATTTTTGTAAAAATTAAGTAATACTGTAATATCATTAATATCCGTGGGTAAACCAACATGAAAACATGCGAATTTCCTTGTAACCTTCAATAGTGAGCTGCATAATTCAAATAAAGCCACAATGCTAATTGTTGAGTTTTAACGCCTAAAATTAATAACAAACATACCAATCCATGCCCAAAACACAATCACACAGCAAAGTGATACCGGTACTTAAAATACTGGCAAATTAAGATTAAACCCGGAACTTCCACCAGGGAAGTGAGGCCGGGTGCTCCGGAACATTTTTTAAAAACAAAAATCAACATGTTCCAAAGATTTCCCTTCATTCATTACATATACTTCACAATGCTGTTATTAAAGACAAATACATCGAAATTCAAACGACTTGGTTTTCTGAACAAAGGTCTGCATGTTAAAACCATAAATGGTTAGTGTTCAAATCAAAACAATAGATACATTTGAACAATATTGTAAAATTGCAAATATCCGAGGGTGATTTAATTTCGTTATTTATTTGGGTCAGTGAATACCACGAAATTAAGTGTCAACAACAATTTTCTTTCAACGAAATGTTTTAAAATTTTCAAAACCACGAAATTGTAACACCCACGAAAACAAGTGATTCCACAGTGATTAGTACTTACAAACTTCTAAAAATCCGTGACAAAGACATATTGCTGTTAACAACAAAACGAACTGGAAAATCGAGGACATTTTTACTTTATGATTAAAGTTTCTTATCAACTCTTTTATAGACACATTTCTTATCAAAGTACGCGTGTTTATATAATTTGCTTACCCTTTGACCTTTGTCTGAACTTCCTTTTTTCTTTTATGATAAAACAACTACGATAGCTCATTTGCTAGAGTAACCACTGTAGTAACTCAGTTGGTAGAGTGCTCGCTCCGTAAGTGGGAGGTCGTGGGTTCGAACCCCGACCGGATCTGATCCAAGACTTGAAAGTGGATAGTGACTGTTCTTTCGCCAAGCATTCGAAATTACGAAATGAATGTCATGGTTCTTTCGGATGGGAACTTAAAATTAATGAGGTCCCATGTCACGGAAGGCGTGGCACAATAAAGAACCCTGCTGTTTAATGTCATCATCGCAACACACGGGCAAGGTCTCTGCACCTTCGCCTATAGCTGGCAACGTCTCGAAATAAGTAAAATATACTTGATTGGGACGTTAAACATCATTACTCAACTTAATTGATAGAGTGCTATCTTCGTTTGTGAGAGGTCGAGAGTTCGAACGCCGGCCGTCGATCATGGTCTGACTAAAACTACCAAAAAGATAGTGACTGTACTTTCGCAAACCACTCGGCATTCAGTAATGAAAGTCACGAGGTACTTCAAGGGAGACCTTAAAAACCGACGTTCCGTGTCACAGTGGGCGTGGCACAATAAAGAAACCTCATATCACATTGCCCTGAGCTCACTGCAAAGGTAAAAATTTATACCACTTCAACATTAGCTGGTGACATTTCGATATAAGTGAAATATTATTCGCTGGGACGTTAAATTTATAATAAGGTATACGACAATCATGATGACTTCAATTTTCTATTGTCAACTTTTTTTATGCAGCAAACACACCAGCTTCTTCTTGTGGTGTACACGATGTATCTGTTTCACAATTAATATACGCTATGTTAGAGCTTGTAAGCACTACAGGAACTTCTTATATTGTTAACTAAGGAATATTGCAAGCCAAGGCTTATTAAGGCTTTATAAAGTATTATGGACGTCATCACAATATTGTTGATACGTATGATATCTAAGAATCCAAAATTCTTGGATATAATGACATCCCATAGTTCCATGTTCCTTTCATTTTCACTTTAGATTTTACACGCGGCAGGTAGTTATCAAAACACGAGATGGCTACTAGTCCGGCGCAAACGGCCTCACTTCCCAGGTTCCCAAGTTCGCGTGTTAAACTTATTCGCCAGTTTTACTTTGGGATACAGCTTTCAAGTAGCTGTTAAATATCTCTCGATCACTTTAACTATTCATTTCTCGGCAATCGTCAACCAAGCTTCGACTCCTGTCGATAGCTCAGTGTTAAACTTTCGACAGGACTGTACTGTAGCTGAAGAGTTTAAAGGATTAATTGTAAGTGTAAAGTAATTCTTACCATAAAGTTTAGTTCATTTATTTATATCAAACAACATGTGTTTCCATAAACACAATTGCAACGACCTCTTTTGACCTCTATTGCATATGTTATGTAGAGAATTACAGTACAGGCCTGTCCAAAGTTTAAAACTAATCTAGAAAATTTTTGCCAAATCTGCAGTTCATCCCGGTCCCTCGCTAGTCATATTTCGGCAGCTGGTATCTTTCTCTCGGCAGCATTTCAGCCACTAAATAACCGCATCTCGGAAGCCAAGCTACGCCGCCTTTTCGTCAACAAATTGTTAGATTTTCGACAGGCATGTACTTTACATTGCGTTTAGTAAAAAAAGATTATTAGTGTTTTAAACATTGTGTTTACTGGTTGTAAAATAAGTGGAATTGTTAAGGTCCTACAAACATTCTTCAATCACAACAATTTAATCGATGAATTCGTAACGTATTTCCAAAACGCAAGTTAACGGATCACAGCATCTGTGCCTTTTCTCAAGAATCCAGATTCTAGTGTGAAAAAGGTTGACAGTTCGCTCGTCGAAGGTAGGTAGTTTTAAACCGGGAACTCCGATTTCCCCATCTCTTTCTGAAATGGCCGTGACAAGAGCTTAAAACACAACTTGAAACATGGTAATAGCAGCGCCGTAACAGAGTGCCAAACGCGTTTATCTTTTAAACAGAAATTGAAGTTCCATGAAAGGGAAATGAAATTTATTTAATTGTAAATTTTGTTTGTTAATATGAAGAACATCGGAGTTTAAACCTCGTTTTGTTATCGCGAAATGCACGGAATCATTATCAATGATAATGTACACTTAGGATTTTTTTTGTTGAAAATTTGCAAAAAAAAAAATAAAAATGTTAAGTTATTTAAAAAATCGTTAAGTGTAACGCGAGTACCGTAGAAAACACTCATTTCATTTCCCTAAAATGGAATATAGTAGGGCAAAATGTTATCTAAGTACGCATGCATGTCAGAACTGCCACATGGACTCGCACGCATCACCTTGTTGGTAATAGGGTCGTGCCCCTTAGATTTAGTAGAGTACATGTTCCTTTCATGCAATTTTTTTTTTGGGGGGGGGGGGGAGAATCAAATGAGGGAAATACAAAATAAGAATGTAAAAGTTATATTTATTTTTTTGTTTCAAATTAGAAAAAAATATCAATTGTATTTGGGAGAACTATATGTTTTGAACAATGGGTAGGGGGCGAAATGTCTGATTTCTGTTCGAAATTTAGCAAATCGCCAGCCCTGCAAGTACGAAGCATTATACATGTATTTGTAACAAGGCGGATTTCTTGCATGTTTGTAACAAGTTGGGTTTAGCATTATATTTGTAACAAGGCGTATTTCTTGCATGTTTGTAACAAGTTGGGTTTAGCATTATATTTGTAACAAGGCGTATTTCTTGCATGTTTGTAACAAGTTGGGTTTAGCATTATATTTGTAACAAGGCGGATTTCTTGCATGTTTGTAACAAGTTGGGTTTAGCATTATATTTGTAACAAGGCGGATTTCTTGCATGTTTGTAACAAGTTGGGTTTAGCATTATATTTGTAACAAGGCGGATTTCTTGCATGTTTGTAACAAGTTGGGTTTAGCATTATATTTGTAACAGGGTGGATTTCTTGCATGTTTGTAACAAGTTGGGTTTAGCATTATATTTGTAACAAGGTGAATTTCTTGCATGTTTGTAACAAGTTGGGTTTAGCATTATATTTGTAACAAGGTGGGTTTCTTGCATGTTTGTAACAAGTTGGGTTTAGCATTATATTTGTAACAAGGCGGGTTTCTTGCATGTTTATAAATAACAAAGGCGGATTTCTTGCATGTACAAAACATTATATTTGTAACATTGCAACATCTGTCCACCTTCCTACTTTCATGTGTATAAACAACAGGTGTTTAAATGTGTTCCTTATTCATATAATAAAGTCTTGTCGAAAGGGTAACACCGAAGTTGCGAAAAGAACAAGTAGCCAGCCAAGGTACTCAGTATCGGAAACTAGTAACCGACAATAAGCTGCCGAGAAAGAGAAAACGAGAGGTCGAATTGGTTGTCGATCCGGTACTATTTCGCTAGCATAGTGTAAAACTCTCGACGGGTCTGTACTGTACTGTATCAACGTGAGAAAACTCGTGTAATCCACCAGGCAAAAACAGTTTTTGAAAAAGAAAAAAATCTTGGATTTTAACGTGATAATGAAGTGAAGTAGAATCTTTTTGGAGATTAAACCCATTGACACAAGGTAAATTAACAAAATTTATAACTAAAATATTTCGTCGGTGTACACTGCTTTGTATGCAACAAATTTAACAATTTGTACTTAATTAAAAACAAATTCCACTATTTACGCTAAAACCCCACTCAGTTTGAACAGAATGATGTTTTAAATATTATTTTGTGACGTTTTTCAGTCTGTAATTATATGACCATTTTTAAATATTATTGGATGGCAATGTATATATTTCTTGAAACATTTGCTAACAAACAACTATCCCAAAACTGTATCAAGTGTTAAAATAAAATAAGCACAATACAACGTAAAGTGCGTATTTGTTTATGAATATCAAAATAGTTTGTTTTCTGTTGTTGTTTTTTTTCACAAAATATACGGTAAGTGTCTCTGGACATGAACAGGGTTAGCTCTGCCTTTCATAAATTCAGCATTATGCTTTTTTAAGATAATTTCTGGCTCCAAAAAAAAAAAAATATTTACTAATATTTTTGCTCCAAAATTTGTATCAATTTTATTATCAGGCAGACAAAGATCACCAATTTCTTTTTACACAAGTATGAAAAAGTAAAACAAGTTTTACAAACATTCTAAACAGAATATTAGCATATGTTTATTTGACAAAATCATCGTGACGCCAATATTTTTTAATAAAAACATCCTAGTTTGAACTTCATATTATTTTATACTTCAAAACAGAATGGTTTCTTCAGAAGTTACTGTGTTGTTGGTCACCGTACTTACTCTTACCAAGGAAATACAATCCCAGTGTAAATGTAAACCAGGTCACCCACAGGACGAAGTTTGTAAATCTGATATAGGTAAACACACCCACACACACATCATGATCATCCACCCCCACCCCTACAGAGATAGAGATCACATCCATCCACCCCCACACACACAAAAGAGAAAGAGAGAGAGAGAGAGAACACATATCCATCCATCCAGAGAAGAGAGAGAGAGAGAGAGATAGAGAGAGAGCACACATCCATCCATCCATCCAGAGAGAGAGAGAGAGAGAGAGAGAGAGAGAGAGAGAGAGAGAGATTAAACGAATGTCATTTATCTGTTTACCACTTAATACTCAATGATTTGTGCAGAACAGTCATTTTGATTCGATATGGAATCCCATCATTTTGGGTTTTCCCGTAAAAAAGAGGTTTCTCGACGTTACGGGCATTTTTGGCGTAAACGTTTTCCAAACCGTCTCATATTTGTAAAGCTTAAGGGATATTGGTCACGTTTTACGCTGGCAATTTTTATTTTCTAAGAAAAACAAAATTTATACAGATTAGGTCATTACTAGCTAAACATATTTCATCATTTTTAATTTTTATGGTAAATTGCAATGTACATGTAACGTAACGGTTAAAAAAGAGTGAAGTCAATGTAACAACTCCTAATGAAGTCCATTAGGCGTCTTAATTGTCAAAAAGTCCAAATATTGAGGCTTTAGACAAGTCGTTTTGGTATTACAAATTAAAATTGTTCTCAAAATTGAATGACTGTTTTGACTTCTCGTCTGTGGAGCCTCACTCTTTGGATTTTCATAAGGGCTCGAAATTACAACGCCTAATGAAGTCTGGACTTCGTTCGTTGGACGTTGGACTTCATTAGGGATTGTTACGGAATTCCTGAATGATATTTTTACGAAACTTGGAAACCGGCATATGACACTGTGAAACAAAAGATGAGGTAACTATCAGAGTTTTGCCCCTTTCAAATTTTCATCAATTTTCTTAATCGACCTACTCCTCCAACACAACTGGACTATTTTTGTTTCCTTCCAAACGATACCACTTAATAGTCTGTGTCCCTTTTACTTGCTATCCGGTTACTATCTTTACCAACATGTAAACGGGTGCATCTTGTTCTGGCTAGCGGCGCCCGCTCTTATTTGTGTTTTACATTGATTAGACCACATGTTGTAACAACTCCTAATGAAGTCCGACGCCTAATGAAGTCCGGACTTCATTAGTCCCTTACTATATCTTTGTACATAGTGGATTCCATTAGGCGTCGAGGTAACTTAACGCCTAATGAAGTCCCTTACTATATCTTTGTACATAGTGGATTTCATTAGGCGTCGAGGTAACTTAACGCCTAATGAAGTCCCTTGCTATATCTTTGTACATAGTGGATTTCATTAGGCATCAAGGTAAATTAACGCCTAATGAAGTCCACTGTGTAATAATATATAGTAAGGGACTTCATTAGGCGTTAAGTTACCTCGACGCCTAATGAAATCCACTATGTACAAAGATATAGTAAGTGACTTCATTAGGCGTTAATTTACCTCGACGCCTAATCAAAAACTATGATTAAAACGGAGACTTTTAATAAGATGAAATAGTATGGGACATCGTTAGCCGTGTTGTTGCCTAGAAGCTTAATGAAATCCATCAGATGATAAAGTAAGCATGGGAGTTTGGGGGAAAAAAATCACATTTGATTTCATATACATGTACGTATGATGGATTCTAAGAAATCTTGTTGAGAAATGTAGCGGAGAAGATAGATAAAAAAAGAATAAATAAATAAATAAATAAATAAATAAATAAATAAATAAATAAATAAATAAATAAATAAATAAATAAATATTATTATTTTTGGGCACCTTATTACATGCATGGTAATGCACGCAAAATTAAAATATTGTAAAATGCAAAACAATAGCATGTGCAGCTTGGCATTTAGCAATGAAAGTCACGGGGTCCTTCGGAAAAGACCTGATAAACCAATGCATCACATGATAACAATGTATCACAGAAAGTATGGCTCGTTGGAGACCCTCCCTGTACACTGTACGCACCTCAAAGGTAAAAACTTCAAATATTTCATCTATAGCTGGTGACGTCTCGATATAAGTAAATATTCTTGACTAGATCTAAAAAAAACCATTCAACAAACCAATCAATCAATCAATCAAGTTGCATCCGTAAAATTCTTAGATTACAATTATTTAAACAATATTTCTCGATTGGTACCTTTATGCCTCCCCAAAAAGCGTTAAAATTATAACGGTCTTTGGAGAGACAAATACCTCCCTTTCCCTACAGCCAGACGGACGAACGGACGAACGGACGGACAGACGGACAATAACTTTGGTTTCAAGTTTGATCAAAATCCATTCATAGACATGGAAGCTACATATGTAAAGCTGACACGATATTTTGACGGACCGACGGACGGACGGACGGACAGACGGACAGGGTGATTCGTATAAATACCCCTAAACATTTTTGCGGGGTATGGTACGGTTGGACAAAGCACACGATGTATGTGCCTGAATGTACGTTGCTATTGCTAGTTGGTCTAAATCGAAGTCGTAAAATTTTGAGACTTTTTTTTGGTAATATCAAAAAGTCTCCTCGTCTGGAGCCCCAATCTGTGGACTTCATTAGGCGTCGAAATTGTCAACGCCTAATGGATAAGACGTCAGTCTAAAAATCCAGGGTCTCTCACTGCTGTTAGTTCGAGTCCCACAAATGGGAAAGTGAATTTTCTTCGCCGTTTGGCCTTTGCTACGGCGTACTGACTCGGTGAGCTAGCACCTTAAAGTGGCCCTGAGTGCGCGTTGGTACAAAGCAGACAATAAAACACTGGCATTTCACATGCATACATAAACTTGTTCATAGATTAATCCATAGAGGTAAATAAATTAGTAATCGTCGCGAAAAGCTGGAAAATTGCTGATGTGACTTTAAGCAACGGTCAACAACAACAACAACAACTCTTGTTTGTATTTTACAGTGATTAGAGCACATATCGACTCTGTCAGGAACAACCAGTTTGATTTTCATTTTGATTTGGAATCTCTTCCAAGGGTTACTGTTACAGAACTCCAATATAATGTTACTGTTCGCCATGTATTTAAGGTAAAATCTTCTTTAAATTTTGAGTGATGATTTTAAACGACGCAATATTAGTTAGCTGTGGGGACGTTAGCAGCATTTCGGAACAGAATATGATATTAGATTGCCAATTGGTCTACAGTAAGCGCTCATGGATTATAGCACCAAAGTTGGCATGTCAGTCAGTTCGCATGTCGAAGGTGATTTTCTTCGTCATTCAAGAACTTCTGGGGTATTAGTAAAATATCTTCATTAGGGGCGTAATTTACACTTCTTCGCATAATAAGACTCTTGATTTTGTCATCACTTGCAAAGATAACTTGTCAGTAATTTTGCCATTTATAAAGAATATGTCGCTTCTGGTATCAAATCTACTTATGAACGAAATCCAATTTGCTTTGATTCAAAAGATATGTTTAAAGAGTAACAATAACTCTGTTTTAACGCCAGTAGGACCTCATTTTAACCCAACCCATAAAATGTAAAGTTTCAAAAATGATTTTTCACAGAAATATTCCAAATGGCTTTATGTCGTCGGGTTTTAAATAAAAACAAATAATTAAAAAAAGGATGGTACAATGTATATAATGATACACATACTATAGTATGAATTTTTGCTAGGTTGGTGGGTGCTACATTCGTTTATTGTTCAGGTGTTTCCTTTCCGGAACACCCGGCCTCACTTCCCTATTGGTAGTTCACATGTTTAACCTAATATCTCAGTTTTTACTTTGCTTTTGGGACTGTGATTCGAACATAAACTGGTATGTTTGTGTTTGTTTTCATGTGTGTGGTTGTATAACTATTGACGTTTAATTATCTCTCGTTTTTTTTTTTTTTTTTGCCTAACCTGACCAAAGGTAATGCGAGCTTATAACATAGTGCAGCGTGTGTGCCTGTGTGTGTAGTGACCGACAGATTTCAATGCAACTTTGTCAGAAAGTATCCATGTGCCAGTGCAATTCAGATTTGTTTGTGGTTACAAAAAAGTATAAGGTGATCTTGCAAAAGAACGCTGAAATGGTTAATTATCTGGCGTATAAGGCCCATTGGGCTCTTGTTAAAAATTTGAATTAATATACATGTATGTATTGATGATTATTTTAATCTCTTTAAGGGACAAATAAAGAGTGGAGAACCGACATATATTTATACACCTGCTGGAAATTTAACTTGTGCTGCATCATTCGACATCGGAAAGGTGTATCTAATAACAGGTTATTTATTTAAATATTTATTTATTAATCTTTTTGATTTTTTTTTTACAAAACTGGACATAAGTATTCATTGTCATGCCTTCACTGCAGTTATGATCAACTACTTTTAATTAGTTAATTGACTATTGTGGACTATTGTGCTCGTTCCGTATGAGGTTTTAATTCCGGTAGGGGTCTGTCCGGGCCTTGAAAATAGGTAGTGGCTGTTCTTTCGCCACGCCCTCCGCATCTAGAAAGCATACCCCTCTGCTCATACTAGTTAGTACATTCGTTATGTATATATTGAATGGCGTTTTACATCCCAGTTAAGAATGTTTCACTTATATTGAGACGGTCAGTTCAGGAATGGTGAAGGAAACCGGAGTGTCCGTAGAAAACCACCGACCTTGGCAAGCTGACAAAATTCCCCATACCAGGATATGCGGTAATAGGTACTGCAATCTGTAAGGGTCCCTTTTAGATCAATCGGCCCTCGAGGCCCCCATTTAAGGAATAATTAAACAATATATATTTGAATCTATCTTTTCTTCACCAATAGGTCAGCTAAGAGGACCAGAAGCCAATCAGTACCATGAACACAAATATAGAGGGTCAAAAAGAATCAATGTTAACAGCTGTCGGTGGTTCACAGAATGGAGCAAAATGTCCATGTACACGAGAATGTCCGTAAAGCGCCGTTATTTAAGGAATTGTAACTGCCAAGTAAGTGTTTAACAACATTGGAAATTACAAAAACTGCCATAAGCAACCCTGGCAATACTTTAGATATTTGATTTTCGGATCTTTTCGGTCACTATAGTGTTTGCTTTGTGAGTGAAAGTCTGTGGTTTCGCTTCCATATGGAATCTAGCCAATATTCGGCTTAAATAGCCAAGCACTTGAAATTAGAACTTTACCGACGCCCTTGGTTTAAGGTAATGGTGTTTTGCGCCCCAGTCAAGATTTTTTTCCACTTAATTCGAGGCAATTGGTTCTAGAATAATAAAGAAAACCAGAGTGCCCGTAATAAACCACCGACCTACAAGTGAACTTACAAACATGTTTCCAAGTTGGATTCGAACATAATCGGTGGAAGTTGTCGCGATGATAAGAAAAATGATATCACATGTTACTTGTGGTTTTTTAAAATAAAATAATGCATTCAAAAGTAGCAAATGACAACAGTAAGTAAATAAATAAATCTTTTAGTCTTTAGTAAATAAACTTGATATATTTCTGATCTATGCCTTTGTTGCTTTTGGGAAATTAGCTTGATAGGTTAAAAATATGAAAAATGTTGTAAAGTAAAACTGGAAGTCCCAGATAAAGTCCATTACTGAAAACAATGATTACGCCGGTATTTTCCTGTCATATCCATATTGCAAACAAAAGTTGCGAAACTAAAATTTTACGAAATAAATGGTTTTCCGTTATAGTTCTAAACATCAAATCATTAAGTCGGGTTTCTACTTAACTCCTGAGGCAGCGCAAAACTTCAGTATACATCAAATTCGAAAATTATTGTTACCGATGCAATCAAATTAAAGGAAACTTTCAAATAATTAATCTTTAACAATGTCGCTGGGGGTTGCCATGAGAAAAATAAGAAACAAGTTATTCCAGTCGATATAAGTGTTAATGACTTCCGCTCAGAGAGCCTTGGGTTGTTTAAATGTTGGCCCGAAAATGCTGAAAAGTCAATATGACATGGACCATCCCAGGTGTCACTCATTCTAAAGTTGAGTTGAGTTGAGTTGAGTTGAGTAATGGTGTTTAACGTCCGAGTCAAGAATATTTCACTTATATCGAGACGTCGCCAGCTATAGGCGAAAGTGCAAAAATTCTGCCTGTGCGTTGCGCTGATGGCATTATACAGCAGGGTTCTTTAGCGTGCCAAGCCCACCGTGACACGGGACCTCGATTATTTTAAGTTCCCATCCGAAAGAACCGTGACTTTCATTTCGTAATGCCGAGTGCTTGGCGAAAGAACAGTCACTACCCACTTTCAAGTCTTGGGTCAGACCAGGCCGGGGATCGAACCCACGACCTCCCACTTACGGAGCGAGCACTCTACCAATTGAGCTACCGCAGTGGTATAATTCTAAAGCTGACATGATGACAATATTTTATAACAATGTCATGTGCTACTTTTGAATTTTTATGAAATAATACAATTCAAAAGTAGCACATGACAACAATAATGCAATTAATGAACACGGCCAATCAAAATAAAAAATAAAGTTAAGTAAGAATAGATATAAAACGTTCATTATTCTAAATCAAAAATGTAAAAAGAAAGGTTTTTAATTTTTACATAGTGATACTCTCAAAAATAGCACATGGTTTTAAATTTGAATGTCACTGCTTGAAAACCTTTATTTGATAGTCCAATCTTATATATTAAATCTATATTGATAATGTGGCCCGTTATTATTGGGAAGGTACCGAGTTGGAGTCCCAGTTTTGCCGTTTCCTGTTACTGTTATGGTGCAAAATTTACAGACTTTCTTTCGGACTTTTTTCATCATTTGACTTTTCAAATATAGATAAAAACATTAATAAATAATTAAAGAATAAAAATGAAATTTAATATTTTAAAAGGGAAGTCATTCTTAATATTAAGTTATCGTTTGGACGACAATATAAAATGTTGTGTTAATTTATTAATCTGATTTAAGGACACTAATATTTAAGTGACTGTGACACCTTGAGTCAGACGGATTATAGTAAGCCATCCAGTAGTGGACACGGTGGATAAAGACACCCGAAAATGAGTTATTGACACTTCTGTCTCAACTTAAAGAAATGTTGTTTCACCAATTATGTTAATTATTGTAATGCAATTATTGTTATTCAATGTACATGTATTTTGTATTACATGCTGTTTATACTGACCAACTGTGAGGCAGTTGGAGTCGGACGTTCAAACCGACAACACCCAACTTATTTAGACCTGAATAAATTGTTGAAACTGGTTTGCATCTTATTTCGTAATTAGCAGTAGTTAAGTTTTAAAAAATAGCAAATACATGTATAAAAAGTGCAAGCTAAGGTCAAAAGAGAACCTTACTAAAAAGATATATGCCCAGATGGTGGCATAATATTACAATCAATAACCGTCGCCAACACGGGCAAAATCTAAGATTGTATTCCGAAACGGCCGTCTAGTGCTATAAAATTAAAACTGGTATAATATGTAATTTAAACCCCTGAGCCTATATCTCTGCTGGTGGCTGGTGCCCCGAGGATATCACAAACTCAGTATGCAATAATTTCGTATTATTGTCAGAAATATACTATAATTGTCTAAATTTCCTGCAAGTTAAAATTTGAAATTTCTCAAAAACTAAGGTATACTCCCTCATGCAAAGTATTTCCTTAGCTTAATTTGGTAAAATATATCTTGGTCCTTTGGGTAGCTTTTCAACATCTTCAAAATAATTTTGGTTTCATAATTTTGGTCGAAGCACTACTGATGAGGAATTGTATTCCGAAACGACCGTCTAGTGCTGTAAAATTATAACTGGTATAATATGAGCCGCTCCATGACAAAACGACCCTTATGACAATTACGTCATAGTATTAGAAAATGACGTCAAGGTTTTCTTTTGTTTCTCGACACAATCGATTACGTCGCTAGATTTTACATTAATCTTACTAGAAAACATTCATTTTTAAAACGAATTACACGGATTATTTGTGGACGGATTTTTATGAATTTTTCACTATTAAATGTAAAAATAATCGCAGTTTTATACATTATAAAAAATCCATATTAAATTTTAACGTCACTGAAAAAAACTGTGGAAGAGTTTTTTTTTTAAATCCGGCATTATTATGTTTTAACTTTCCCTTAACCTTTTCACCGTCAATTAGTGAACTGAAAATATTTGGTAATATCTGTATTTAATTGTGACATTCACACAAAACACAACATTCATTTTTAATCACACAAAAATTGCACAAATTTTTATTTTGATAATATGCAAACAATAACGACGGACAATTCCACATAATTCTTAAATACATACAAATAAGGTGGTGTCCTTAAATTCAAAAACAAATTATGTGTACTGAAATTAAAGTGTGCTGGATTTCAGACCTTAATCGCTATTTTTAAATGATATTTATTTCTCTTGCTAATCCAGAGACCATGTTTTATTGCCATGATATATTGAATTTTTATTTCAGAAGGACATTTTATTCACGTCCGTTGGTTGAAAATTAGAAACCATACACAAGGTTTCAAGGTTTACTCGTATTGTGTCAAGATAGGGACGTGTAACTGTTTTTTTTTTTTTTTTTTTTTTTTTTTTGCGAAAATCCGATTAAAAAATCGTATGTATCCTGTACTAAAATTTATCACCCTAGACAGTCATTACAATACTCAGTAGAGATTGTCCATTAAATGTCCATACATTGAATATGATGGAAGAGTGTCACTTGCTATTGTTGTGCCTCTCACTGCCTAGATTTGAACGACATGGGACACTGTAAGTTACTTTGTCAGTTCATTTGAATAAAGTCTGTTGCTTTTCCCCATAACTCCGATTTCCCCATCCCTGACTCTATTTAACTGGATGAATCTTGACGGGGGGGGGGGGGGGGCATAACACTCAGTTACTAGTATATGAGGACATTAACTCTTACCAGTAAAATCTGGCGCAATTTGAGCACATTTTTAGATCAAATTTTTAGGTAAGGGCATGTAAAATACCTTTATATAACCCAACCTTATTACACTTAAAACATTCTATCTTGTCATCAATAAACTAACTGTGGAGACAAGAAATTGTAGGTGAAATCTCTCTCTCTCTCTCTCTCTCTCTCTCTCTCTCTCTTGGGGCATTCGCCTTGAGAGCGGGAGGTTGTAGGTTCGAACCCATGCCGGGTCCATACCCAAGATTGTTAACATTTTAGACTTTGCTTTCTCACCTGGCTTTCAGTATTTGGATGACAGATTATTCATTAATTCAAATGAGCTCAGAATTACATGACTTAGATTGGCATACTCACTTAGTGAGGTTTCATCATTAAGTGGCAACGCGTGAGTTCATACTAGAACAAAACACACCACACACTTGCACATCTCATGCATACATGAACTTGTTCTTAGATTACATGTTATCGTTAGACATTTATAAATTTGTTAATTTTGATGTGAGGTTAAACAACATTACAACAAAAATCCCTCTCCCCTCTCGTGAAATTTCGCTTAAAATAGCAGCATCTTGATATGTACAAAAACATAATTATTTCTTCATGGGCTTCAAAATTGGTACGACAGTCGTGATTAAAAGATTTTTCAGGGACCAATAGCAAATTCTGTTCATAATACACCCGCAGAGTTACTGCATTGGGCGTGTCGCTATATTGCATCATAATTAAAACCTTGATAATATACTAAAATATTGGGTATACTGTGTCATATGTTATAAGTCTGTAGAAGCATATCTGGTGTAGCTCCCTAACTTCATAATTTCATGTGTGAGAGAGGTGCTTTAGTTGTAATCTTCACCAATAGGCTACACACATTTTTACGGTCACTTGAAGACTTGCAAAAAGAAAAGTAATGAATCATATTAAGTGATACTTATTTCAGAAATATGGGACCATTATCCATCATACCCTGAGGATTAACCCTGTCAGCTATAGAGTTCCTATTATTGTTGGATTATTTACACCACCAGTTTACGGATCTTGGTGCCGCTACTCACGCTGACCCAATGGTGCAAACGTTTTTGCTTAAAATATACGGGTTTTCCTCTGGTTCCTGGACCTATCACTTATTATACTGTAAAGAGGATTATATTCGCGGGGTGAAAATTTCGCGATTTTTCAAATCGGACATTTCGCGTGGGTGTAATTTTAGCGCAACATCCGAAAGTATAATTACATTTTTTCCCGATGCAACTGACACCGCGAGTTGTCTTCCTTTCAACACTACACGTATATATATAAAGATAAAACTGTTCACCCATGCAAATAAAATATCATTCCCGACCATTCTACCATGTAAATAATGCTCTAACAAAATTTGGTGAACATACGTTGTAAAAATGCTTCGTTGGTTAAAAACGGCAAGTGAAAAAAATCTTGAACTAGGTTTGCCAGACCCTGGAAAATGTCCGCGTAACAAGTACAATAAAACCTCTTCACGCTCAATGGGTAATTAAGACCCATAAAAGGATGGAAAAAGAAAACACATTTATTGTGAACGCCTTCACAAGTGCCGGTATTGATAACTCTTAACTTGTTTTCATGCACGACTGATTTTAAATATGATCTAATTAGTGTAGGCAGAGACATGTATCTGGTGCAGGTGTTACGATGTACATAATACTAACAGTAAGCATTTGATTTCATGCGCCAATGACTATGAATAAACTGTCTGGTAAAAGTCTTATACGTATGTAAATAACACTAAATATGATCCAAAAGATTAAAATTGCATTCAATATATGAAAAAAATATTGTCTGGGGTGTAATATATCGTTCAAAATATTTAAATAATAGTGTATGTTAAAACATCTTAAGCAATTAATTGCTTCAGGAACTATTTTTACACACCTACAAATATTAAGTCAACGTGGTATAAATCTAGTTTTATATAATCAAATCTTCTTCAGATTTCAAAATTCAAGTCTTGTGATACAGCAAAGCTGTTTTATCTGCATATTGTCTGACGGAAAAGTTAGGTATACTTTTAAATGTTAAGCAGATTTTTTTAATTCCAGGGCAAATGTTTACCTTAAAAGGTCACACGATACTGAGAAGCATAAAAATGTGTTCAGAGAACACTAACCCACCCACCCTATGCAATGGTAAACATCAATGAATTCCAAAGTGAAATATGTTTTTATTGACCACTAGTTGTAAAAAAGTGGGGTGGTTGGGCCATTGAATAGATTGAAAACCACACCAAAGAATTAAATACTTAGGCTATATATGCATCTTATTTGCATAAATACACGCAAACTAAAAATTTAACGGAAAACCTGTTACATATAGTTTTAATGCCCAGGGTTATCTTTTCCATGTTAAAAATTTTAAGAAAATCGGTACATAAATAAGACTGAAATGGCCATATATAGGTTTTTGCTATTTATAGTAACGGCGGCCATTTTGGATGTGCTATAAGGCTGTCGAGCAATCCCATTCCACTTACTAACATAATAAATATATATTATATGCACAGTGTGTATGTACAACACTCAGTATCAGGTCGAGTCCTTTTTTCGTAACCGTATCACTACGAGTCGCGCTTGCGCGACGAGTAGTGATACAGCTACGAAAAAAGGACGAGACCTGATACAAAGGGTTGTACATACACGCTGTGTATATAATATTTTTATCTAACATTTCCAATTAGGTTATTTAAAATAATGAAAAAACAATACTTTATGTGAAAAAAAAAATACATTTTACCACAGAAAACCACTGAACTATGTTTTGACCGACAAATCCAAGACTTCCTGATGATGTAACAATGAGAAAGTGCACGTGCGCTTTACTGCCAATGTTGTATCACCACAGTGTTGTATCACGACACTGTGGTGATACAAGATTCTGTATCATGCGTGTTCGATAAAACTTTTATTTCGTCAAATCAGATAGAAAAACTAGTCTAATGTTAGATAAATCAACTGACCAAGTTTCAGCTCAATCGGATATACTGTTTTTTTTCAAATACATGGACACCATATTATTCATGAACAATCTCGCAAACGCGCACAACAGCATGCTTTATCCCCTCACCCCTGAGGGCGGGGGGGATAATCAAAGAAGCAAATCATTACACTGCCCAAACAAAAAATGCCATTCTCGTTTGCAGAAATCTGTTGTCAATCAAAACGTGAAAAACCTAGTAACATATCATAAGTGATCAACATTTCATAATCCCGACCAAGGAATTACTAAAGCCAGAATAAAATTTAGCATCATTTGATAAAACTACCACTTAGAATCTATCTATTTATTGACCGGGATTTCAGAGTTTCTTTAAAAATTGGAGATTAGGGTTAATCTAACCAGGTGTCCTCACGTAAAAAATGTGTTTATGCACTAGGTTGGTGGTGAACAGAAACGCTAACCACTGCACCACATGGTCACCAAAATCCAATTGTAATTCTAATTTGTTGATTTTAAAAATAATGAAATAAAATGAAATAAAATAAAGAAGGAAAATAAAAAAAAAGGTTTTCCCTGTGCCAATAGTTGGAAAATCACCAAATAATTGTAATTTATTTTATATCAATGCATTCGGAATATTTTTTCCCTTTTCAATAAAACAGAATTTTGAATATGCTCTAAGAATAAAATGGTTGGAAACATAAAATTAATAAATACATGTTTGACAGTAAATGTTATCAGAGACTATAATTTTATTTTTTACGTTTATCTTACAGTGACGTTACGATAACGTCACAACTTAAGGAACACCTGCGTGTAAAAGTTACCATAGCGACGTCAAATGTTCGAATTTTAAAACAAGATTTACATTTTTGGAATCACGAATAGATGTGCTTTCAGGATCTGTTAAAAACTCAAAATCGATATTTCGTGCCGTAAGGGTCGTTTTGTCATGGAGCGGCTCATATGTAATTTGACCTCTTGACTTTGCCCTTTAACACACCTACATTTGGTAAACGACACATTGTCTTACGTATAAGTGCACATTTTACCTATTCATCTATGGGTGACGAGGTTCAGTCGCGGAAAAAATTCTGACGGAAGGCCAAACAAACGGACATTGTACTCCTATGCAGTCCTAGTTGTGTTAAAGGGTACCTCTATATAAGGACCACCTGCTTATAAAGGTCGTTGAATCTCAATTGATCTTTATTCATATTATCTGAACTTGTATATAAAGACCCCCTGCCAATAAAGGTCACTTTCACTGGTCCCCTTGGGTTGCCTTTAATGACAGGTTTGACTGTATATTTACCATTTGTGGCATTTCATTCATGTAAGTACCATTGCTAAAGTGACGTCACTTATTTTTGCTTATGCCTGCCTCTACGCTTGACGTTGTTGATAGGCTGTTCCATCGATTGGAAACACATAACATACACGGCAGCGTTGTTACGCCACATAGCGGTGTTGCCGCATAAACGCGCCCAACACGTCTATGCGGGGAATTCCAACACATAAAGAGGTCCGCCACGTTTATGCGGCGGTGTTCAACGCATAAAGATGTGTTGCTTATATGCGGCACAAGGCTGCCTTTTTGACGCATAACGATGGCTAATTTTAACGAGTTGGTATGAAAAAAAAAGAGCTGATATCTCGACAAAAACGGTGGTGGTGATATAAATTATGACGATGACGGTTACAATTGAGAATTTACGTTGTTGGTGTTGTTGATAATGGTAATAATAATACGAGGATGGGAACAGGGACGATGAGAGCGCGACGACGATGTTACCGTCGTCGTGCCGACGACGTTGGCGATTATGACTGTAATGTTGATGATCGTTAAATTGTGATTTTGGCAGAATTTTGACTTTTGCTTTAATAATAATATTTATAAAAATAAAATTAATAATAATATAATGATCATCACGATGGTGGTGGTGCTTTTTGTGAAGGTGGTAATAATGATGGAGGTGTAAATGCAGGTGATGATAGTAATTGTTTTCTTTATGCGGCGGAATGTAGCCTTTTTGCCTCATAAAAGCTTTCTCTTTATGCGTTGTAATTCCCTGCATAGACGTGTTGGAACACGTTTATGCGGCAACACCGCTATGTGGCGTAACACAGCGTTTCAAATTCATTTTGGGATTAAAATACCAAAATAAGCTTTTCAAAAATGCGAAATGTAAATATAACCATTGATCTTTCTAGAAATGCCACTTCCATTGCCGTGTAAAGCAAATAAAACGAATTACATGTATTTAGTTTATTTGCACGGCAATGAAAGTTGAAGCTTCCAAACAGTTCAATTGTTTAATATCCTCTAAACTTCATTATACAGGGGACCGGGCATTGTATAAATATTACATTTTTGACAGGGGTGACGATACATATTGTCACCTCGAGGAAGCTTGCATATGCACAAAATTAATGATAACACGTTTCGATCTCTAGGAAGGGAGGCGACTGAAAATATTGTCACATTGTCATGCGCAGAGCTATGCGACAATAATTTTTATGCAACACAGATTGTTACATAACTCTTATCAATGAAATGGCTAGGTTTTTAATGAGGTGTAATAAAATTAAATGTTGTAAAATGTGACGTAATATAGTCAGCTACAACTGTCTTTGTTTTCTCTCGACAGATTTCGCAGTGTGGTACAAGTAATTGCCCACCGGCCACTTCGATGTTATGGACACCAACACAGTCACCTAAGGATACTTGTCTGTGGGAATCTGGCTTCTGTTCCAATATGAATGGCGATTGCTGCTGGAAAAGGACACGGCGACTAAGAAGATGTATAAGAAGAAATAAATTAACTAAATAATGATTTTATTTATGTGTATTTATTTATTTATTGAAGTATTGTAACCTTTTGGAATAACCATTAACCCTTTCCCGTTCTGGATAAAATGCGAGGTTTTCATGGGATTTCAAGGACGGTTTAATAAACGTAAATTACGAGATGATTGAAATGGACAATCCTATAATCAGGTTTTTTCATGTGAAAGCAAGATGGAATCGAAACTGTAGTACGAGTCCTCAGTGTATTACATCTAAATTTTGATTTTGTTCCATCTGTCTTTTATAATGCCATTATATAATTATAAAATTTGCAGAGGTAATGATAAATAAACTGGAGCCAGGACTTGGTATATCTATATATCAAAACGTGTTTGGTTTTCTGGATCGTAGGACCCGTAAATACTTAACTTATATTGGGTCGTTACCCGCTGTTAAGTGAAGTGGCAGAAAAATTTACCTATGCAGTGCGTTCAAGGCAATACTAGCATGCAGGGAGGGTTCGTTAGCGTGCCACACCTACAGTGAAAATAGAAATAGGGTTTTAATGTCTTATCTGAAGGACCTCTGGTTTTCATGTCTAAATACCGTATGATTGGCGAAAGAGTCTCTATCCATTTTAAGTCTTGGACCGTGAGACCCTGCCAGGGTGCAAACTCCGGCCTTACATACATTAGTATGGAGTGAACACTCTACTAACCAAACGTAGTAAACGTATTTCCACGAACTGTACGAAATCAACAAAAATCAAAATAAATCAATGAGCATTAGACATTTTTATTTTTCAGCAAGACTGTATACCAGGTTTTGATATTATTTGGGTCAAAATTATTTTCTCCAGCATGCGGGTATATTATTTCCATATTATGCCGTTTTAGAAAGTCAAAGATGAATTGTCCACCTGGCTTATTTCGCTGGAATAACACTTCAAGTAATAAGTACTTCACAAATACATTCTTAAAGAATTTCTCTCCTCCTGCTAAAATATCGGCTTCGGCTCCCTCTGCGTCAATCTTTAAAATCACAGATTTCAGAGGAGCAATTTCTAAAATCTCTTCTAAAAGAATTGTGTTAATAGTTTCGTTCGTTTGATAAGAAGTGCTAAGAGAAGGCTCATAATTTTTGATAAATGTTCCTCCGACATTTGACTTTGTCCTGATCAACGTAACGTTTTCGTGCTTATTCGACACGGCATTATGAACAACCGTAACCCTGTCCATATAATTTGCTTTTTTCATTGCGGCACAGACTCTGTATACATTCGCCTTGATGCAGTCTACAGATATGACCGGGTTTCCTGCATTTGCCGCGGTTAAAGAGAACACGCCAATATTGGCGCCAATATCAACAAAGGTAGCATCCGGGTTCTTCTTCATTAGATCATAAATCATAGTCATGTAAGCGATTTCATATCCGCCAAGTCTCTGCACAGCTTTCGAAATGATTGCGTCAACATTAGGTGGGTACACATATATGGGGATCTTGTTTGGTTTTTTCAAGTATGATAAAACATAATCGTCTTTCGCCTCACACACACTATCTAATAAATTCCAATTTCCCTGTAACTTCGAATTACTTTCCTCTGAATTTGTATCCGATGGCGAAAGTTGATTCTCCAATTTCGTTCCTGATGGTGAAAGTTGACTCATGTCATTTGTATCTGATGGTTGACTCTTGTAGTTTGGTTGATTAACAAAACTCCCACTATTCATGTTCGTTTTTGAACTGTCAATCTTGTCCTCGACCAACTGACCATCAAGCATTCGCTGAGACGTCGGTACAGGTTGGTTTGGGCATCTTGATAAAGCCATCAACAGAATCACGATGGTAACGGCGCATATAAATAACAAAACGATTGTATTCTGTGGTCTTGACATTTTTGATTTCCGGTAAAATCTACAAAATATAAATTATTATATAGTAATATTGAGAAACCAGTAACTAAGAAACGTGCATTTTGCAGTGGCAAAGCAACCGCGACCACACAATAAGTAAGGAATGAAATGCGGGACTAACCCATGTTTCTTATTACTACAACACCGTTTTTTATGGATTGTAGCCATATTTTACCAAACTGTACAATTTTTTCAAGTGACATCTTTTTGTTAGAAAGTTGCCTAATGTACAATGTCAGTATCTGCTCAAAATCTTATTTTAAATAGTCTCCATATTCCGTACAATTTTCGATTTCATTTCAAACTGAAAAATGTCCATGCTCAACAACTCCACCTTTTTGGCATCACTGCGGTAGCTCAGTTGGTAGAGTGCTCGCGCCGTAAGTGGGAGGTCGTGGGTTCGATCCCAGGCCGGGTCTTATCCAAGACTTGAAAGTGGGTAGTGACTGTTCTTTCGCCAAGCACTCGGCATTACGAAATGATCTTTCGGATGGGAACTTAAAATAAACGAGGCCCTGTGTCACGGTGGGCTTGGTACGCTAAAGAATCCGGTTGTATCAACGGTCATCAGCGCAGCGCAACGCAGGCAAAATATGAAAATTGTGAGCATTGGAATAAAATAATAAAATTTAAATATGAAAATTGTGAGCATTGGAACTTATAAAAACTTTTTAACTTATAAAAAGTCTAAAAATAAAGTAAATTGGCTATATAAATATAATAGAAACGGTTTTTTTTCAAATTTTCTCGTGTTTATTTCGCAATGTGTAGTGTTATTAAAAGTGACACTTTCCGGAATAAAGACAAGTAATAAAATTTGGGACTTTCAGGTAATAGCCAATCAGCTTTCAACTTTAATCAAAATCCAAGACAACGGTGTACTAATTGTTGTGTCTAGATACCACAGTAAATTAGTTTTTGACATGTGTCATGAAACAAATTGTGTTGTTTTAATCAATTGCCTAATTAGCGAATTGTAATTGTTTTCGGTATCACTGAACAAAAATCAGAAGTCGGCTGCGACACCCTTTGAACCTATAAAACTCAAGGCCGAATGGAGAACTCTGGGTAGACTGTCAGGTGTCAACAATCCCTAGGTAATGAACAAGTTTATTACAAGTTTATTAAGTTATTTTACCATACTTAAAAAATTAAAAAAATGTAACTAAATGTATCAAATTAAATAAAAAATAATCTTTTATTTCTATATACAAATAGGAAATTTCTTCTAAATTTAATGTCTTGTAAAATTAAAACTCTTATAAAAATTCACGAAAAAAAACCATCGTGACACCCCCTACAATTCAAGAAAAAACCATAATGACACTAGCAAGAGAAAGTTTGTAATTTTCTTTCCGAAGACAGAGACGGCTTTCTGTAACAGGAGCAAGGAAACGCCTTTTCTTCACTGTCATTTTACTATTAAGACCTGTTAGTTTACCATGTTTCATGTGAAATGGTGTAAATTGTAGTGAGAGTTGAGTTGAGTAATTGTGTTTGACGTCCCAGTCAAGAATATTTCACTTATATCGAGACGTCGCCAGCTATAGGCGACAGTGTAGAAATTTTGCCTGTGCGTTGCGCTGATGGCATTATTATTATTATTATTACTTTGAATATTAATATCCATCAGTGTACATTATTTTTCAAAACATGTAAACAGTGGTACAAAATGTACAATGTTTTACAACATGTGTTATACATGTATATCATATCATAGCATTATATAGCAGGATTCTTTAGCGTGCCATGCCCACCATGACACCGGACCTCGTTTATTAGCTCACCTGACCGAAGGTCATGTGAGCTTATGGCATAGCGCAGCGTGTGTATGTGCGTGTGTGCGTGTGTGCGTCGTTAACACCTATTTTCGACTTCTCCTCTGAAACTACTGGACAGTTTTTAATGAAACTTTGTCAGAAGTATATATGGGCCGGTGCAATTCAGATTTGTTCGTGGCGTTGCTATGGCTACTATAACTAGGTCAAGGTGACCTAGGGGTGCAAAAATCTTAAAAAATCTTCTTCTCCGAAAGTACTGATTGGAGAAAAATCTGATGTGATATTTGGCTTCTCTAGGGTCTTAAGCCTATAGTTTGTTCATTTTGTGAAATTCTGATAAAAAATAGGTTACGCGTTTTTGCGTTTAATTTTGAAAAAATCGTAAAATAGCTTCAAATTGTTATAACTTAACTATTTGACCAGATAATGACATGGGGTTTTCAGTTTTGACATCTTCTTGTTAGTATCTTCAAAATGAGGTCAAGGTCAATTGTGAAGGTCGTGACCTAATTTTTTTTACCTCTGATTCTAATTATTATCTCAAAAACTATAAACTTTTTGTATAGGCATGTATATTAGAATGTTGTAGGTATTGATACAACGATCATTTTGATGTATAGAAAAAGGTCATGGGTTCAAAGGTCAAGGTCACAGATGCAAAACAATACCAAAATGGTTAATTATCTCAAAAACTATAAACTTTTTGTATAGGCATATATATCAGAATGTTGTAGGTATTGATACAACGATCATTTTGATGTATAGAAAAAGGTCAGGGGTTCAAAGGTCAAGGTCACAGATATGAAACAATACCGAAATAGTTAATTATCTCGAAATCTATAAACTTTTTGTATAGGCATTATATTAGAATGTTGTAGGTATTGATACAACGATCATTTTGATGTATAGAAAAAGGTCATGGGTTCAAAGGTCAAGGTCACAGATGCAAAACAATACCGAAATGGTTAATTATCTTGAAAACTAAACTTTTTGTATAGGCATATATATTAGAATATTGTAGGTATTGATACAACGATCATTTTGATGTATAGAAAAAGGTCATGGGTTTAAAGGTCAAGGTCACAGGTGTGAAACAATACCGAAATGGTTAATTATCTCGAAATCTATAAACTTTTTGTATAGGCATATATATTAGAATGTTGTAGGTATTGATACAACGATCATTTTGATGTATAGAAAAAGGTCATGGGTTTAAAGGACAAGGTCACAGGTGTGAAACAATACCGAAATGGTTAATTATCTCGAAATCTATAAACTTTTTATATAGGCATATATATTAGAATGTTGTAGGTATTGATACAACGATCATTTTGATGTATAGAAAAAGGTCATGGGTTTAAAGGTCAAGGTCACAGGTTTGAAACAATACCGAAATGGTTAGTATTCTCGAATACTATAAACTTTTTCTATAGGCATGTATATTAGAATGTTGTTGGTATTGATACAACGATCATTTTGATGTATAGAAAAAGGTCATGGGTTCAAAGGTCAAGGTCACAGATGTGAAACAATACCGAAATGGTTAATTATCTCGAATACTATAAACTTTTTCTATAGGCATGTATATTAGAATGTTGTAGGTATTGATACAACAGTCATTTTGATGTATAGAAAAAGGTCATGGGTTCAAAGGTCAAGGTCACAGATGTGAAACAATACCGAAATGGTTAATTATCTCGAAAACTATAAACTTTTTGTATAGGCTTATATATTAGAATGTTGTAGGTATTGATACAACGATCATTTTGATGTATAGAAAAAGGTCATGGGTTCAAAGGTCAAGGTCACACATGCGAAACAATACTGAAATGGTTAATTATCTTGAAAACTATAAACTTTTTGTATAGGCATATATATTAGAATGTTGTAGGTATTGATACAACGGTCATTTTGATGTATAGAAAAAGGTCATGGGTTCAAAGGTCAAGGTCACAGATGTGAAACAATACCGAAATGGTTAATTATCTCGAAAACTATAAACTTTTTGTATAGGCTTATATATTAGAATGTTGTAGGTATTGATACAACGATCATTTTGATGTATAGAAAAAGGTCATGGGTTCAAAGGTCAAGGTCACACATGCGCGAAACAATACTGAAATGGTTAATTATCTTGAAAACTATAAACTTTTGTATAGGCATATATATTAGAATGTTGTAGGTATTGATACAACGGTCATTTTGATGTATAGAAAAAGGTCATGGGTTTAAAGGTCAAGGTCACAGGTGTGAAACAATACCGAAATGATTAATTATCTCGAATACTATAAACTTTTTCTATAGGCATGTATATTAGAATGTTGTAGGTATTGATACAACGATCATTTTGATGTATAGAAAAAGGTCATGGGTTCAAAGGTCAAGGTCACAGATGTGAAACAATACCGAAATGGTTAATTATCTTGAAAACTATAAACTTTTTGTATAGACATGTATATTAGAATATTGTAGGTATTGATACAATGGTTATCATGATGTATAGAAAAAGTCATTGGGGTTTAGTATTTATGTTTTCTTAAAATCTATCAGCTAGCCATTAGTTATCAGGTGAGCGTATCAGGCCCATGGGCCTCTTGTTTAAAGTTCCCATCCGAAAGAACCATGGCTTTCATTTCGTAATGCCGAGTGCTTGGCGAAAGAACAGTCACTATTCACTTTCAAGTCTTGGGTCAGACCCAGCCGGGGTTCGAACCAGCAACCTCCCACTTTCGGAGTGAGCACTCATATATCCAACTATAGCGGTCATCTTAAACCCGTCACCTATATATACAAATAAAGCGCTCGGTATACGTATATATACAGTTGGCAACTGAGCTACCGCAGTGAGTGAGTGAGTGAGTGAGTGAGTAATGGTGTTTTACGTCCCAGTCAAGAATATTTCACTTATATCGAGACGTCGCCAGCTATAGGCGAAGGTGCAGAAATTTTGCCTCTGCGTTGCGCAGATGGCATTATACAGCAGGGTTCTTTAACGTGCCAAGCCCACCGTGACACGGGACCTCGTTTATTTTAAGTTCCCATCCGAAAGAACCGTGACTTTCATTTCGTAATGCCGAGTGCTTGGCGAAAGAACAGTCACTACCCACTTTCAAGTCTTGGGTCAGACCCGGCCGGGGATCGAACCCACGACCTCCTACTTACGGAGCGAGCACTCTACCAGCTAAGCTACTGCAGTGGCCTGGTGTGGATCACAGGCGCTTGGGGTCAGGTATTTTTTTTCAATTTATTATTTCATCGACCAAGCAAGGATATATTTTGCTATTTTATCATATCTGACAACGTTCTGGACTAAATGCACCAGAAATAAACTGATTTTATTGCACTTTAAAATTTTCTTGATTTTCTCTATTTAATTTATATAGAGAAAATCAAGATGATAAAATAGCAAAATATATCATTGCTTGGTCGATAAAATAATAAACTGAAAAAAAATACCTGACCCCAATCGCCTGTGCTTTCTCGGTGATCTAGCACCTAAAAGTCGCCCCAGTAAGCGCTAGCATTATAATACATAGCAGGCATTTAAGCATATTACACACTACCAGACGACATGGCCACTTATCACCTATACAAGGCTTATGCTTACTAAAGGTGTTCAATATAATGTACAACTTAGGCCGAATTATCTGCCTTGGCGATTTGCAAGTCATGATAAGAATTTTAACAATGTAACGATGACAACATTATTAAAAATAACTTACCATCTTTAAGGCAGATAATTCGGCTTAAGTACAGTTAAATCTTTACCTACCTTGTCTTAAAACACGGTAAATAGCATTGTTAACACATGCGTTTTATACACATATATACCATAATAACAACATCAAATCAATGACTTATATCGATCTTTTCGTTTCTCCGTGTATTTAGCTAACCAGAGACCATCATTTATACACCGGATACACTGATAATATCATTATATTGTCGATGTATTACCTGGTGGTTATTGTGAGTTATTGATCTCCATGCATTTAGCTAACCCGAGACAGAACCCATGCGTGAGACAAAGCCTATGGCTCAAGACAAGACAATTTAGTCGTAACCAGTATTCTGGTCGTAAGTCGAAAGACCACACCTCAATGTTACGCAGTATCAGTGGTACCGGCGTCCAAATCTAATACATGAATAGATATTGTTCGATCCGATGATGCGTAACAAAAGAATCTCGTATCGACTTAAATAGTGTCCTTATTCAACCCGGGCCTCTCTCTCTCTCTCTCTCTTTCACACACACACACACCTAGATAATATATATAAATCGTACCTGCTCATATGTACACCTGTATGTCGGATTACTATGGACTAATTAACCAACCAAGCTTAGTATACCCCTATTGTATGTACGACATCCATTGTGACGTACAAATACAAAACATGATTGGACAAGACCTCTTATTCGTTCCATAAAAAACAACGGGTGGATTATTTCTTGATTATAGTCCGTTTCTAAAAATGATAACTATGTTCAGAATGCAGCAGGACTTAGTGGGGTTATAAATACGCTCCTGTCACTTACATATCGAATCGATAAGTTTTGGGGATAGCAGAGAAAATCAGAATAATCGGAGAAAACCACCGACTTTCGGCAAACGAACCTGTAAAATTAATTACATAACGTCTCGGGTTAAAAATAAGAAAATTGTTCCTCAGTTACCTTAAACCGCCTATTTTGGCCATGTAAAAATCTTAAATATGCCGACTGCATCAGTATGAACGAGTTTCAAGAACTTGTTTTCACGCGGACAAGGCATTATTGTAACAGAAAGCAGAAAAAATGCTGGGTCGGATAGAAGATCGAACCCGGGACCTCTCGCACTGTAGACGACTACCAACTGAGCTACCCAGACCGCTGTACTCTTCCCCTGATAATGTTGAGTTTCCCATTGTTTCACATAGTCCACAACTTCAGATGCCCTAATATCAACCAAATTGTAACAGTTTAATGCAGGATGGAACAGGGGATCGAATCCGGAATCTCCCATACTATATGCGAGTGCTATATCAACTTAAATACCCAGGAGGCTACAGTGAGAATATTCAATTTTCATTTTATATGAGGAAAACTATGTTTGTGGTGTCTTAGTTTACATCAAAGAAGTTTTCAAGTGTCCAATAAAACATGATTAACATATTCCAGAAAATTGAAGTGTTTTGACTTGAAATCAAATTATAAATACAGGCCTACAGTCTACAGGCCCCAATTTCAAACTTTTTTCTTAACTAAATTTTATTTTCCTTAACTGAAATTGCAGCAAATTTGAGTAATCTCTTCAGAAACGAGTATTAATGTAATGATGGATGCATCATTACAAATAAGGCGCCCAAAGAAATAAAAGTCAAACCCTGTATTCAGAACTCATATTATTAGAAATTAACATTTTTTTTACTTCAAGGTTTAAATGAAATAAAGATTCAAGAGATGTAACCTTTTTGGTCATTTAGAATATATACTTGGAGCAAGCGTCTCTCTCTCTCTCTCTCTCTCTCTCTCTCTCTCTGAACTTTTATTCTAAAAAATTATTGTACTACATACAGCTACTCTATCGAATTGAATAATGAATCATGCCCCAGGGATAAATGACCATTAGTGTTGCTTATAAAAAGATTTAGCTTGAGAGCTTTTGGACATGGATCAGTGATTAATTAAGTATCCTTTACAATGAAAATTCAAGCTTATGGTTTTAATTCTTAAACAAAATTATAGCAGCCATTCCATGAAGAAAACTATAGTTTGAGGGTGGGGATCTCAAAGTTAGTACCTAGACCTACCTGTCCCCACCCTCCTATTGAATGACCATATGGGTTTACTTAAGTATCAATCTATTCAACTTTTCATAAAGAATAAGAAAATATATATGTTAGGGGTGGGGATCTCAACTGATCAAAAGTTAGTACCCAGCCCCGCCTGTCCCCCCTCCTCTGGAAAACGTCATGCATTTCTCAGTATCACTCTATTCAACTTTAAACAGAACCGGAAAATATATAGTTTCAGGTGGGATATCAACCATTTAAAAGTTAGAACCAAGCCCCGCCCGTCCCCACCCTCCATCAGGAATGACCCCATGGGATTTTCTTTAGCATCACTCTATTCAACTTTTTATGTAGAACCAGAAAATATATAGTTTATGGGTGGGGATCTCAACCGTTTAAAAGTTAGCACACTGCCCCGCCCATCCCACCCCTCCCTGAAAATTTACTGATACAGACTTGTGCATCTTGAGATACTGATCATGAATATATATGGTTTTATAGTACAAAATAAAGTAAAATGGCAAAATTGATCATTATTGTTTTTAAGACCCGCCCTCCTGCCCCTCCCCTAATGACCCATGGGCATTTTACCTCGGCCTCTGGGGAAGGAGATGGGGATCAACCTTCATGTGAAGTTTGGTTAAGATTGGACCAACGGTCTTCGAGAAATTGGTTGGACAAGTTCATGGCCGGAAGAAGAAGAAGAAGAGGAATAATAATAACGAGTACTAATGTAATGATGGATGCATCATTACAAATAAGGCGCCCAAACGAATAAAAATCAAACCCTGTATTCAAAACACATATTAGACTTGTACTTTTGTTGCTTTTTTCCATTTCCATGGCAACGGCTGAAAATTTTAAACCTTTAAATAAGTTCTACATACAATAGAAAAACTGTTGAGAAATTTTAAACTTGTAATATTCTTTTCATTTTAAGATTTAATTTTATATAGAGAAGTAGTACATGAATCCAATTGGTTGAAATTCAAACAATAGGCAAAGTTGATTGACATCACCTATACCCAATATCACAAACCATTGTTTTGATGAGCTAATGATGTTGATTTTAAATTAATCCAAGTTTTACCCATATAATGTCATACTGATAACTAAATGCAGCTACTCTATCGAATTGAATAATAAATCATGCCCCAGGGATAAATGACCATTAGTGTTGCTTATAAAAAGATTTTAGACATGGATCAGTGATTACTTAAGTATCCTTGACAATGAAAATTCATGCTTATTGTTTTAATTCTTAAACAAAATGATAGCAACCAGCCCATGAAGAAAACTGTAGTTTGAGGGTGGGGATCTCAAAGTTAGTACCTAGACCTACCTGTCTCCACCCTCCTATTGGAATGCCCATATGGGTTTACTTTAGTATCAATCTATTCAACTTTTCATAAAGAATAAGAAAATATATATGTTAGGGGTGGGGATCAACTGATAAAAGTTAGTACCCAGCCCCGCCTGTCCCTGCCCTCCTCTGGAAAACGCCATGGGCATTTCTTCAGTATCACTCTATTCAACTTTTAAAACAGAACCGGAAAATATATAGTTTCAGGGTGGATATCAACCATTTAAAAGTTAGAACCAAGCCCCGCCCGTCCCCACCCTCCATCAGGAATGACCCCATGGGATTTTCTTTAGCATCACTCTATTCAACTTTTTATGTAGAACCAGAAAATATATAGTTTATGGGTGGGGATCTCAACCGTTTAAAAGTTAGCACACTGCCCCGCCCATCCCCACCCCTCCCTGATACCGCAGGGAAAATCTACTGATACAGACTTGTGCATCTTGAGATAATCATGAATATATATGGTTTTATAGTACAAAATAAAGTATAAATGGCAAAATTGATCATTATTGTTTTTAAGACCCCGCCCTCCTGCCCCTCCCCTAATGACCCCATGGGCATTTTACCTCGGCCTCTGGGGAAGGAGATGGGGATCAACCTTCATGTGAAGTTTGGTTAAGATTGGACCAACGGTCTTCGAGAAATTGGTTGGACAAGTTCATGGCCGGAAGAAGAAGAAGAGGAAGAATAATAATAACGAGTACTAATGTAATGATGGATGCATCATTACAAATAAGGCGCCCAAACGAATAAAAATCAAACCCTGTATTCAAAACACATATTAGACTTGTACTTTTGTTGCTTTTTTCCATTTCCATGGCAACGGCTGAAAATTTTAAACCTTTAAATAAGTTCTACACACAATAGAAAAACTGTTGAGAAATTTTAAACTTGTAATATTCTTTTCATTTTAAGATTTAATTTTATATAGAGAAGTAGTACATGAATCCAATTGGTTGAAATTCAAACAATAGGCAAAGTTGATTGACATCACCTATACCCAATATCACAAACCATTGTTTTGATGAGCTAATGATGTGTTGATTTTAAATTAATCCAAGCATTTACCCATATAATGTCATACTGATAACTAAATGCAGCTACTCTATCGAATTGAATAATAAATCATGCCCCAGGGAAATGACCATTAGTGTTGCTTATAAAAAGATTTAGCTTGAAGCTTTTAGACATGGATCAGTGATTACTTAAGTATCCTTGACAATGAAAATTCATGCTTATTGTTTTAATTCTTAAACAAAATGATAGCAACCAGCCCATGAAGAAAACTGTAGTTTGAGGGTGGGGATCTCAAAGTTAGTACCTAGACCTACCTGTCTCCACCTCCTATTGGAATGTCCATATGGGTTTACTTTAGTATCAATCTATTCAACTTTTCATAAAGAATAAGAAAATATATATGTTAGGGGTGGGGATCTCAACTGATCAAAAGTTAGTACCCAGCCCCGCCTGTCCCTGCCCTCTCTGGAAAACGCCATGGGCATTTCTTCAGTATCACTCTATTCAACTTTTAAAACAGAACCGGAAAATATATAGTTTCAGGGTGGGATATCAACCATTTAAAAGTTAGAACCAAGCCCCGCCCGTCCCCACCCTCCATCAGGAATGACCCCATGGGATTTTCTTTAGCATCACTCTATTCAACTTTTTATGTAGAACCAGAAAATATATAGTTTATGGGTGGGGATCTCACCGTTTAAAAGTTAGCACACTGCCCCGCCCATCCCCACCCCTCCCTGATACCGCAGGGAAAATCTACTGATACAGACTTGTGCATCTTGAGATACTGATCATGAATATATATGGTTTTATAGTAAAAATAAAGTATAATGGCAAAATTGATCATTATTGTTTTTAAGACCCCGCCCTCCTGCCCCTCCCCTAATGACCCCATGGGCATTTTACCTCGGCCTCTGGGGAAGGAGATGGGGATCAACCTTCATGTGAAGTTTGGTTAAGATTGGACCAACGGTCTTCGAGAAATTGGTTGGACAAGTTCATGGCCGGAAGAAGAAGAAGAGGAAGAATAATAATAATAATAAGAAACGGTGCAAAAACAATAAGTCGCCAAACTTTGTTTGGGCGCCTTAATAATAAGAAACGGTGCAAAAACAATAAGTCGCCAAACTTTGTTTGGGCGCCTTAATAATAATAATAATAACGAGTACTAATGTAATGATGGATGTATCATTACAAATAAGGCGCCCAAACGAATAAAAATCAAACCCTGTATTCAAAACACATATTAGACTTGTACTTTTGTTGCTTTTTTCCATTTCCATGGCAACGGCTGAAAATTTTAAACCTTTAAATAAGTTCTACACAATAGAAAAACTGTTGAGAAATTTTAAACTTGTAATATTTTTTCATTTTAAGATTTAATTTTATATAGAGAAGTAGTACAAATCCAATTGGTTGAAATTCAAACAATAGGCAAAGTTGATTGACATCACCTATAAGCTAATGATGTGTTGATTTTAAATTAATCCAAGCATTTACCCATATAATGTCATACTGATAACTAAATGCAGCTACTCTATCGAATTGAATAATAAATCATGCCCCAGGGACAAATGACCATTAGTGTTGCTTATAAAAAGATTTAGCTTAAAAGCTTTTAGACATGGATCAGTGATTACTTAAGTATCCTTGACAATGAAAATTCATGCTTATTGTTTTAATTCTTAAACAAAATGATAGCAACCAGCCCATGAAGAAAACTGTAGTTTGAGGGTGGGGATCTCAAAGTTAGTACTAGACCTACCTGTCTCCAACCTCCTATTGGAATGTCCATATGGGTTTACTTTAGTATCAATCTATTCAACTTTTCATAAAGAATAAGAAAATATATATGGTAAGGGTGGGGATCTCAACTGATCAAAAGTTAGTACCCAGCCCCGCCTGTCCCTGCCCTCTTCTGGAAAACGCCATGGGCATTTCTTCAGTATCACTCTATTCAACTTTTAAAACAGAACCGGAAAATATATAGTTTCAGGGTGGGATATCAACCATTTAAAAGTTAGAACCAAGCCCCGCCCGTCCCCACCCTCCATCAGGAATGACCCCATGGGATTTTCTTTAGCATCACTCTATTCAACTTTTTATGTAGAACCAGAAAAATATAGTTTATGGGTGGGGATCTCAACCGTTTAAAAGTTAGCACACTGCCCCACCCATCCCCACCCCTCCCTGATACCGCAGGGAAAATCTACTGATACAGACTTGTGCATCTTGATCATGATATATATGGTTTTATAGTACAATATAAAGTATAAATGGCAAAATAGATCATTATTGTTTTAAGACCCCGCCCTCCTGCCCTCCCCTAATGAACCCATGGGCATTTTACCTCGGCCTCTGGGGAAGGAGATGGGGATCAACCTTCATGTGAAGTTTGGTTAAGATTGGACCAATGGTCTTCGAGAAATTGGTTGGACAAGTTCATGGCCGAAGAAGAAGAAGAAGAGGAAGAATAATAATAACGAGTACTAATGTAATGAAGGATGCATCATTACAAATAAGGCGCCCAAACGAATAAAAATCAAACCCTGTATTCAAAACACATATTAGAACTTGTACTTTTGTTGCTTTTTCCATTTCCATGGCAACGGCTGAAAATTTTAAACCTTTAAATAAGTTCTACACACAATAGAAAAACTGTTGAGAAATTTTTAACTTGTAATATTTTTTCATTTTAAGATTTAATTTTATATAGAGAAGTAGTACATGAATCCAATTGGTTGAAATTCAAACAATAGGCAAAGTTGATTGACATCACCTATACCCAATATCACAAACCATTGTTTTGATGAGCTAATGATGTGTTGATTTTAAATTAATCCAGGCATTTACCCATATAATGTCATACTGATAACTAAATGCAGCTACTCTATCGAATTGAATAATAAATCATGCCCCAGGGACAAATGACCATTAGTAATGCTTATAAAAAGATTTAGCTTAAAAGCTTTTAGACATGGATCAGTGATTACTTAAGTATCCTTGACAATGAAAATTCATGCTTATTGTTTTAATTCTTAAACAAAATGATAGCAACCAGCCCATGAAGAAAACTGTAGTTTGAGGGTGGGGATCTCAAAGTTACTACCTAGACCTACCTGTCTCCACCCTCCTATTGGAATGCCCATACGGGTTTACTTTAGTATCAATCTATTCAACTTTTCATAAAGAATAAGAAATATATATGTTAGGGGTGGGGATCTCAACTGATCAAAAGTTAGTACCCAGCCCCGCCTGTCCCTGCCCTCCTCTGGAAAACACCATGGGCATTTCTTCAGTAAAACTCTATTCAACTTTTAAAACAGAACCGGAAAATATATAGTTTCAGGGTGGGATATCAACCATTTAAAAGTTAGAACCAAGCCCCGCCCGTCCCCACCCTCCATCAGGAATGACCCCATGGGATTTTCTTTAGCATCACTCTATTCAACTTTTTATGTAGAACCAGAAAATATATAGTTTATGGGTGGGGATCTCAACCGTTTAAAAGTTAGCACACTGCCCCACCCATCCCCACCCCTCCCTGATACCGCAGGGAAAATCTACTGATACAGACTTGTGCATCTTGATCATGAATATATATGGTTTTATAGTACAATATAAAGTATAAATGGCAAAATAGATCATTATTGTTTTAAGACCCCGCCCTCCTGCCCCTCCCCTAATGACCCCATGGGCATTTTACCTCGGCCTCTGGGGAAGGAGATGGGGATCAACCTTCATGTGAAGTTTGGTTAAGATTGGACCAATGGTCTTCGAGAAATTGGTTGGACAAGTTCATGGCCGGAAGAAGAAGAAGAAGAGGAAGAATAATAATAACGAGTACTAATGTAATGAAGGATGCATCATTACAAATAAGGCGCCCAAACGAATAAAAATCAAACCCTGTATTCAAAACACATATTAGAACTTGTACTTTTGTTGCTTTTTTCCATTTCCATGGCAACGGCTGAAAATTTTAAACCTTTAAATAAGTTCTACACACAATAGAAAAACTGTTGAGAAATTTTTAACTTGTAATATTTTTTTCATTTTAAGATTTAATTTTATATAGAGAAGTAGTACATGAATCCAATTGGTTGAAATTCAAACAATAGGCAAAGTTGATTGACATCACCTATACCCAATATCACAAACCATTGTTTTGATGAGCTAATGATGTGTTGATTTTAAATTAATCCAGGCATTTACCCATATAATGTCATACTGATAACTAAATGCAGCTACTCTATCGAATTGAATAATAAATCATGCCCCAGGGACAAATGACCATTAGTAATGCTTATAAAAAGATTTAGCTTAAAAGCTTTTAGACATGGATCAGTGATTACTTAAGTATCCTTGACAATGAAAATTCATGCTTATTGTTTTAATTCTTAAACAAAATGATAGCAACCAGCCCATGAAGAAAACTGTAGTTTGAGGGTGGGGATCTCAAAGTTACTACCTAGACCTACCTGTCTCCACCCTCCTATTGGAATGCCCATACGGGTTTACTTTAGTATCAATCTATTCAACTTTTCATAAAGAATAAGAAAATATATATGTTAGGGGTGGGGATCTCAACTGATCAAAAGTTAGTACCCAGCCCCGCCTGTCCCTGCCCTCCTCTGGAAAACACCATGGGCATTTCTTCAGTAAAACTCTATTCAACTTTTAAAACAGAACCGGAAAATATAGTTTCAGGGTGGGATATCAACCATTTAAAAGTTAGAACCAAGCCCGCCCGTCCCCACCCTCCATCAGGAATGACCCTATGGGATTTTCTTTAGCATCACTCTATTCAACTTTTTATGTAGAACCAGAAAATATATAGTTTATGGGTGGGGATCTCAACCGTTTAAAAAATAGCACACTGCCCCGCCCATCCCCACCCCTCCTGATACCGCAGGGAAAATCTACTGATGCAGACTTGTGCATCTTGAGACACTGATCATGAATATATATGGTTTTATAGTACAAAATAAAGTATAAATGGCAAAATTGATCATTATTCTTTTTAAGACCTCGCCTCCTGCCCCTCCCCTAATGACCCCATGGGCATTTTACCTCGGCCTCTGGGGAAGGAGATGGTGATAAACCTATATGTGAAGTTTGGTTAAGATCGGACCAATGGTCTTCGAGAAATTGGTTGGACAAGTTCATGGCCGGAAGAAGAAGAAGAGGAAGAATAATAATAATAATAATAATAATAATAATAATAATAAGAAACGGTGCAAAAACAATAAGTCGCCAAACTTTGTTTGGGCGCCTTAATAATAATAATAATAAGAAACGGTGCAAAAACAATAAGTCGCCAAACTTTGTTTGGGCGCCTTAATTAAAAATATTTTAATGACAAAACTAAATACTAATCTCTTATAAGCTTTACGTATGAATTTAATCGGTATGTATACTGTCCATTTGTGAGTGATAGGCAGTGCGACACCTTGTTGTGGGGACAGGTCCCAACCACTTGTATTGCTGCTTTGCTTCTTATTCAGATGTGGGCAAGTCGCGAGAATAACGGTTCTTAATTATGCAATCGGTATGTACACTGTCCATTTGTGAGTGATAGGCAGTGCGACATCTTGTTGGTGGGGACAGGTCCCAACCACTTGTATTGCTGCTTTGCTTCTTATTCAGATGTGGGCAAGTCGCGAATAACGCTTCTTAATTATGCAATCGGTATATATACTGTCCATTTGTGAGTGATAGGCAATGCGACATCTTGTTGGTGGGGACAGGTCCCAACCACTTGTATTGCTGCTTTGCTTCTTTTTCAGATGTGGGCAAGTCGCGAATAACGGTTCTTAATTATGCAATCGGTATATATACTGTCCATTTGTGAGTGATAGGCAATGCGACATCTTGTTGGTGGGGACAGGTCCCAACCACTTGTATTGCCGCTTTGCTTGTCGCTCAGATGTGAACAGTCCGCGAATACATTTTTAATAATATTTAATATATCTACTTACAACGGTATATAGCATATTGTTATTTAATATATATCACAAATAGTCACAAGTAGTCAGTGGTGCATGGTTGTCTGTCTTAATGAGTATATTATTCCTATTATCGTGCCTCGGCAAACACCTAGTGTACCAACCCACCTCTGAATGACAAGCACTGTCGCATTTTGGGTGTACATCTTGTCTTGTTTCCTTGCTTGTCGTTCAAAGATGGGTCAGTCGGTGTCATTATTTACGGTTTTTACTCAGCAGTCAGACAGCGATGTTCCATAGTTCTACTTGTAAAGTTTAGGCAAAAATTGTAAATAAAACTAAGTTATTATAACTTCCATTTTGTATATTATAGAATAATTATTTTGTTGTAAACATTTCAATTTAATGTACCATTTCCATGAACATTGCCAAATATTGTATTATATTGTATATATATACACTCATAAGTTGTAAAACTTTCAGTGAAAATAAATATATATATATACGTTATCTTCACACCCTGGATGTGCTAGCACCTTAAAGTCGCTCCGAGTGCTCGCTAGTACAAGGCAGACCATAAAACACTTACGCACATCTCTATCATATATACACGCACTTGTTCTTAGATTAATCCTTAATCTATTAAATATCTTTGAAAAATAAAGAAATAATTAAGATGAAAATTTTGCCAGATACAAGTTAAGGAAAATAATGAAATTAAATTAACTAGTTACCATAATTTACATTTAGAATTTTACTTTTTCAAAAAGTACAAAGTTTCCTTTGATATCATAATTATTGAAATGGAGAAAAATAAAAATCTAACTGAGCGAGAAAAACAATTAATAATTTAACGAAATATTTCGAAAACGAGGTACAACACAAGCAGAAAATAATTTACAGTATTAGTACACCGGGTGGCATTTTGTTGTTGTTGTTGTTGTTGTTGTTGTTGTTGTTGTTGTTGTTGTTGTTGAATGCTCTTTGTAAATACATATGCCTTACTTTGAATTTAGCAGGTAATGAATGCAAACCCGGACATATTTTTATTTTAAAATTGATATAATATATTTACGTAATTCCTGAGTTCTTCATTTAACGCTCTGAGTCTGTCAAGATTAAGTATGACCGTTATGTTAAATTATTCTTAAATGAATTTCAGTAAGATTTATGGTACAACGAGAGAGAGAGAGAGAGAGAGAGAGAGAGAGAGAGAGAGAGAGAGAGAGAGAGAGAGAGACGTTGTCTTAACTAATGATTTACACGCGAATTGTGGTAAGAATGCCATTTCGTACAAAAATCTGTTGACGTTAACAAAACAAATTTTTAGTACATGACATACTCGTACATGCAGCATGTATTTGATAACTATTGATAAATTCAAGTTATAGACTTCTTTAGGTAAATCAATAATTTAAACATTTCTGAGTAATTTTTATAAATAAATTTGTCCTTGTCAATCACATGTAGTGTTGTGCATCAACGTATCACCAATTTTAATAGAGATGATGATTCTTTAAAATTAGTGAATGAGTGAGTGATGGTGTTTAACGTCCCAGTCAAGAATATTTCACTTATATCGAGACGTCGCCAGCTATAGGCGAAAGTGCAGAAATTTTGCCTGTGCGTTGCCCTTAATGCATTAAACAGCAGGGTTCTTTAGCGTGCCAAGCCCACCGTGACACGGGGCCTCGTTTATTTTAAATTCCCATCCGAAAGAATCGTGACTTTCATTTCGTAATGCCGTGTGCTTGGCGAAAGAACAGTCACTACCCACTTTCAAGTCTTGGAAAAGACCCGGCCGGGGTTCGAACCCACGACCTCCCACTTACGGAGCGAGCACTCTACCAACTGAGCTACCGCAGTGGTCTCTTTAAAATTAGCTGTGGAAACGGGGAGATATACAGAGCTTCCTACGCCCTTTTTAGAAAGACATTGTAAATTTTGTAATATAGGTGTTGTGGAAGATGAAAGACATTTTTAATGAGTTGTAACTTTTATGATGATCTTAGATACGAGTTGTACAGTAACTTGAATGATACTTTTTATACGGCTTTTAATGAATTGAGTGAGGAAAGACAAATTTTTGTTTTATGACTGATATAGATTGTAAAATTATTAGCAAATGTATCTTACATATGAGTATAGACGATGTTGTTTTTTTAAACATAATGTAAAAATTTTTATTTTTTAATTGATGTGTTTAATAGTATAAATGATGTTTGATGTGTCTTATAAGTCTTTAAGGCTGGGTGTAAAAGCTTTTATATATAGCAATTATGTAGTAGTTTTTTTAGATTTATGCATGACACTTAAATAAAATATTTTGAACTTTGAACTTGAAGTATTTCTTTTGCTAATTAGCTCAGTATTTCCTTGTCCAAATGGTTTCGACCAAAATGTATGGCTTTGACAAACAGCGATTGTTCAAAATTGACCAAAATTTACGAAGTATAAGGCAAAACTGAGAAAAGTTTAAGAATAGAAATATTAAAATTAATTACGGCATGAATAGTATATATAAACGTACGATTTTACTTTTACAATAAAAAAATTCGTTTTAGAGAAATCTACGAAAAACCGAAAGTCCAAAGGATTGAAAATAGGCTTTAGTATTTTTCTGATATATAACATGGTTTATTAAACAGTACAGTTTTGTCACATAATTACATGATTTTTTTAAAGGGATACTGAAGTCTAGCCAGTTTGACCAAAATATGAAAATTTATGGTAAATTATTATTATATTGAAAATTTCACAATTTTATTCGCCGAAATAAAAAAAGATATAGAAGTTTAAAAATCAAAATTCGTAACCTCGGGCCATTTTGGAACTCTTCAATCGGGAGGTACGAAAACAAGTTGTGACGTCATGTGTGAACAAACACTCTGCCTAACTACTGCTTATATATATACAGAAGTGTCGCATCTTACGAGTTGTGATGTACCCATTTTATTAGAAATGGCGTATTATCTTTTCGATTTTGAGTCAGAATATTAGGGAACTGAGAAGTAAACCAAAGAATTTATTCAAATCGGTCATACGAAGTTATAGATAATGATCATCGTTTGTAGATTTGGGACATATAACAAATGAAACTGCCGAGCAATGAACACTGAGAGGGAATGCATTTGCTGCACAGAAATCGTACAGATCAAAGACAAAATTAAAAATTGCAATTTATTTAAAAATGTATAATCGACAGCTTTGACCGTGAGATCGTGCATTTCAAGCAAGAAGTTTTGCGATCAGCAACGACTGCAAGAAACAACATAAGATGAGAAGACATTAACCATGGTCAGTCAAGAAAATAAAAAAAATAAAAATAAAAAAAAATTACGGTTTATGAGAATAAAGTTATTATTATTATTATAGTCACCTGTAATTAAACTTAACTAACGAGACAGGTATATTGACACTTCCTGTATATTTACCAACCCGTATAACTGCTTCAGTAGTTGTGTATTTATACACCTTGTTTTAAGATGTTGATAGTCTCGTAATTTATAAACAGCATAAACATCTATAATTTTTAGAGAATTTTTAAAACATCATTTTTCACAATAATTATTTCAGACTTTTACTTATATTTATTCATAACAAATACGCCATTACGTATATAAAATAAAAGGTCCTTCCAGAAAAAAAATGATGTTAATATATATACATTAAAATGATATTAATGATAATAATTATACAAACATGTATATGAAAAAAAACAACAAGCATTTATAAATCAGAAGAGGGGATAGTTACTTTTGATGTACTAACAGGAAAGGGGAAAATGCAGCTGCTACACCGGGACTCGAGCCCAGGAGCTTCCTAAATCTAATGGGACGTTATACCGATTGAGCTACACGGTCCGCCACATTCCTCCCATCTTTTTTTCTATTCAACTCCCTTGAATCGAGACCAGCGGGTTCCACCCTTGGGGCCAACTTGTTGGTTAGCCAATGCCCAGGGTAGGATTTTGACCGATTATTCCGGATTTTGTCTGATTATTCCGGATTTTGCCTAATTATTTCGGATTTTGACTTATTATTCCGGATTTTTGTCTTAAGATTCCGGATTTTTCCAAAGATTACGGAAAGTGTCTAACTATTCCGGAATTTCGCAATTATTCCGGTAAAACCCCCTTCTAGTGTCATGTCAATAATTATTACTTGGATTGTATAATATATCTCAAGCTTATTTTATTTATATCAAGATGACGCAAGCTTTAATTATTGCTTGAATTGTATAATCCATGTCCTGATAATTCCATTTATATCTGAATATGTTATTAATTGTAAGGCAAAATCATAGTCAAGATAATTCCATTTATATCAAGATGTGAAACAAACGAAGTAGCAGAAATTATGAAATGATATGGTAAACACAAACAGCAGTATAACATAGTAAATGATACATACCGTGGGTATTGTACTTTATTTTAGTTTTTTTAAGAGATTTTCATGAAATTTGTATTCAAGTCTTATTGAAAACGTCATTGTATGGAAATTAATTTAAAAGTAAATTTATACAATTTCAAGTTTAAAGGACGGGCCTCGACTGACTCGCCGTCAGCATTCAAAATTGTTCTGAATTAGATCACACTGTTACAGACTTTTCTTTCTTTCTTTTTTTTCGCGTCAATGACACGAGAAGCGGGGGGAAAATTAAAAAAAAAAAAAAGAGTTTTTGATGTTTAAAATTGAATTTACGAATAGGAATATTTCATTAATTTAAATTATTTTAATTTCATACTGCCAGTCACGACAGTCGACCCATCAATTTATACATTCGTAAATCAATCTTTTGAAATATTTAAATATTTTTAATGCATCTTTCCAAAATTCCAAATTAATGATACTTACATTTAATATGGGATATCGTGAAGACTTTATCACTTAATTTATTAATATGGGATATCATGAAGACTTTATCATTTAATTTATTTACAATTATCAATCTTCAGATCTATGTTGTATATTGTAAGGGTTTATTCCCACTTAGCCAACATTTTGAATTTTTGTACCTATAGGTAAGATTTTAAATAATAATAATAATAATAATAATAATAATAATTTATTTTATTTAAGTGTCACATATAAAAATTCAATATTCACATACACATAAAAAAACCTTGTAAAATTTTTATATCCGGCCACATGTGGCCTATGAGACACTACATATAGTATCTATAATTAAAATACATGTAAAAAATACAACAAAAATTTACTCATAAAACTTAAAACATTTGATCATATAAATTAAAACATTTTATCATATAAATTAAAACATTTTGATCATAAAATTTAGTTGGGCATGGGTAAAAGTAAATGTTGGCTAAGTGGGAATTGCTGTCCGTTGTAGGATTAGCAAAGACAATAGGTATTAATTACAGGTGAGGGTAAAGTCTGTTTCAGTAAACCAAGAACAAAATTTCAAAATCTGAATAAAAATACTTCATTAAATTAGTTGTAGAATTATATTACAGAATTACGAACTATGTCAATAAAATTACTTGTTAGAAATTCACACATATGATGTTGTTTTTTATTTTTTTTAAATTCAAAGTTGATTTTGTGTATAAGGAGATGATGTAAATTTATCATTTTTCCGCCATAAAAATAACATTTTCTAAAAAAACATGGCAAAATGAAAACTTAAATAAATTTTTATGTTGCATTGTATGACATTTCAAAAGTCCATTAGAGGATCAAATTTGTCCATGTCTATGGAGTTTCAGTTTGATATCTTTAAAAATGGATTATCAAATAATTCCTCTGCTGATAAACCATATTAGACCTCTCTCGACCTCGCTCTCTCTCTCTCTCTCTCTCTCTCTCTCTCTCTCTCTCTCTCTCTCTCTCTCTCTCTCGACCTCTCTCTCGTTAAGAAGTTATGAAGTTTTTGCAAATTCCTGATAAAATTCTCGCAAATATTCAGGTTTTACTCTCTCTGCCTTTCATACTGGAGCAGAAAGTAGATTTAAACTGTCACTCAAATGTCCATCGTAAAATACAGGCAATGTTTTAAGTCTGTCCCTCAAATGTCCACTAAAGTCGTCGCTCAAATGTCAACAACAAGTTTTTAAATTTTCGCTCAAATGTCCTGCGCTCCCTTTAGGTGCATGAATTCAAGTTTTTTTTTAGGAAAATATTCACAACGAAGCTATTATAATATTTAAGAAAGAGTAATAATAAAAAAAATTCATAATATCAATCGATTTTGAGAAAAAACTCAGTTGTATTATTTTTGTATTGTTTAAGTTATTGAAACAGGCAAATGTGCATATTTTAATTAGTGAAAAAATGAATTTAAAATGTTACTTTAAAACTTGCAATGTTTACACAAAAATGAAGTAAAGGTTTCATACATATATGTATAATGTTTTTGTTCATTGATATTTTTGTTAGTTTATTTCTCCTTGGTGTATGATATTTTGTTCAGCGTTCAGTAAAGAGAGATAATGAAAGATTTTTGAAACAAAGCGGGAAAAATATTAGAAATCTTAAAATATAATGAGATGTCTAAATTGACCAAACCTCTAGACACATATATGTAATAAAAACATTCACCATCAAAAACATTTATTTGTTTATTTATTTCAAATATTTATTTTTTATTTACTTCAAATAATTTTTAAATTTATTTCAAATATTTCTTTCTTTCTTATTTTATTTATTTATTTATTTGCATTGTTAACATTAACTTTATTATAAAATATATCATTTTGAACTAATTCTAGAATGATATGCTACTTAAAATATTCAGTACCACAAAACAATTTTGCTGAAAAAGACTATAGCAAAAACTTTCCAGGTGAAATCTTAAATGTTTATTTAACAATGTTGGCTGAGTGGGAATAGGAAATTTTAAAATGTTGGCTAAGTGGGAAGACACCATTGTAAGGTAGATCTACCTCTTGATTACCGGAGATGGAATGTCTAATAAACAGGATCTAAAGGTAGTGTAGGTTACTGATAATCTCTTAATTACCTGTATGCGAAAAAGGGATGTAAATTCTACTTTTAAGAAATTAAGACCTTATCGATTTATCGTGAAAAAATAAAAGAATATTTTATTATTTTAGGTCAGTTGATGCATAGAGTACTGTGCACATGATTTAGTCGATATTGGTCATTATTCAATTTAAAATAAGTCTAAATAGAGACAAGTTCTAAGTTATTATAATTTTTTAATTATTTTTACAATCAACGGTCGCACACAAAACCATACTTAAACAATATTTTTAACAACTTTTACACTATGCTGTAACCACACTATTGATAGCATGGCGAGGTTTGTTCACACATGACGTCACAGCGTGTTCTTCTCACCTCCAACACAAAAGAGCTGCAGCGATGATTTTCGGCAATTTTCAAATAGCGAAATATATATATCTTAATGGAATAATTTTTTATTTTTTTTGAATTTTATTATTAATATTGTACTTATAACTATCGATTTTGGTCATAATCCCCTAGACTTCAGTATCCCTTTAACTATCGATTTGTTTATAATAGTGTCATATACCACTTTTTTTTTAACATTTTGTCATAAAATACAATATATAAGTGGTAAATGACAGTAAGAATTAACCATTGACATTTAAACATAAAATTAAAAACATAATTTTTCACTTACTTGTTTATATATAATTATAATTATTGTATATTTACCAATTGTTTCACGAATTTTCACCTAAATCTAAATGTGATAATTTATCAAATAGTTATTTTCACATTCAAATACCAAAGAAAACTGAAAGAAGTCGTAATGGAACTCTACCCAATTTCTTACTTACTTCGTAAGATGACGATGTCAGAGTGCACATGCTTGTACACGTTGTTAATACACACGTTGACAATCGAGGGAGGAATCTTAATGGTTTTTGCGTAAACATAATTAATGTTATAGCATTAGATAACAATTAAATAAATATAACAACATGGCAGAGAACAATATCAATGTTGTAGAATTAGAATCAATGTATACCACTAACTTACATACCCTAAAGCTATGAAGTTAAGAAGTAACAGTAGTTTTAAGTTGGCCATTTAATAATGGGTTAATGTTTATGTATTGATAGGGGATAAGTATCCTACTGTGAGTCAGAGCAAGAGAAAAATCTTAGGTATACCCCCTATTCCTAGGACTGGTTGGTTCTGATTTGACAACTTGAGTAACTCGAATACAACGCCCGTTGTTTTCTCGGAAACATAACTGGTGTAGGGTAGATAGAAAAAACTTGCTTTCTCTAAGAGGCGTGTACAAAATGGTAGACGTTTTAAGTATGGTGATAGAGCTTAGAACTACGCGACAGTGATGATGCCAGTCAAGTTTGAAGACAATGGTGCGGTATATTGAGCACTGCAAGTCTCTCGAAAACATTAAGCTCTAAAAGTTAAAAAGTTTTTGGCGGATACTGGAAAATCGTACCAAAGATTATGATTTCAAGAAATTTTTCGCATGCCATTTAAATATTTTCGTAACAACGCCATCTATGCCATCATTTTTATGATTTTTTTTTCGTTTTACTTCGTCTTGTTATATAGACTAGTCGTAGTGTTATCCAACACTGGATTATTAGTATCAGGATTAAGATTATCTCTCGATATATCACAATTTTTACCACACTTACACAATGACTTAAAAAGTGCATAACATCATTTTAAAGTCAAATGAATGTTACAAGAATGATTCTTACGTAATCACCTAATGCTTTGGGTGCGTTCGGTGTAACTAATTGTAGCTCTTTCCCCTGATCTAGTATACAAGAACCACGTGTTTTCTGTTGGAACTATTAAAACAGTGTTCCTCTATATTGTAGATACAGACCTGTCGAAAGTTTAACACTAAGCTAGCGCTTAATCGACAGCACATCTCGACCACTCCATAGCTATATCTCAATACATGTTTTCTATTTCTCTGCAGCTTTTTACCACCAGTCATCCATAGCTAGGCCACTCGGCAACCGAACTTTAACTAATTGACAGATCGTCAGCCACGATGCTCGGTATCCTTGAATTACACACAATAAGAATGTAAATTCGCGCTGAATTGTGCAATTTAATGACGTCACTGACACTAAAACGTCATAAGTTGCTGTGACGCTGCTTTGGTACTTTGATGGCGGCCAGTGTCGGAACATAAAAAGCGTGGCCAGCGATGCGTTTATTTTCGTTACCTCGGTGTCAAACCCTCTACAGGTTTCTCATTGTTTCCACGCGTCATGGAAAAGTCAAGGAAATTTTTTTTCGAGGTCAGGATTTGTCAGTGATTTAAAAATGTCAAGAAATTTCAGAAATTAAGGAAATATCAGGTGATTTCATATTTAATTGACGGATCGCCGGTCACGCCCACAATGTTCCGACAAAGGCTCGGCATGCTTGAATTACACACAAAAAGAATGAAATCTCGACCTGAATTGTGCCATTTAACAAGCTCCGAAACAGCGCCCACCTCCTAGCTCCGTATGTCATAAACGAGATACGAATGTTGGCAGCTGTTCGGAGCTTGGCCATTTAATGACGTCACTGAGACAAATACGTCATTAGTCCCCGTGGTGCTGTTTTGGTACCGTGATGGCGGCCAGTGTCGGAACATTATAGACATGGCCGGCGATAAGTCAATTCTCAGTACTTGTTATTCTTTGAATTTCTGACCATGTTCTATTTTTTTCTCCTACCTACTCATCCTATACTATTGGACAGAAAAGGGCAAAATTATGGGCTAGATAGAGCCTCAGTTTTTGTTTCAATTTTTTGTTGTTGATATTTTATGTCCCTCTTTGTACTTTGCCATCATTGGCAAAAAATGTTACCATATGTAAATGTATAAAGCTCTTTGCTCTTGTGTGTCTCCATTGTACTTTGTCATCATTGGCAAAATGTTAAAATGTGTATAAAGCTCTACTAAGCAGCGTTCTTGCTTGCTCTTGTGTGTCTCATTTGTACTTTGCCATCATTGGCAAAAATGGTAACACGTGTATAAAGCTCTACCAAGCAGCGTTCTTGCTCTTGTGTGTCTCCATTGTACTTTGTCATCATTGGCAAAATGTTAAAATGTGTATAAAGCTCTACTAAGCAGCGTTCTTGCTTGCTCTTGTGTGTCTCATTTGTACTTTGCCATCATTGGCAAAAATGGTAACACGTGTATAAAGCTCTACCAAGCAGCGTTCTTGCTCTTGTATGTCTCATTTGTACTTTGCCATAATTGTTACCATGTTTATAAACCTCTACTAAGCAGCGTGTGTCTCCTTTGTACTTTGCCATCATTGGCAAAAATGTTAACATGTTTATAAAGCTCTACTAAGCAGCGTTCTTACTCTTGTGTCTCTCCTTTGTACTTTGCCATAATTGGCAAAAATGTTAACATGTGTATAAAGCTCTACCAAGCAGCGTTCTTGCTCTTGTGTGTCTCATTTGTACTTTGCTATCATTGGCAAAAATGTTACCATGTTTATAAACCTCTACTAAGCAGCGTTCTTGCTCTTGTGTGTCTCCTTTGTACTTTGCCATAATTGGCAAAAATGTTACCATGTTTATAAAGCTCTACCAAGCAGCGTTCTTGCTCTTGTGTGTCTCCTTTGTACGTTGCCATCATTGGCAAAATGTTATCATGTTTATAAACCTCTACCAAGCAGCGTTCTTGCTCTTGTGTGTCTCCTTTGTACTTTGCTATCATTGGCAAAAATGTTACCATGTTTATAAAGCTCTACCAAGCAGCGTTCTTGCTCTTGTGTGTCTCCTTTGTACGTTGCCATCATTGGCAAAATGTTATCATGTTTATAAACCTCTACCAAGCAGCGTTCTTGCTCTTGTGTGTCTCCTTTGTACTTTGCCATAATTGGCAAAAATGTTAACACGTGTATAAAGCTCTACCAAGCAGCGTTCTTGCTCTTGTGTCTCCTTTTTCACTTTGCCAGCATTGGCAAAAATGTCAATATGTGTATATGTATAAAGCTCTACTAAGCAGCGTTATTGCTCATGTGTGTCTCCTATGTACTTTGCCATCATTGGCAAAAATGTTAACATGTGTATAAAGCTCTACCAAGCAGCGTTCTTGCTCTTGTGTGTCTCCTTTGTACGTTGCCATAATTGGCAAAAATGTTAACATCTGTATAAACCTCTACTAAGCAGCGTTCTTGCTCTTGTGTGTCTCCTTTGTACTTTGCCATAATTGGCAAAAATGTTACCATGTTTATAAAGCTCTACCAAGCAGCGTTCTTGCTCTTGTGTGTCTCCTTTGTACGTTGCCATCATTGGCAAAATGTTATCATGTTTATAAACCTCTACCAAGCAGCGTTCTTGCTCTTGTGTCTCTCCTTTGTACTTTGCCATAATTGGCAAAAATGTTAACATGTGTATAAAGCTCTACCAAGCAGCGTTCTTGCTCTTGTGTGTCTCATTTGTACTTTGCTATCATTGGCAAAAATGTTACCATGTTTATAATCCTCTACTAAGCAGCGTTCTTGCTCTTGTGTGTCTCCTTTGTACTTTGCCATAATTGGCAAAAATGTTACCATGTTTATAAAGCTCTACCAAGCAGCGTTCTTGCTCTTGTGTGTCTCCTTTGTACGTTGTCATCATTGGCAAAAATGTTAACATGTGTATAAAGCTCTACAAAGCAACGTTCTTGCTCTTGTGTGTCTCCTTTGTACTTTGCCATAATTGGCAAAAATGTTACCATGTTTATAAACCTCTACCAAGCAGCGTTCTTGCTCTTGTGTGTCTCCTTTGTACGTTGCCATAATTGGCAAAATGTTACCATGTTTATAAACCTCTACCAAGCAGCGTTCTTGCTCTTGTGTGTCTCCTTTGTACGTTGTCATAATTGGCAAAAATGTTACCATGTTTATAAAGCTCTACCAAGCAGCGTTCTTGCTCTTGTGTGTCTCCTTTGTACGTTGCCATCATTGGCAAAATGTTATCATGTTTATAAACCTCTACCAAGCAGCGTTCTTGCTCTTGTGTGTCTCCTTTGTACTTTGCCATAATTGGCAAAAATGTTAACACGTGTATAAAGCTCTACCAAGCAGCGTTCTTGCTCTTGTGTCTCCTTTTTTACTTTGCCATCATTGGCAAAAATGTCAATATGTGTATATGTATAAAGCTCTACTAAGCAGCGTTATTGCTCATGTGTGTCTCCTATGTACTTTGCCATCATTGGCAAAAATGTTAACATGTGTATAAAGCTCTACCAAGCAGCGTTCTTGCTCTTGTGTGTCTCCTTTGTACGTTGCCATAATTGGCAAAAATGTTAACATCTGTATAAAGCTCTACCAAGCAGCGTTCTTACTCTTGTGTGTCTCCTTTGTACGTTGCCATAATTGGCAAAAATGTTAACATGTGTATAAAGCTCTACCAAGCAGCGTTCTTGCTCTTGTGTGTCTCCTTTGTACTTTGCCATAATTGGCAAAAATGTTAACATGTTTATAAAGCTCTACTAAGCAGCGTTCTTACTCTTGTGTCTCTCCTTTGTACTTTGCCATAATTGGCAAAAATGTTAACATGTTTATAAAGCTCTACCAAGCAGCGTTCTTACTCTTGTGTCTCTCCTTTGTACTTTGCCATCATTGGCAAAAATGTTAACATGTGTATAAAGCTCTACCAAACAGCGTTCTTGCTCTTGTGTGTCTCCTTTGTACTTTGCCATAATTGGCAAAAATGTTAACATGTGTATAAAGCTCTACCAAGCAGCGTTCTTGCTCTTGTGTTTCTTCTTTGTTACTACTACGGTAGCTCAGTTGGTAGAGTGCTCGCTCTGTAGTGGGAGGTCGTGGGTTCGAACCCCGGCCGGGTCTGACCCAAGACTTGAAAGTGGGTAGTGACTGTTCTTTCGCCAAGCACTCGGCATTACGAAATGAAAGCCACGGTTCTTTCGGATGGGAACTTAAAATAAACGAGGTCCCGTGTCACGGTGGGCTTGGCACGCTAAAGAACCCTGCTGTATAATGCCATAAGCGCAACGCACAGGCAAAATTTCTGCACCTTCGCCTATAGCTGGCGACGTCTCGATATAAATGAAATATTCATGACTGGGACGTTAAACACTATTACTCACTCACTCACTCTCTTCTTTGTACTTTGCCATTATTCGCAAAAATGTTAACATGTGTATAAAGATCTACCAAGCAGCGTTCTTACTCTTGTGTTTCTTCTTTGTACTTTGCAATCATTTGCAAAAAATTAACATGTGTATAAAGCTCTAGCAAGCAGCGTTCTTACTCGTGTGTGTCTCCTTTGTACTTTGCCATGAATGGCAAAAATGTTAACATGTGTATAAAGCTCTACCAAGCAGCGTTCTTACTCTTGTATGTCTTCTTTGTACTTTGTCATCATTGGCAAAAATATTAACATGTGTATAAAGCTCTACCAAACAGCGTTCTTGCTCTTGTGTGTCTCCGTTGTACTTTGCCATGAATGGCAAAAATGTTAACATGTGTAAAAAACTCTACTTAGCATGACAAGAAAATGTCAGTAAATTAAGAACAAGGACATATGTATTTTTAGGAAACATATCCTCACATTAAAATTAAAATGTCTTTGGGCAAAATAAAAATAAAATCTTAATTGTTACACACCTTAAGAAAGTAGAGAGTTAGTGTAAGAGTGCAGGTAAATGTCAATAGTACATGTACATAACGAAAAGTACAATTGTACAGTGTATCATATACACGCAATTAGGTTGTTATTAAATACAAACATACCACTCCATGTCCAAACCACAACCACTAAGCATAGCAAAACAAACATACCAATCCATATCTAAACCACAATCCCAAAGCAAAGTAAAAACAAACATACCAATCCAAGTCCAAATAATAATCCCAAAGCAAAGTGAAAACAAACATACCAATCCATGTCTTAATCACAATTCCAAAGCAAAGTAAAAACAAACATACTAATCCATGTTTAAATCACAATTCGAAAGCAAAGTAAAACATACGTACTAATCCATGTCTAAATCACAATCCCAAAGCAAAGTAAAAACAAACATACTAATCCATGTCTAAATCACAATCCCAAAGCAAAGTAAATACAAGCAAACTAATCCATGTCTAAATCACAATCCCGAAGCAAAGTAAAAACAAACATACCAATCCATGTCAAAACCACAATCACAAAGCAAAGTAAAAACAAACATACCAATCTCTGTCAAAATCACAATCACAAATCAAAGTAAAAACAAACATACCACTCCATGTTCAAACCACAATCGCAAAGCAAAGTGAAAACAAACATACCAATCCATGTCCAAATCATAACCACAAAGCAAAGTAAAAACAAACATACCACTCCCTGTCAAAATCACAATCACAAATCAAAGTAAATACAAACATACCAATCCATGTCCAAACCACAATTACAAAGCAAAGTGAAAACAAACATAACAATCCATGTCCAAATAATAATGCCAAAGCAAAGTGAAAACAAACATACCAATCGATGTCCAAATCATAATCCCAAAGCAAAGTAAAAACAAACATACCAATTCATGTCCAAATAATAATCCCAAAGCAAAGTCAAAACAAACATACCAATCCATGTCCAAACCACAATCACAAAGCAAAGTGAAAACAAAGATACCACTCCATGTCCAAATCATAATCCCAAAGCAAAGTAAAAACAAACATACCAATCCATGTCCAAACCACAACCACAAAGCAAAGTGAAAACAAACATACCAATCTATGTCCAAATCATAATCCCAAAGCAAAGTAAAAACAAACATACCAATCCATGTCCAAACCACAATCACAAAGCAAAGTCAAAACAAACATACCACTCCATGTCCAAATAACAATCCCAAAGCAAAGTGAAAACAAACATACTAATCCATGTCCAAATAATAATCCCAAAGCAAAGTGAAAACAAACATACCAATCTACGTCCAAATCATAATCCCAAAGCAAAGTAAAAACAAACATACCAATCTATGTCCAAATCACAATCACAAATCAAAGTAAAAACAAACATACTAATCCATGTCCAAATCATAATCACAAATCAAAGTAAAACAAACATACCAATGCATGTCTTAATCACAATCCCGAAGCAAAGTAAAAACAAACATATCAATCCATGTCCAAACCACAATCACAAAGCAAAGTAAAAAAAAAATACCAATCCCTGTCCAAACCACAACCACAAAGCAAAGTGAAAACAAACATACCACTCCATGTCCAAACCACAATCACAAAGCAAAGTAAAAACAAACATACCAATCCATGTCCAAACCACAACCACAAAGCAAAGTGAAAACAAACATACCAATCTATGTCCAAACCATAATCCCAAAGCAAAGTAAAAACAAACATACCAATCTATGTTTAAACCACAACCACAAAGCAAAGTGAAAACAAACATACCAATCCATGTCCAAACCACAATCACAAAGCAAAGTGAAAACAAACATACTAATCCATGTCGAAATCATAATCACAAATCAAAGTAAAACAAATAAACAAATCCATGTCCAAACCACAATCCCAAAGCAAAGTAAAAAAAAACCATACCAATCCATGTCCCAATCATAATCACAAATCAAAGTGAAAACAAACCATGTCTAAATCGCAATCACAAAGCAAAGTAAAAACAAACATGCCAAAAAGCACAATGGCGAAGATAGGTGTATCCGTCAATTAAAGGGTTTCACGAGTTTAATTAGGGTCTAGTCTGGATCACTTCGTATGTGTGAGGTCGTGCCGGGGTTCAAACCACGGCTGGGTTCAAAGAATTGGAAAATAGTTAGTAACTGTTCTTGGCCATACACTTGGTATTTCAAAAATGAAAGCCACAGGGTCTATAGATGGTGATGTTTCGATATAACAGAGAAATTCTTGACAGTGACGTAAAACTCTATTCAATCAATCAATCAATCAATCAATCAATCAATCAATCAATCAATCAATCGATCAAATCCAGTCTGTATTATTGTTATCTTACAGTTTTCCGCTTGTTGGTATCACATCCTGTACCATTATTTTTCTTTATATCTGGGGTTTCCTTAATGTTACTTTCCTATCTTCTTGACAGAACACTGCGGTAGTTCAGTTGGTAGAGTGCTCGCTCCGTAAGTGGGAGGTCGTGGGTTCGAACCCCGGCCGGGTCTGACCAAGACTTGAAAGTGGGTAGTGACTGTTCTTTCGCCAAGCACTCGGCATTATGAAATGAAAGTCACGGTTCTTTCGGATGGGAACTTAAAATAAACGAGGTCCCGTGTCATGGTGGGCTTGGCACGCTAAAGAACCCTGCTGTACAATGCCATCAGCGCAACGCACAGGCAAAATTTCTGCATCTTCGCCTATAGCTGGCGACGTCTCGATATAAGTGAAATATTCTTGACTTGGACGTTAAACACCATTACTACTACTACTACTTGACAGAACATACACATTTCAAATAAAATTTGAAACATCCGATTTTTATTTTGATGGCACAGGATGGACTTAAGTACTTTTTTAATAAATTTATTGGTTGGTTTCATTAAAGGCAGTCGGAATAACCCACTTTTCACAAAACCAACAACATTCCTGTAATAGATATCACTGAAGTGTTTTAGAGTTGAGTTGAGTTGAGTAATGGTGTTTATCCTCCCAGTCAAGAATATTTCACTTATATCGAGACGTCGCCAGCTATAGGCGAAGGTGCAGAATTTTTTTCCTGTGCGTTGCGCTGATGGCATTATACAACAGGGTTTTTATCGTGCCACACCTACGTATACCGTGACACGGGACCTCGTTTATTTTAAGTTCCCATCCGAAAGAACCGTGACTTTTATTTCGTAATGCCGAGTGCTTGTAGAAAGAACAGTCACTACCCACTTTCAAGTTTTGGATCAGACCCGGTAGGGGTTCGAACCCGCGATCTCCCACTTACGGAGCGCACACTTTACCAACTGAGCTACCGCAGTTGTTAAAACGTGTTGTAGAAGCATCGCTAGTATCAATTTGATTTAAACAGACGTTCCTTGTGTGTTTAATACATAAAAAAATTATACACCTGGCATAGAATATCTATTGATGATTCATATGTAGTCAACATAATGAAACCAAAATTCTCACTTATAAACATCTGTCCGGGCTTAATTCGAACTTTGGCTGTGAGAGGCAACATGGCAGAGAACAATTAAGGTAAGCGTAGCCAGGTAGACCTAGCTTTGGTGGCGTCGTCAGGCAGAATTAACGGTGTTACAGTAAAACCAACTCTTCAAATGTAAAGCAGTGTTCTTCTAAATCAATTTTTAGGGCTTCTGTGGTCGAGTGCTCTAAAGTGTGCGCTTACTGATCACAATGTCTATCAACGTTAACCTAGGTTCGAATCCCACTCGAGACAGATCCTATAGTAAGATTGTCTCTTCACGTACAGTACTGTCATTTTATAAATTTTTGAATTATCTGAATGAAATATTTAAGATTTATATGCCGCAATATAAATTTTGAATCAACTAAAGTACATGTATGTGGATGTAGCAAAAGGAGGATAACTCTTTCAATCTCGAGAAAATAATTTTACATTAGATTGTCTCCCTTTTACCGTTCATCCCCTCAGTTTTTATAGATTACATTATTTATTTATTTATTTATTTATTTATTTATTTATTTATTTATTTATTTATAGTGTCTTTAATTCTTTAAATTTCAATTACAACAGACAAATGATTTATATAAAAGTAGGATAAAATGTTTGGTGTGACTCCAAAATTTTGCAATAAATCGGCATAATGAAAGTTCTTTGTCTCTCTTGAGAAGAGCTTATACCACAGCCGGAGAGGCTGCGAAATGGATGTAAAGTTTGATCTTGTTCTGTTCTTTTGGTCCACTGAGTAATTCCATATACCATTTGATTGCTTCACCAATTGTCCGTGTCCAGATAAACTTGCTTATAATAGTCCGTTGAACGTACGGGAGTAAATTATATTGACAGAGCTCCAGATAAGAGGTACCCTTTTATTTTAAAAAATACTCTTTAAATTGTAAATGTAAGGGTATCAAAACCCTTTGAAAATCCTCTTTACCCTTTACAATACGTATAACAGTAGAGCCTGCTATGGGGTTTGAACTCCTGAACCAAGTACCATTGTCACAATAAAGATGTTGTTACTGTATTATTGTTAGTAGTTATACTTATATGAGTAAATGGCTTTAAAACTTGAAAATACTCTTTACATTTTTATGGATCAGTGTCGATACTCTTTAGATTTTACAGGATATCCTTTAGAATAAAAGTAGGGGGTAATGACCCTTCATGTCTAATTCTTATTTGAGGCTCTGATTGATCGAGAAGAAGTAAAATATTACTGGAAATTCCACCGTGTTTATAGTTTAGATTTAGAAAACATTAAAAAAAGTCTACATATGAAAATATGTTTTGAGCCCATAATTGCACAATCGATTAAAACAAGTAGATGACGGCAATCCACTTCAGATGTTAAACGGAATAATCAAACTTTATGCTTTCACATAAAATCTACGTCTGATCTGGTTAGATAAGAAAAAATGGAAACATAATTGACCACAAAATGTTGAAACTTCACAAGCAGCTGATGATCTACATGTTTGAGTCCATTCCATTCTTCACAACAATATAATACAGACGGTTTAATAACATCGTTGTACAATAACAATTGTAAATGACAATTCAAATCCCACTTGGGACAAATCCTTGTGCGATAAAGTTAGTCTTTTCACCCCCGTACTGCGATATTATTTTTTTCTTCAATTTTCTAATGAAATATGAAAAAAATTATAGTCTGTATGTATATATGTGGGTTTGAAGAGAATTGTGGCAAAAGGAAGATAACTCTTTCTTTCTCGAAAAAAATAATTCCACAAAAGATTGTCTCCCTTTTACTGTACATCCCATCGCAGTTCAAAACTACAAATTATTATTATTATTATTATTATTATTGCTGCTGTTGTTGTTGTTGTTGTTGTTGTTATGTCTCGGCTAAAAACGGCAGAAGGGACTTAACTCTTTCTTTCTAAGTACTAGATACTGTAGTTTGCACCTTCAGTGACAAGTAGCAAAGTAGCAATACTTTAAGTTTTCTTATTTTATTTATTTATTTATTTATTTATTTATTAAGTTGCAACATGCATTTTTAAGTAGAATGCAAATGCATGCACCAAGTAGTACACGAGCATGTATATTTAAGAGACATATGGAGGATATTTTAAAAACAAAACCCAAATGTTATGTAAAAATTTTATGTTACACTTAAATTTATGACAGACCCGTAAAAGGTTATAATGTGTGTAAATTGTCATCACCAGCTGGTATCGTTCTAGATATAGCCCTCATCAGACGATATAACACGCTGCACCGTGTGGTTAAATTCCAGTGATATCAAGAACTTGTCCCCTGACCTTTTTATATATGCACAAACACATTTATATCTATTATATAAACCTATTTAAAATATGAGAGAGAAAGAGAGAGAGAGAGAGATGTATAAAAAGTTCGTCAGATTTTAATAATATATCCAACCTCATATCACAGTCGCGCGCGCGCACGCTCTCTCTCTCTCTCTCTCTCTCTCTCTCTCTCTCTCTCTCTCTCTCTCTCTTAACAATGAGAAGTGGAGACAGAGAAAAATAGGTTAGAAAGTGGTCCGTTTACGTGCAATGGGGTACAATTTACTTATTAAACTAAGGCGATGATAGAGCTAATAATTGTCCCCAGACCAACGACTGTAGGATCTCTCTCTCTCTCTCTCTCTCTCTCTCTCTCACACACACACACACACACACACACACTTTCTATTTATCTCGCGTTCTTATTTCATATATTTAAAACTTAGGTTTTTTCCTTATCTCCGAATACAAATATAACTGCTTGTATTTTATAAAGTCTGTGTCGTAAATTTTCTCTGTAATGGTATCACACACTGAGTAAACATATTTTATCTATATGTCTGCAAACCCTGGACACAACTTGCAAATACATGTAACAAAATTATATACCACCTTAATCTCTGGGTTAATAAAGTACGTGTGTGGTTTGTGTATGATTATTACTGAAGCACATACATGAGCATTTACTTTCACGTGATCATGCGAGCCAAAAGCGTCGGCGAACGGATCACAAAGCACCGCCAAGTTTCGAATCACCGAGAAAGTCTTTCGGGTCTTTGGTTTTCTCATGGCACTTCGGTTTTCTCCACCATATCCAAGAACTTACTTCTTTGATGGGAGAAACAGTATCTTGACAGGTGCGTAAAACGCCACTTATTTGATTTAATTGACTCACACAGATGTAGGTCTTTTTTGACATTTTCCTAGCAGCCTTTTATGGACAAACAACATGCATTTTCTTGGAGATACGAAACAGAGGCTTTGATTGAGAAACATCTCTGAATATGTGAATTAATTGTGTTAATATCTAGGTGTGAGCCATATTTTATTTATTTTCATTAACATGATATTTGCATAGATACAAGACATTATTTCTAACATTCTGGGTACCACGTAGGTATAAGTACCACTCGGTTGAGATTTAATAGTTTGAGAAAGTTTGCCAGTTTGATATAGTGAAGTTAGTGGTGTTTTTACTAGACACTCCAGTTTCCTCTATTGTCCAAGACCCGACGCCCTTGTGGTGTGCAAACTACTTATTACATGATCATCAGTACACGTGTACACTAAGCAAAACATACATGTACATTGCTCTCTCTCTCTCTCTCTCTTCTCTCTCTCTCTCTCTCTCGTTTTAAGGTGTAAAGGGGGACAGAGATAAATAGGATATACATGTACAGCTGTCCTTTTTTCTACGACGTGAATACTTTTCCTTGGGCCAATGTCAAATTTCCACCATAACCGGTGATGGAGCCAATAATTGTTCAAGATCAAGAGCGGGAGTCTCTCTCTCTCTCTCTCTCTCTCTCTCTCTCTCTCTCTCTCTCTCTCTCTCTCTCTCTCTCAGCAGCCTCGGTTGCAAAGTGGTCTGTAACAACTCCATTAGGCGTCGGACTTCATTAGGAGCTGTTACAGTGGTCTAAATACCTGTTACTTGAAAACAAACTCTCTCTCTCTCTCTCTCCTCTCTCTCTCTCTCTCTCATCTGTTAAACATCTGCGTGATGCCGTGATCAGATGACCGGGTCATATGACTACCCTTATTTCAACTGTTTAATTTGTTATTTTTCTATAAATATACCAAATTTATGATAGATATTAAGATATATGTCTATATATATCGCTTCATACCCGGGAGTAAATTAGACCGATCCGCGTGATAAGTCTGGTGTATCTGTCAAATGGAGCCAAAATCTATTATAATTATACCTATATATGTCATGAGTTACTTTTGAACTTGTGTCCTATTTTTTAAGTTTTCAATTTTCTAAATGATATATTTTCAAAAATGTTATGAAATGATAAAATATGTTGCTTTTGGATTTGTTAATTTTTTGAAATAATAAAATTTTTAAATTTTAAATTCTATTTTTATAAAATTAATACTATTTTATTCCAATTCAAAACTACACAAATAACACTCATGATGACGGGTAGACAAAGTAGGTGGACAGAGATTCATCCAATTTCCTTTTACTTTTGTTATTGCTACAATTAGCTTAATTAAAGATAATTTAAATCAGGAATACTAAATCGCTCAATGTTGCGCTGAATGAATGGATATAAGGATGAATTTAAATGATGCTTTTTAAAAGGACCAAAGGTTAGTGATATTGTAAGGACATGTGTTCCAAGACTTGTAGTGATTGCTCTATCAGCAGCGTCTGTGTTCCAAGACTTGTAGTAATTGTTCTGTCAGCGTCTGTGTCACAAGAATTGTAGCACTTGTCCAGTCAGCGTCTGTGTTCAAAGACCTGTAGTAATTGTTTTGTCAGCGTCTGTGTTCCAAGACTTGTAGTGATTGTTCTGTCAGCGTCTGTGTTCCAAGACTTGTAGTGATTGTTCTGTCAGCGTCTGTGTTCCAAGACTTGTAGTGATTGTTCTGTCAGCGCCTGTGTTCCAAGACTTGTAGTGATTGTTCTGTCAGCGTCTGTGTTCCAAGATTTGTAGTGATTGTTCTGTCAGCGTCTGTGTTCCAAAACTTGTAGTGATTGTTCTATCAGCAGCGTCCGTGTTCCGAGACTTGTAGTGATTGTTCTATCAGCAGCGTCCGTGTTCCGAGACTTGTAGTGATTGTTCTGTCAGCACCTATGTCCCAAGACCTGTAGTGATTGTCCTGTCAGCGTCTGTGTTCCAAGACTTGTAGTGATTGTTCTGTCAGCGTCTGTGTCCAAACTTTGTAGTAATTGTCCTGTCAGCATCTGTGTTCAAAGACTTGTAGTGATTGTTCTGTCAGCAGCGTCTGTGTCCAAACTTTGTAGTAATTGTTCTGTCAGCGTCTATGTTCCAAGACTTGTAGTGATTGTTCTATCAGCAGCGTCCGTGTTCCGAGACTTGTAGTGATTGTTCTGTCAGCAGCGTCGGTGTCCAAACTTTGTTGTAATTGTTCTGTCAGCGTCTATGTTGCAAGACGTGTAGTGATTGTTCTGTCAGCGTCTGTGTCCAAACTTTGTAGTAATTGTCCTGTCAGCGTCTGTGTTTCAAGACTTGTAGTGATTGTTCTGTCAGCGTCTGTGTCCAAACTTTGTAGTAATTGTCCTGTCAGCATCTGTGTTCAAAGACTTGTAGTGATTATTCTGTCAGCAGCGTCTGTGTCCAAACTTTGTAGTAATTGTTCTGTCAGCGTCTATGTTGCAAGACTTGTAGTGATTGTTCTGTCAGCAGCGTCTGTGTTCCGAGACTTGTAGTGATTGTTATGTCAGCGTCTGTGCTCCAAGACTGGTAGTGATTGTTCTGTTAGCGTCCATGTTCCAAGACTGGTAGTGATTGTTCTGATAGCGTCCATGTTCCAAAATTTGGAATGATTATTCTGTCAGCGTCTGTGTTCAAAGACTTGTAGTGCTTGTTCTGTCAGCTGCGTCTGTGTTCCGAGACATAAAGTGATTGTCCTGTCAGCGTCTGTGTTCCAAGACTTGTAGTGAGTGTTCTGTCAGCGTCTGTGTTCAAAGATCTGTAGCAATTGTCCAGTCAGCCTCTGTGGTCCAAGACTTGCAGTGCTTGTCCTGTCAGCGTCTGTGTCCCAAGACTTGTAGTGATTGTTCTGTCAGCGTCTGTGTTCCACGACTTGTAGTGATTGTCCTGTCAGGGTCTGTGTCTTAAGACTTGTAGTGAGTGTTCTGTCAGCGTCTGTGTTCAAAGATCTGTAGCAATTGTCCAGTCAGCCTCTGTGGTCCAAGACTTGCAGTGCTTGTCCTGTCAGCGTCTGTGTTCCACGACTTGTAGTGATTGTCAAGTTAGTGTCTGTGCCTCAACACTTGTAGTGATTGTCCTGTCAGCGTCTGTGTCCCAAGACTTGCAGTGATTGTCCTGTCAGCGTCTGTGTCACAAGACTTGTAGTGATTGTTCTGTCAGCGTCTGTGTCACAAGACTTGTAGTGATTGTCCTGTCAGGGTCTGTGTCCCAAGACTTGCAGTGATTGTCCTGTCAGCGTCTGTGTCACAAGACTTGTAGTGATTGTTCTGTCAGCGTCTGTGTCACAAGACTTGTAGTGATTGTCCTGTCAGCGTCTGTGTTCCAAGACTTGCAGTGATTGTTCTATCAGCGTCTGTGTTCCAAGACTTGTAGTGATTGTCCTGTCAGCGTCTGTGTTCCAAGACTTACAGTGATTGTTCTATCAGCGTCTGTGTTCAAAGACTTGTAGTGATTGTTCTATCAGCGTCTGTGTCCTAAGACTTGTAGTGATTGTTCTATCAGCGTCTGTGTCCCAAGACTTGTAGTGATTGTCCTGTCAGCGTTTGTGTCACAAGACTTTTAGTGATTGTCCTGTCAGCGTCTGTGTCCCAAGACTTGTAGTGATTTTTCTGTCAGCGTCTGTGTCCCAAGACTTGCAGTGCTTGTCCTGTCAGCGTTTGTGTCCCAAGACTTGTAGTGATTGTTCTGTCAGCGTCTGTGTTCCAAGACTTGTAGTAATTGTTCTGTCAGCGTCTGTGTCCCAAGACTTGTAGTGATTGTTCTGTCAGCGTCTGTGTTCCAAGACTTGTAGTGATTGTTCTGTCAGCGTCTATGTTGCAAGATTTGTAGTGATTGTTCTGTCAGCGTCTGTGGTCCAAGACTTGTACTGATTTTTCTGTCAGCGTCTGTGGTCCAAGACTTGTAGTGATTGTTCTGTCAGCAGCGTCTGTACTCCAAGGCCTGCAGTAATTGTTCTGTCAGCCTCGTCGTCCAGGGACTCGTAGTAATTATCCTGTCTGTCAGCGTCTGTGTTCCAATACTTGCAGTGATTGTTCTGTCAGCGTCTGTGGTCCAAACTTGCAGCGATTGTTCTGTCAGCGTCTGTGTTCCAAGACTTGTAGTGATTGTTCTGTCAGCCTCGGTGTCCAGGTACTTGCAGTGATTGTTCTTTTGACGTCTTACTTATCAAAACTGCCAGTACACTGTATAAGAAATAATAAATACCATAGTGAAATGTATAGATATTTTTCAGGTTTTTTTTTAAACTTGTTATTTGCAAAATTCCTAAAAGAATAATATCATGCCATTATTTGTTTAATGAAATTGTAGATTTCTTTCAGAAAATTATATACTAGTATACATTGAGTCGGGGTTAATGCAAGCCTGGGCTTATCAAGACCCGAAAAAAAGTAATGGGCGTCATCATATTAATATTGTTGATACGTATGATATCTTTGTATCCAAAACCATCCTGGATATGTTTGACTCACATAGTTCCATTTTCTTTCTTTCTTAATTTGGTGTTAAAGCCTGGCGAGTGTTGGTAAACAGGATGTGTTTTCAAAATCTTCCGGGGCATCCGGCCTCACTGCCCTGGTGGAAGAGCACATGTTTCTCTTAACTTTAACTTGCTTTTGGAGTTGTAATTTTGATTGAAAATGGGCCAGTATATCGAACAAATTGGACATCGACCAGTATATATTACATAACAATTATATTATTTTGTGTTTTATTTGCATACAGTGAAGTGTTAAATTTATATGCTTATTAACAATGCAATTGCTTTTTAATTATTCAATTAATTAGCATAATTGCACATCCATTACATAATACCTGTAACAAGCATAATGAATGGTTTTAAAATAAATGATTTAATATCACACTCGATATAAATTATGCAGAAAACATTTAGCTAAAAAGTGAATAAGTACAAAATTTTGGATTTGCAGAAAATATATTTTCCAACTGGGATTGGTTTCATTTCTGGCATCATTTCATAAATCTTACAGAAATCCTCCAGACGAACAAGTAACTGAACCACTTGTATCTAGAGACTGCATTTCTACAACATATGTTTTGATATGATATCTTCATAGAAAGGGCAAAACCATATTTTCATTTATTTTATCCACACCAAATGATTTACAATTATAGAAAAGTTCAAAATTATATAAATGACAGTTCTAGATATAATGTACAAGTATTATATACCTCTGGTGCCAACGTAACTATAAAACATACTAACTATTCTATAACACACCGAGGTCATTCTACAAGGCCAAGTTCTTTTACCCCATACTTTTACATACTTTCCTTACTTTTTACAAGGTTGTCGCTAGGCGGAGCAAGAAACGCCAGTATACATGGTTGGCAAAGAGCACAAAAACATGATTAAAATTTGAAAAAATATTCAAACGGACATAACTTTGAGTTATTTGCCCAGAGTTACCTCCTCTTCTGAAGTACACAATATCATATCATGGTAATTATGTATACCAAGGTTAGATGAAATATGTTCAATGGTGCTGGAGGAGTTGAGTTGAGTAACGGTGTTTAACGTCCCAGTCAATAATATTTCACTTATATCGAGACGTTGCCAGTTGTAGGGGAAAGTGCAGAAATTTTGCCTGTACGTTGCGCTGATGGCATTTTACAGCAGGGTTTTTTAACTAAGCCCACCGTGACACGGGACCCCGTTTATTGTAAGTTCCCATCCGAAAGAACCGTGACTTTTATTTCGTAATGCCGAGTGCTTGGCGAAACAGTCTTGGGTCAGACCCGGCCGGGGTTCGAACCCACAACCTCCCACTTACGGAGCGAGCAGTCTACCAACTGAGCTACCGCAGTGGTTGAATGGTGTTGGAGGAGTAGACTGGGTAAACTATTACGGACGGAAGGACGACGGACAACGTCTTTCCATAAAACGTCCCGTTTCTAGAAACGGACTAACAATGTGTGTTCTACCTGGTGCGTTGCCGAACCGACAAGAACCCGTGAATCAAAAAAGATCCTGAAGGTCATGCCACAAAGCGGCACACGGATTGATAATTATTCTCGGCATTATCAAATGTATAAAATTACATGTATATGGTATGACTGATGAAACTTTAATAACGAGCTTTTTTCAATAAAGTAGAATGTATATCGTATAACAAATATTTGTTATTAAATGTATAAATCAATCCAAATATTAGTTAATTTAAAACATAGGTATGTACTAACGGCTAGGGGAGGAAAAGTAGTCCCGCTACTGAAAATTGAATACACCATTGCATGTTTGTTGTTTAGTGCGAACACGGTTGTGTTCGAATCCCTGTTCGCATAGCGGTTCGAGGTTTGCTTTAATTCTGCTATATGCTCCTGTTGAAACAATACTAGTGGTTGTGGTGTATGAATATTGCAACTTCTTATGAGCGAGTTGTCATGATTATTTATTTATTTATTTATTTATTTATTTATTTATAATTATTGTTGTTGTTGTTATTGTTAGGTGGAGTATTCAACTTATTGACAGTAGTCAGTGTTACCGAGAAGAACGGTGGTTGTAAAAAGACACCTCATATATAATAGAGAGTCTTTACAAAACAAACAGAATTTAAAACGAAATCTCTACATTATTATTGTTATTTCGTCAGTTGGTACTAATAAACAAAGAAGCAGGAAACGAGATCAATGTTGTCAGTAATTTTTGTACATGTAAACCATTTGTTGTACTACAGGTGGTCGCTGGATATACTCCGAGGCATGTTGTCGGTAGGATCAAACGTGTGACCACTTGTTTTATTACCTATATATATATATGCCTACGAAGTACTCTAGTTTTTCCTAACATCCCAAAGGCTATTTTAGATAAATTACATACCACACGGTAGAAAATGACCACTTATAAACGTTAATTAATGAGACACATTTGTTACGTCAGAAAATGATGACGTAATTCGTGATATTTACATATCAGACAAAGGTTAAAGGTCAATGAACAGGTGTCTGTTTCATGTATTGCAGTGTCAGAGTGTGTTAGTTTGGTAACTGATAAATATGTAACATGCCTTTATATTTTGAAAACAAACTGGTAAAAACTTATAAATATATTACTGGAATGCGTTTATACATTTTTGGCGTTTAACAAACTTAAATAAAGGTTTTAATTTTAATGCGTCCATCATAGGTACAGCTATGCAACTGTCATACATACTCAGAATTTTAAATCAATTCCTCTTGCCAATGATTATTTTCTTGTTAAATCAACTATCCCTGCATCATTAACATAATTCCATTAATCTATTCCAATCTTTAAATTTAAGACTTGCCATCTCCATTTTAATATCATTGAGCAATGTCTTTGTTTCTGAACTTGGAATTACATAGCCTAGGGCGTTGATGCTGAAATATCATGCTAAACACGCAAATTACGAAGCTCATCTAAAAACAAAATAACATTGAATACATTTTCCAGTCTTCAGCAATAATCTCCCAAATCGTCTTCCAACTTGGACTCAAAACACTGATTGTAAGGTTTCTGTTTTTCTTGTTTTTCGTAATCTGATGATCTGCCACACACTCCGCAAGCCTGCGTCAAATGCCACCAGGCAGGCTCTTGACTGGAACCCACATGGGAAGGGGAAGAGAGGTTGGCCTAAACAGGCTTGGCGTAGGAGTACCGACACAGAGGCACAAACAGCTGGAAAGACCTGGACTGAACTGAAGAAGATAGCACAGAACCGTGTCAGATGGAGGGGTGTTGTTGCGGCCCTTTGTTCCCCAGGGAATCAAGAGGAATAAGTCAAGTAAGTCAAAAATCTTGTAAAATAATACTGAAACTCTTAGATTATTACTATCTTGATACAATCAATTAAGATTCAACAGTTATGAAGCATGGATAGTTCTTGGCTTTTTAGAGCCAGTGCAAGTTCGGAATTTGTTTTGCCTGCACCATGTCTTAAAAATTGTGCTTGTTTATACAGAACTCCTATGACCTTAACAAAATTCAGACCATTTTAGCCTGTACCATGTACAGTCTTATTGTGCTTCTTCATGATTATGCAGAACTCGAATGAACTTGTGTCAGTCCAGAATTTCGCTGTTCCCAAATCACAATCCAAGAAGTGTTAAGCCTTATTAATTTAGAGTTTGTTATTTTTATTATATGGTTTCAGACACTAATTCTGTAAGCATTACATCCCATGACGGCCCTGTATCCAGTTTAGAGTCTGATATTCTGTCATCATGATGCCCTATTCCTTTAAACCGATCTAGAGTAGCACCCGGCCTCACTTTCCTGGTGCAAGTTCACGTTTGCCAGTTTTAAAAAAGTTTTCACTTTGGTTTTAGTCTATTTGGACATAGATTGTTTTTTGCTAGTTTTGTTTTTGACTTGTATGGATGTCAAAGCATGAAGTCCGAAACTGAACTTTAAATAATTTAGAGTTTCCTGTGTTGAAGCATTCCATGTGACGTTGAATCCGTGTCCATTCGAGGGCTTTTGTCTTGTAATCATGAAGACTAATACCGAACTTTGTATCCAATCTGAAGCCTATTGTCTTGTTCGAAATCCAGATATCGCGTCTTCTAGACATGACACCGATTCTGGCTTAAAAGAGCACAAGAGTGATTTGGAGCAATGGTGTTTTGTGTCCCAGTTAAGATTTGTTCACTTATACGGAGGCTAGTCACTCAGTCACTTAGTCCAAAAGCGCTCAAGTCCAAGCGACAGAAGACAAATTTGATACGCACTCTAGTGATCTATTCTCAAATTTACAAGCACGTGAAACGTTGGGTAGACTGAGCTAGCGGTGCGTATATTTTGTTAATAATTTCCTTTAACGGTGCTACCATAGTTAAAAGTCAAATATGTCATGTCCCGAGCATGGATGTCCATAAGACCGGTATCTACCCAGGGTCCAGTGTCACTTGTAGCCACGCAACCCAACAAGTAGAACTGGGTAGCATGAAGCTATCTTAACGGTTACGAATACTTACAGTTTATTAATGTGTTATCTTAACAGTTAAGATGGGTTAAAGTAGTGCATCCATAAACGGTGTCTTAGGTTCTAATCAAGAATCAACCACTACGTAAGCTAGGTGGTCAGATCTGAGATGGCGGAGGAAAGTAAAGTGTTCGGAAATGTCATCGACTTTCGACAAGAGAACTGACAAGGTTTTTTAAGATCATCTGATCGAGTGGCATTCGAACCTAGTCTGTGTGACCTGCAAATCATCTATTCATACCACTTGGTCATCGAGAAGCCAAAATTATACCGAGCGCAATTTGAATTCCATTTATAAGATAGTATGCATGTATATGTAAACAACATTAACCTTGCCATTTGACTTTTCATTAGGAATATCCATATAGGAGGATCCACTCAATAAATGGACAGTGTTAAGTTTCAATTTACCCTAGATGAAATTAACACTTAATGTTTGTTCCCTATTAATAAATATACTCGTCCTCAATAGTCAAGCGGCCAGTCAATGTTGTTTGATGTTCCCTGTAAATAAATATACTCGTCCTTAATAGTCAAGCGGCCAGTCAATGTTGTTTGTAGAAGTCGAAACCAAAACAAAAGATAAACGAAGTAAATAAACTAATTTAGGTCAATATCCAATTTTGAAATTTTTAACCTCGATAAGACAGAGTTGGGTGTAATAATGGTGTTTTATACTCCGATCAAGAAGCCTCCACTTAGTTCATGGATGGTGGCGGAAACCGGAATGCCTGGTGCCAACATCGATAAGTGAACAGTCAACTTTCTCACACAAGAATGAGTCCGATTGAGGTACAAACCTAGGTCGTGAGCAGCACTGTTATCCCGTAAACCAGCGCTTCCGACTACTAAGCCACCGAAACCACGGCAGAGCACCGAATATGGCAAAATTGTATCCAGTGGTGTGTTTGAAGTATTTTATGAATCTACCAGTGCAATGTGTGGGGCTCAAATCAGTCGAACCATCAACTGATCCAAACTGAAAGTAACAAGTGAATTCCAAATAGGGATTGAAAGTTGCTGATTAATTTCATGGACCAAGTTCGTTGTCGGTGAAAAATCTAAACATTATGTTCTTGGCCAAAAATAAATGTAAACTGGAATTTCAATGAAAAACAAGCATACCAATCACCTTATTACAATCCAAAAGCAAAGTAACAACTTTGAAAACTGGCAAATTAGTTAAACACGTGATGTTAAGCCAGGTGATCCGGAAGGGCAAGCACCTCCTATTTCACGAACGGCGACATCCGGTTTAGTTAGCTACACCCGCCAAGTGTGCACTTGTAATTATACTGCGAAATCATTCATTTTCTCGATGTCGCAATTTTCGTTGACCCACGAATTTTAATGACAACGAAATAGTATATGCCACACCTACATTAAATTGTTACCACATTCACAAATTTACGGTCCTGCGAAAATTTTTTTTCTTAGAAGCACGAAAACACTACACCAAGAAAATAAATGAATTCGCAGTACAAATATTGGCGAGTCGAAAGAAACAGGTTCGTTGATCGTGTTTAACGTTCCAGTCAAGAATATTTCACTTATAGCGAGACATCGCCAGCTATAGGCGAAAGTGTAGATGTTTTGCCTGTGCATTGCTTTGATAGCATTTACAACAGGGATCTTTATCATGCCAAGCCCACCATGACATGGGACCTCGTTTGTTTTAAGTTCCCATCTGAAAGAACAATGACTTTAATTTCTTAATGCCGAGTACTTGGCGAAAGAACAGTCGCTACTCACTTTCAAGTCTTGGGTCAGACCCAGTTGGGTTTCGAACTCACAGTCTCCCACTTAAGAAGCGATCAGTCTACAAACTGACTTCCACAAATATAAGTCTTAAAATACAAAATTTCAATTAAGTATTATTTATATTTTTATTGAAAAATTGTAACTTTTAATTTTATTGCATCCATTTGTACACAAACAATTTTATATGAAGAAACAGTACACAAAATTAACCATCATTTCTGAAGAAATACATTTAAAAACATTAAACAAACACGACATTAAAATGCACTGAATAAAAAAAATAATTCTTTATGATGAAAAAAATAAAATTAAACATCGTCAACTTTTGAGATCCAAATCACATACCATTATTATTCCTGCAAATCTTCGTTCACCCATTATGTTGGGCATGAAAACACAAACATTTTAAATGGTGTCATTTAACTAGCGGTGTTAATCTGGAATCAAATTCTCTAAAAAAAAATCTGTCTGAAAAGTCAACTCAATCTAATATATGAGAGCGTGAATAGGGAAGACTTTATATTTTATATAGCAATTGCAAGGAAGACGAATTGATTTCGTTGTTTCAAATACCCATTGCCCATCTTAAAATGTTCCAACAAAACTTGTCAAGTTCTAGAATTTAATTAAGGTGGCACAAAGGTAAGACAAAAAATAAAATGTTAATTCTAATCACTACAGTATAATATATCTCTACTCTACAATTCCAATGATCTATAGACTTCCTGTCATGACACCAAAGTTATGAATTTTATATAAAAAACGACGCTTCTATTGTATAAATCGGTGGATTATCGTTCTTTTGATTACTATTGAGTTATCTTAAAAAGGTTAAAAATGAACCCATAGTGTAAAAAGTGATAAATGCTTCCGAATAAATACTCGTGTTATAATGCCTCAAAAATCAATATCACAGAAGTTGTGCAACAGAACTCGATGGAGTCCCTACAGTGATCTCGTAATTGCCAAAAAAAAAAAAAAAAAAAAAAAAAAAAAAAAAACGCGAGAACTTAAATTCAACAATGTAAGAACTTGAATTCAAGACCCACTGGAAGTAAATAATATACCCTATATTCAAACCCAAAAAGAGGTTGCCCTAAAAACTTCTGGAAATGCAGTCGTCTAGAAATTCCGGAAGTGGCTAAAAATCTTTATCATTAAAGTGCTTACCGTTTTAAATTGGGTTAGCCTATTGTTGTTTTTTGCACTAACAAAATGGACATAATCGCCTTAACTTGGATAGAATAATAATCAAAATTTGTCATTAAGAGTGCGATTCATTAAATTTACAAAGTCTGGAGGAGATTTAAGCCTCTTATTAACAAACTTAAATTCCTTCTAACGAGTTCACAACGAATATTTTAATGAAAGATATTTTATGTACACAACCTTTGTTTACGTTTAAAAGGACATAGTGTGACTACCCAGTCGGCCCTGTTTATGAGGAAAAAATGACCCTATATCCGAAAATTTTACAATATAGGTTTATCACCGATTCTGCTGGTTCCACGCAACACGACAGCTAGGCATATTGTCACAAGACATGAAAAACACACTGGCCGTTTAAAAACGAAAATAAATATGTTTAATTCTTATCAAATTAACAATTTTTAAAACCTCAAAAAATATATGCTATAATTATGATACACTGATCATTACATGAGTGATTTGTATAAATATAATATCTTTCATACATACATGCACACAACAGTCAAAAATAATGAACACATTTGTATGAATGTATTAACATCTAGACATGGTTGAAAAAAGCATGTACAAGAAGAAACCCTTGTCGTATGCCCCCTATATGCTAGGTTCCCACAGTTTTGATAGCCAATTTCAAAAATCGTTTGTGACAACTTTCAAACCTAAATCAAACACAAATTAAGACAATTTTGTATTTAAACATATATGCCTTTTAACAAAGCGTTTTCACTTTTTTTGGTTAAGGGGAACCTAGTTTTTTTTCGAAACAAGAACCTCCAGAGCTTTTATTCAAACTGGAAAAACAATTGTTCGAGATGTGCAAAATTAAATATTAACTTTGCAGAGGCAATGTTGCAGGCAGGAAGAACTAATGAAGAGTCGTAATAGTAATTCTGGCATGTATGATCACAATGACTAGCAAACTTTGATCGGCTGCGTTAAAAAAAATGTCAAAGTCTCAAATTGTCCCAATGATCTGAACACATCTACACCGCATCATTTAACGAAATATTAAATAAGGCAGTCTTGGGTTATTATAGCACCTTCAACTCGGCCAACTGAAACTATAACAGCAAAATGTCATCATCATCATCACCAACTTCTGTTCAACAGTTATACAATGTTTTATAATCACTGGCAATAATCCGGAATGTTTCATCATCATCAAATCGGACTAATCCCAACTTGTGAGTCAGATCTCATCATGCATTTCTAAGAACTGTTCAAACAAATAGTCCCATTTTCCTTAGCAACTGTTCAAACAAATAGTCCTATTTCCCTAGCAACTACATACACTATGCATGCGATTCGGTGTACTCGTCATTGTTCAATGCTTTCTTAATGGATGGCTTCTTTTTGTAAATGCCCCATAAACTTAGAACTAAGTCCGTTAGCAAGATGGCGTTTGAATTTCTAGCAACTAGTCTTAATACGAAAATACCATCATCTCTCAAATAATCGTCGGCAAATTTACGGCAAACCTTCTTGTCATCCTCGCCATGAAGCTCGTCCCGGACCTTCAAGAACTTCTTGATGTAGGCCACGCGGTTTCTCTTCACCACAACTCTCCAGAGCCAGAAAATGAAATTTCCAATGGTTACTACGGCAACAAGAACGAACCAAAACCAAAGGAACATAAAGATTTTTTCGTTGAAGAGGTTGATGGGCAAGACACATTGGACGGTCCATCGCTGCAAGTTCTGAAGCTGACGAATGTCGAAATCACAGAGAGTGACACGTGGGAATCTACGCGACTCTTTCATTGGTTCGTCATTTACAAGGCTGTTTATAACCTCCAATCCGTATGCGGAGTAAAAATCGTGTCCCATGAAACCGTTAAGAATGAAAAACTGGCATATAATGTTGACAACGTACAAGATTTTGACACACAAATAGAGTCCTGTAAGATAGGTTCCTTCACGTTTGTTGCATAAGAAGAAACATACCCGTGAAGCTCTCTGCTTCATTCTGACCATAATATTGTGGTGGTACTGTCGGTGGGTTTCAAGCCATCTATCCATGTATATTGCTATATGTTCGACGGTTTCATTTCGTTTCTTTGGCTCGCTTGTTTGTGTTGCCGCTGCCATGTTGACTATTTTTTCCAAGCTGATTCCAGAATATCCATTCAACATTCTCCATACAAGGCATGGTAATTTAAATAAAAACGCCATAAAAACCAATATGATCGGTATCCACTGATAGTAGGTGATCTCTTCGGAATCTCTCTTCTCGTGAGCGACTGGAATGACATCTCCCATTGGAATATAGTACGTGTTTTTAATCCAGCAGTAGGATTTTGTATACGAGACATAGGAGCCCGTAAACTGCGCTGGACACCAGCACTCAATCGGGTTCCCGACATATTGTCCACCTCCCGTAAATACGGCGAAAATACAGAGCAACACTACTGTATATAAATGGTTAATCCGATCGACCCAGTCGTCATCATCATTTCCTTTGAGCTTATTCCAACTAGCCCAACTCCCAAAAATCCACACCACACTGAAAATACATAAGAAAAATAATTAAAGTTTGTTGTTATTTAATTAACTAACGCATGTTCACGAATGTAAAAATTAGCATTATATTAATATGAATGTCTCAGCATTGCTTTACCGATGTCGAATGCCTTATGTAGTTTCTACTTTCAGTAGCTGGGGGTGGGGTGGGGTGGGATGCCAAGTCAAATAATTTAGATGAAAAGCAATGGTGATTAAAATGGCAAAGGATAATCCCCTGGGGTATAAACAGCTGATTACATCAACATTAATTAAGACTTTGTTATAATTTATTTATACAATACATTTCTTTATAAGTAATTATGGAATACATTTATTTCACCTACTGGAACAGGCGTATTTCCTGATGTTTTAATTACGTTGTCTTTATAGTTCCTGGTATGTACAGACTACATTCACAATTCTTATTTTCATTAATGAAATTTTTATTTAATTTCATTCCACTACCTATTAGGCCGAATTATCTGCCTTAATAATAAATTACTTTTTTATATTGCTAGTTTGCTACATAGCAATATCTTCACGTAAATTACCATGAACAGATATACTTAGACCTAATTTTTGTGTCATATACAATTTTTTTAATTTAATCATAAAATACATTCAAAAATGGTTTATGGCATTTGCATTACATTGGGTAATCGAAATGGTTATTATATGTTAACACCAAAAAAATACAATTGGTACAAAAAATATTGCAGTCGAAAATGGGTTATTCTTTTCAGAACGGGGATGAATCACTGTCTTAAATCATGAGTGGAAAACCCCTGGACAGAAAAATGAAAGAACGACTCGAAAATTTCAAAATAATGAAACAAAATTTTATTTGTATGATAAATTCGACGAGGAGGGAAAATGGGCACATTTCAAGACAGTTTACATTTCGTCCACGATATCATTCTACTTCTAAACTGGCATTTTGTCCGCGTTGGAAGCGAGCTAGTTATAATAAATTCGTCACAGATAACGTTTCGGTAAAAATGGTTTCGTTCTGCCCCACGCTTTCAGCAGTTTTTGGTTTTCATATAATGTTATTCACACAAAGAATAATAAAACTGAATTATGTAATCCTATTAAATAAATATTAAGACACTTATGTCATTAAATACAAAGGGTATTATAAAATTTTGGACATAGCCCGGCATGTATTTTCACAAGTTCTTAGGAAAATCTCGACATTATATAACCCAGGTCATTAGGCCAACATGTTGATATGGGACAAAATGGTCATTGAACTCCAATTAGCATTATACTATGAACACAAATGGACTTTTCACAGTGGACATGGCAACAAAGAAACTCATTATAAAATAGTGTTTAGACCATAAAAACGAAGGCAACGAAACCTGTTAGATTTGGTAGGTTTGGATTTCTTGGTCGCGCGATCGAATCTCAGCAACGGAAATTCATTTAGTAAATGGCATTTTTCGTTTACAACACAAAAAAAGAAAGAACAAAAGAACAAAAGGGTGCGATGAACCATAACATTTGTATAGTATTTGTCTATTTAATGTATTGTCAGTTTTTGGTGAGTTATGTAATATTCAGTAGTTCTCATGTTTTGGGTTTTTTACTCTTTTGAATGGCTGAGAGTAACTGTAATAACTGAATAAAAGGAAAACCTTTATTAAGATTTTTTTTAATGTTTGAACATTGAATTTAAAGGGTGTGGAGAGGAAAGGCGATTATGCCGATTTTGGGATGTAGAAGGGGAGGAGGGATGCGGTTAAAATGACTTTTCCCTTATCTGAATTAAATGGGCTTTGAATCCCTATGGGAATATCCCTAAACAAGATATGGTTATAATGAGAGAGAGAGAGAGAGAGGAGAGAGAGAGAAGAGAGAGAGAGAGGTTTGCACATCTGCAAATTTAAAGGATTCACCATGTAAGTAGTTATGTAAATAATAGTCCTATTATGTAAATTGTTTGGTAGGTAAGTAAAATGTGTATCCTAGCATTAATCCGTCTGGATGACTGAACAAACTCATGTATGTCACGTCACTGATGATAAAAACGGTGTTAAACTTAAACGTATATATAACTTTACTTATCATGCATATACATATATAAAAAGATAAGATAATAAGGCTGAGTGAGAGGCCATGTAGGGCACTCATTTATACTGTGTACTAATGGCGATACTGTAAAAACGTCTGGCTCTTTGAAATGACCACAACTAAAGACACATGACATTGCTTGTACATGTGTCGTGTTGTTCTAAGCAGGACGTTACGTGCTTGAATTATCACAAATTTTCCAGGGTCCCCCAAACACAGATTGGAGACGCCAGCCAGACTGTCATAGACGTGTGTGACCCATACACTAGACCATAAAATGATAAATTAAGGTTGTTGTACTTGTTTTTACTTAAGACAATTAATGGACTGGTGTTTATAGAGACAACTGATGAGAGGAAAATCATGACCAAAATTTTTAATAATTATTTTTAGCAAATTTTAATAACCTTTAACATTATTTTTAGCAAGTTCAATGACACATATAAAAGCAATTCCCTTGACCAAATGTTAAGTTCACCAAATTTTTTAGATTTTTTAACACTTTCTGTTAACTTGTAACTTCGCAAAACCAAGTCTCTTTTTTCAGTTAAAACAAATACATGTACTACATCATCGCCTTCTTAAAGAGTGTAAGTTTGGTGTGTTTCATAGACGCGACGAAACTCGACCCCAGTCTGGTAACAAGGTTAATTTTACGCCATGTCTTGTTGACATGAAATGGACAGTACATGTAATCGAGTTACTTCCCTTTCCCCATTAACATTGACATGCATTAATCTGAGGGCCCATTTCAATAGTACATTCATAAAACTCTTAATCCTAATGGCACACTGGATATGAAGTACAACAACTTGCTGGGTGTGAAGCCATTGTGTGTGGGTTCAGTGATATTTCTTGTTATCTTTATAACCCCTTGATATTTCTTATACTACAATGAATATTTGATAAGAAATACAAGATATTACCAAAATAACGTGTCTGTTCAGATTATAAAACCATTTGATATTTATCTAATTACGTAATTATCAATTATTGCTGCGACCTAATAACCCAGACCTGTCATGACGTTGAGAGAATACGCTTGGTATGAGCAATAAAACTGACAAATTGTGACTAGATTGGGATTATATGAATTTTTAATACATTTATTTTATTTTTATAATATCCGAAATTAAAGATATCAAGGCATTTTATATTCCCTTCAATCAGAAACGTATAAAACCCTTTTCATGTCTCGGTTTCAATGGGAATGAAAATGAAATTGTGAGCTAAGTATATTGGATGCATTTTCATATTTTTCGCTTCATTGATTGTGGAATTTGGTGGACATATTTGCATGACCATTGCGATGACAGGTTTACAAGCAGGTTTTGTTTCGACCAGGGGTCAGTGAAAGCCGGCAGCATATTCCGCCATTAATCAACCAGATATACCGCCGACATTCATCATCAATAGTTATTATTGCTTTTGACAAGGTGGCCACCCGAGGGCAAAATGACCGGAAGGGTCAAGAGTTTTAATTAAACACATTGTTGGGTGATTAAAAGGTGACGCAAGAATTAGGGATTGAACACGAATTTTCAGACAGGTTCCCATCCATTTTAGGAAGTGTTGTAACACATTTAATTTAGCATGTTCATATAAGTATTAAAACCACATGAAAAATCGATGACATGACAATATATTAACAATAAAATATTAATTATTTTGCAAATAAATAATAAAATATGATAAAAACCTATCTCACTGCATATATGTATATGTATATGTATGTTTATATCCACCTAACTAAATGTTAATATAAAAATATTAATAATACTCCTTTTGCATTGCAACTAAAATATTATTTATTATAAAACTGTCCCTCTCGCTCTCTGCATGTGTATGTGTGTCAACACAACCACTCATGGTTTTATTACTTATAAAACAAAGAATTTATTAAGAATATTTCAAACGAAAGCTTTTTTAATCAAAAGTAAAAAAAATGATAATTTTGTAGAGAAAAAAATTTAAATTTCACAAATATATACAAATTGGCCAAATAATAAGTACCAAAACTTAAAAATAGATAACAAATACAGTTTTAAAGTCTCAGTATTTACTAATTAAGTACATTTTGTAGATTCCAAAAGGTGATTTACTTAGGTGATGTTTTTAACAGAAGTTAAATAGGTGTCAATATCCATGCTTCACAAAACCTGATTTTTAAAGAGAATATGATAGTTTTTCTCACTCAGTCGTTTAGGCCATGATGAAGACATTTTAACGTGATGTACAACACAAAACTGGTTTTCAATTAGTGGGTCAAACTACCCAACGTATACGTTTATCCCATAAAATAATTCAGAACATTTGACAATGAAAAGTTTATTAAAAATGTTAAGATTTATTCATAATAATTTAAAGAGACCATTATTTAATATTCGCCTTTCGTTTTGAACATAAACAACTCGCCACGATAAACATGTTAGCGATATCTAGTAAGTGGTATGTATATAGCTTGTATACTTACGACATTTCACGTTGACACCTTGTCCTGGGAACAATCTACTTGGTGGCTTTTTGTCGTTCACCAACTTATATGAAACTTTTCTTCTTAAAACTTATCTTCTTAGAAAACAACTGAAAGTTTAAAAACACCTATAAACTTTCTGTTTGTCACTTTTCCGAAAGTTTTCTACCAACAGTTGTAGAAATATATGTGTCTGTCCACTGTTCCCAAATTGTACACTAACACATATCAGTCCCAGGTCACCCAAGCGTGAGTTATTGACAACATTAAAATGACCTGAAACCAGACATCCAGCCAATCAACGACGAGTGGGCGGATTTAACTATTGCATGCCTCACATTGAAGGGGGCACTTAAGGGTGTTTTTTAAAACAACAAATTTCTAAAATGCTCCCACTTTAAGAGTAGATTTTTAAAACAGACAAGAATATCTGATATTCATTTAACAAAACTCTACCTATTCATGTCCTGTTTGCCTTTTTTTCAAATTTATAATTTTATTTTTGATACAATATTTAAATTTGTTAAAACCACTCCCTCTGTCACTATCCAGATATTGATTTTGAAATACCTACCATTCATTACATAATAGAAAAATTATAATTTAAACCACGCCCTTTTTCTGAATCAACAATTATGTGATCGTATCAATATTTATTATTATTATTATTATTATTATTATTATTATTATCAGCGACAGTTATGTGCTACTTTTGAATGTATTATTTTGGTAAAAATCATAAGTAGCATTTCACTTAAAATTATTATTATTATTAATTTTTTATTATTATTATTATTATTATTATTATTATTATTATTATTATTATTATTATTATTATTATACTTTACTTACAGTACTGAAGTGTTTTTTTATAATTATTTAGTGGAGTGGTGGTGTAGAACTGATGTTCATAGATGGAGGAGGAAGCCGAAGTGCCGGAGACAAACACCGAGCTGAAAACTTTCTGACACTAAAATGTGCCGTGTGGGATTCGAACCATTAGCGGTTAGAGGCGATATATGAACAGTAAATGCCGTTTTTTAGACCACTCGGCCAACATTTCCTATTCATTTTAAAAGACATTAAAATTCAAGAGTCTAATTTTGGGTAAAAAATCTATTAAAATGGGAAAATTAAACACCAGTGTATTACAATTTAAAACTTGTTGATTATTTTCACGTTTTGTTTATTTATTGATAATATTACTTTTAATTTGCTTGAAATATTTATTTAAACTTTCGAACTGTATTCCAATCTATCTTCCCATTATTCATCATTTTGCTACAGGGCTCTTCAACGGGTGTGTAAATAAAACTAAAAATAAAACAAATTATGATAAATTTAGATTCTAAACCCGCCCTCTGGACTCCATCTTCTCAACTGTTCATCATTAAGCCAGCTAAGAAATAAATTGCTAGTTGATAAAATATAAGCTCAAAAACTCCAAAGCACAAAAGCTGGAAGCGACTTGCAACAAAACGCTTGACAAATTCTAAGTCTTTTAGAAAATGCAAAATATATGTTGCCAAATGGTTTCAAAACACAGCTGATGAATGGGTATGTACTACCCAAACTGCTGAAGATTTAAACACCCTATGAAAAACCTACCCAAGTCTCGGCTGTTTGGGCAAAAAGGTTTTGGTTAGCACGTTGGTTCGAGATAAATTTAGCATTAAACAGTTCTGTTGACATTGTAGAGTAAAAAGTACTGAATTGGATTTGCACGCGGACTCGCATGTACTTGTCAGCAAATTAGACACAGAGCACGAAACACAAAATAAAGTAGTTAGAAGTCCATAAATTACAGCATTTCATGAACTTTTGATGTAATAAAATGTACAACATGTATAGAGCTATTTGGTATGCAATTGTAACACATCATCTCATGTTGGTTTACATTTGTGCCATGTTTGATCAAAATCCATAGACAGGGAACGGCCAAACAGGCAGGGGGATTTCTATATACCCCCACCCACCCCCACCCCAACGGTGGGAGGGGTTAATTATGATTTGACATGTAGATGTTAGAAAAAGAATACTTATATAATTTGTCAAACTGAAAAATGTTAAATGTTCTAAATATTGGGAACTAGACAATCTAAAATATTGAATGATAACACACTGAAGTACCAACACGTTACGAAACAGCTCACCAAAACGACTAAAACGTAAGTGTTATTCATTTAAAACACCACTCCGTCTTATTCTAACGCCCCAGATACGATATTATATATTAAGCAAGCGCAAGACATTAAGAGCCCAAAAACTCGTACAACATGGAACACATATATACAGATATCATAAACTTTGCTTATGGCGGTTAAAATTGTTGCTTAAAAGATTTTAATTGCCCTATAGACAAGTATTAGCAAACTAAACAAACAAAAAGCAATAACCTAATGCTCAAACATTATACATCATCAGATAAATTGTCCAAATGAGACTCGCCGAATGCATGCTTGACAGCTTTTAATAGTGCCTCATTGGATAGTATCTTGCACATTGAGCAGTTCCAAAACAGTAGCCTAAAGCAGAAATAATATACTGGAACCATGAATTGATGGCATAGTTCCAAAGTACCAAATGTATGATCGTGTCAAATGCCAGAAACAATTGCTTTGATACAGGTGAATTTTAGGGGCCTCGGTGCCCGGATGGTCTAAATCACGTGTTTGAATATCCGACAGCCTACCTAGTGGTAGACAGTTTTGCCAGTTTGCTTGTTAGTGGTTTTTCTTTCGGTTTCCTCCGTCATCTCTGAACTGACCAGTCTGGTTTAAAAGAGAGAAACTGACTAGAGCGTAACCTTCAAAAATACTCCACTCCTCGATGACATAAGTTCTTACCTTTGTTCGTTTTGGTACCTCTAAAACCAAGAGAGAACACAACAAAAATAGTCAACAGATTCTTTTCAGACCTTCATATTTTGAAATAATAAATATCAAACAAGGTTACAAAGACGTCCCCTAATCCGATATCCAAAACAAGGAAACATGCAGAAATGCATGTATTACCAAGTATATGAGGGATCAGCGACCTCCATGGATTAAAGACAGATTAGATTATCGATGATAAATTATATCTATTATCATATATTTAATGTCAATACTCAATAACGTATAATTAATTGCAATGAGATATTTTCATGATATATGTATATAGACCAACAACATTGACATGTCAGCTTGACCTTTTACAAGGGATGTTCATATACCTATCATCCACCATGAGTAGTGTTAGGGTTCGAAGTTAATTAATAAATAAGCAATGCATGTCTCCCCTGATGTCACTGAGATGAAATAAACATCTATGTTTCATATAGATAAATATATTGGTCCATAATAAATATCTAAATTTAAAGGTCAAGCGGAAAGGTCAATGTTGTTTGCCCATATCGATATCGATAATCTTCGAAATATCGAACTTAATAATTTTTCAGTGCATTTCAAAAGGTAAAATAATACAAACACCTCACATTGAACGAAAAATGTTAATCGTGTATCCATTTTGAACAAAACCACTATTGTTTTTTGAAAAAACATGGCACTGTATTGTTTTTTGAAAAAAAAACATGGCACTGTATTGTTTTTTGAAAAAAACATCGTACATACAATGTCTAAAATGCCTATAGTGTGACAGGGTGTGAAGTCCAAAGCACGAGCACCAAGGAGTGGGACAGAGGGGAGGGACAGCGGCTAATTTTGCCCTCATATGCAAGTCAGAAATCAATTTTGTAACAACTTGATTCATTCTCGCAAAAGACTGACCATGCTTGATTATTAGTAAAACGATTTTCTTTATAATAAATTGATTAATGTTGGAAAAACCGATTTTTTCGGAAGCAACAATCGTTGCCGATCACACAAGAAGTCATTTATTAAATAATGTCTGTATTTACAATTGCAATGGCGGATAGTCACGTGATCATATAGCGTCAGTATAACGTGGGATTTGAACGTGTGTATTATCAAGTCCATATGTCGGGACTTATAAGTAATAATTGACCATACTTTTACTTTTTCTACGTATAAAAACCAATTAAAACCATTGAAACGGTTAATTAATTATGCTAATTAATAAATACAAATAATTTTCATTGAACTCATTGATATGCAATTATTTCCAATCAACCATAAAAATAAAAAGATTTATATGTAAATCATAAGTGCTATTTGGTTTTTCCTAATTTTTAGGTACACATATCAAACGGCCATTTTTCAGTTTTGTCCAGTTACATGCAAGATTGATTGGTTGAAAGGGATTTAACGCCCTAGTAAAGAATATTTCACTTATTTCGAGACATTAACAGTTAGAAACGAATGACCGAAAATTGTACCCTTGCGCTCAGGGAAATGTACATGGAGAGTTCTTTATCGGAGCATCGCTTTTTAAGGTCTCATACGAAGGACACCACGTCATTCATTTCTTAATACCAGGTGCTTGGTAAAAAAGGTAACTACATTTTTTCAAGTTCTTGGTCAGAACTTACCTGGGTTCGGACCCACGACCTCCCACATACGAAGCGAGCGCTCTACCAATATAGTGGTATGTTATAAGCAAGACCTTTACTAAACCTTTTGGATCTGTATGTTATTATTTTAAATATATATCTAAGTATATACAACATATATTCAAATAATATGAGCGTAGTGTCATTATTGTCTGTTAGATATTAAATTAATCCAAAAACTGCCACATTTATGATACAAGTCACGTTTTGTTGTATAGTTGATAATTTAGGGTCAATGCCACATGGTAATTTATGTCTTAATCTTGTTGTGTCGTCACGGTTTTTTTTTCGTTTGCCTTGTTGTGTCGTGTTTCTATCGTTTGTCTTGTGTCGTGTCTCATTTTCTTGTGTCTCGTTTTCATTTTCGTTAATTTTGTTGCCGTGTTTCTCTCGTTTGTCTTGTTATGTCGTGTCTCATTTTCTTTTCGTTCATTTTCTTGTGTCTCGTTTTCATTTTCGTTCATTTAGTTGCCGTGTTTCTTTTTCGTTTGCCTTGTTGTGTCGTGTCTCATTTTCTTTGTCGTTCATTTTCTTGTTTCTCGTATTCATTTTCGTTCATTTTGTTGTGTAGTTTTTTTTTCGTTTGCCTTGTTGTGTCGTTTCGTTCATTTTCTTGTGTCTTGTTTTCATTTTCGTTCATTTAGTTGCCGTGTTTCTTTTTCGTTTGCCTTGTTGTGTCGTGTCTCATTTTCTTTTCGTTCATTTTCTTGTGTCTCGTTTTCATTTTCGTTCATTTAGTTGCCGTGTTTCTTTTTCGTTTGCCTTGTTGTGTCGTGTCTCATTTTCTTTTCGTTCATTTTCTTGTGTCTCGTTTTCATTTTCGTTCATTTTGTTGCCGTGTTTCTTTTTCGTTTGCCTTGTTGTGTCGTGTCTCATTTTCTTTTCGTTCATTTTCTTGTGTCTCGTTTTCATTTTCGTTCATTTAATTGCCGTGTTTCTTTTTCGTTTGCCTTGTTGTGTCGTGTCTCATTTTCTTTTCGTTCATTTTCTTGTGTCTCGTTTTCATTTTCGTTCATTTAATTGCCGTGTTTCTTTTTCGTTTGCCTTGTTGTGCCACGTCTCATTTTCTTTGTCGTTCATTTTCTTGTTTCTCGTATTCATTTTCGTTCATTTTGTTGTGTAGTTTTTCTTTTTCGTTTGCCTTGTTGTGTCGTTTCGTTCATTTTCTTGTGTCTTGTTTTCATTTTCGTTTATTTTGTTGTGTCGTCATTGTGTTGGTTGGTTAATACGGTTGTGTATTGGTGTTCTGTCACGTGTTAGTTTTGGACAAAATTTCCAAATAAGCACAAGGACAGTTCGTTTATGGTTCCTGTGGTTCTTTTGCTTTTATGCTCATTGCTTTATGTGGCGGTACATTAAATTGTTATGTTAGAACGGTTGTTGCATATTGTTGTTGTAATTGTTGTTTTTGGCGATGTTTATATGGTCATTTTTTCATGTGCTATTATTTTATCTATTTTTGTTACTAATGTTGTTGACGTTAAAAATCTGCTTTAAGAAAGAAATGTATTTCTTCATGGAGAAATTTGAAAATAATTAAACGTCTACTAGTATCTGACATGTTTTTTCCTGAACGATAAAAAACAAAACAAAACAAAAACAAAAACATATGACATAAACTATATACTACATCAGCGTTTCAGTGTTTTGTGACAACATCATTTTGGAAATTCTTTTGCAAACTACGCGTTAGCTTCTACAATTTTTAGGTTGCAATCTCTCTCTCTCTCTCTCTCTCTCTCTCTCTCTCTCTCTCTCTCTCTCTCTCTCAATCATTAAATTTTGAAAATGCAAAATGCAAAAACTACTGTTTTCATATAAGACTGTCAGAGACGCCTACTTTAATGAAATCGTGCAAAAAATTACCATATACAGGACCGCGGGGGACGTGTAAAAGCACGTGCAAACTTCTAATTGTCACTGAAACTGCACAGGTCAAACCTTGCCTTAAATAACTGCAATGTGTCTAAGATATTACAATAATTATAGACTTGAATAATATTTAATTGGGAGAATTGGCCACTGGAGTGCGAGACAAAATTTCATGAATAACACAAATGATATTTTCATATGTAAATAAGCTTTTAAAACTGAAATTTGTTGTCGGCTTTTGGAAGCCGCGGTGCTAAGTGGATAAGACGACAGTCTACAAATCCAGGGTCTCTCACCGCTGTGAGTTCGAGTCCCGCTCAGACCACATGTGGGAAAGTGAATTTTCCTTGCCGTTGGCCATTACTGGTTTACCCGGTGTCAGTATAATGTGACTGGGGGAGTGGTACACTTGTCTGCGACATACTGACTCGGTGAGCTAGCACCTTAAAATTGCCCTGAGTGCGCGCTGGTACAAGGCAGATGGCACTTCAGATGCATACATGAACTTGTTTATAGATTAATCCATAGGGATTAATAAGTAGTTCTCGTCGCGAATAGCTGAAAAAATACTGATGCGACGTTAAGCAACACTTAACCAACCATCTGTTGTAAGCTTCAATGTAACTATTTAACAAATTTAATTAGAAATTGCTGATAACAGTAAAAATGTCGTCAAATGTCATACGCTTATTTTTGGTAATTTTTTAATGGCTTAATTTTGTATTATTCAAACATTGGTGTCTAATGAGAATTTTTAAATTCAAATAATCAACTTCAAATAATAATAATTATAACATTGGTATCTAATGAAAACTTTTAAATCCAAATAATAATAATAATAATAATAATTAATGAGACGCATAATATTATCTATTGATTTCAAAATATAGCGTTTTCGTCCAGCAAGTCAGAACATCGTCGCATGCTATGGTTATTAAAAGTATCCTCTTCGTGCGACGTAAAACAGAAGATAGTATGTCACAATAAATTTATTATCAGTACACTATACATAGCAAAACTAATCTGACCCACATATTGGGTCTATATATAGATTTAAATAACCTTCGTACTCGCTGTCGCTATCGGAAACAATACAAAATGGCGGCCTCCATGCCGGATGAAAATAACGAGACGAAAGAAAGAAAAGATGAAAATAACAACTCTGACGGCGAACTGGAAGACGACTGGTTGGTAGATTCGGACACGAGTGACCCCCTAGTCGACGGGGACAGGTTGTCAGTGTTTTGTAGGAACTGTCTGTCCCTTTACGAGGGTGAAGAAATCAAGGATGGTAATTTCGTTTTACGATGTACTAACTGTGCCCACCGCGATATAATACCCATGACTGATTTACAGGGGACAGTTTATGAGAGAGAACCCCATTTGTTAGTCGGCGATTTATTGTATAACCGATTTAACAGGATTTTACAAGCTAAAGAAAAAATGAAAGAGGCCAATGTTTCGGACCCGGATTATCTAGACGATCAATACCGGAAGTACTATTATTTGCACCTCAAACTGTTCGAGCACATGGACACCACCATTAGGGATATGAACAATGTGATTGACGAATGTAGAAAACAACACAATGAGAAAATGATAGAAACTATAGTCGATAAAAGGGCCAAACAACTTGAGGAAGGATTGCAAGATGTTGATGAAAAAATAGAAGTTGTAGGGACACAGGAAAACGGGACACTGGTTATTTCTCCTGATGAGTTCCATGTACCAAACTGCGTGAAAATAAAATGTTTTAGAATGGGGAAACACGGAATAAGGAATACGGATAAACTTATGTTAGAACACGGACTTCCGGATAAAACTATTGAAACCATGCCTTTATATCAACTAAGGATACACTTATACAAAACGTATATGGCAACAGCCGAAAACAGGAGAAACGCGAGAAGACGCAACAAGAATATGCACCGAAGAGAAAATGCGGACATCGCGGACAAAAGTAAACATGACTGTTCAGAATCGATGTCTAATGGACGCTTGCAAAATGACATTGATGAAATGTGGTTTACTACAAATGAGGAAACTGAATCCAAGAAAAAATATAAGAAGAAAAAATCAAAATCAGGCAGAAAGCGAGCAGAGAAGTCAGAGCAGACGACACAATTTAGAAAGTCTCCAATGAGGCTTTCAACTGAGGACTACATAGAGAGCATTCCCAAACAAAAACCCAAACCAATAACTCCCGAGGAAAAGAAATCCTTCGATGAGCAGTACAATCTGTCAAAGTTTGTCATGGAAGATATCGACGAGATAGCTGATTTGAACAACTTCACAATTGGAAAAACTAACGATGCATTCGCGGAAATTACGTCAGCTCTGTTGAAATTGAGAGAAGTGTGTTTAGAACAGCGCAGAGTAGAGGCGGTGGAACACATCGAGACGACCATGTCTGGTATGACGGGCCAGGTAAGCGTGGTCAGACAGGAAATTATCGAGGAACTGAAAAATGCCTACAAATCCAAGATGGTGAGGTCACTCCGACAAAAGAGGGAACTACAAGAAACAACCGAGCAGATGGAGGAATGTGGTAAAATCCTGCAGTCCTATCGAGACTTGGGAATATATGACGAGCGACTGGACGAATTATTAGACAGAGTCAGAAAAATCTGTCGTGAAAATTAACAAAGGCCTTCCCTTGAGAAAAATTAACACAAACCCTTTGCCTTAGTCTAAGCAACTGCAGTCAAACCTGTCTTAAAGACCAACTTCCTCTAAATGCTAGTAAAAAATTTTCCCAACTGCTCACCGTTGCTCATTAATCATATTATTTGAACCTGTATATAATGACCACATGTACATAAAGACCACTTTTACTGGTTACATTAGGTGGCCTTTATAGACAGGTTTGACTGTACCTTTAAGTCATTGCCAAAAGGTGTTTTATACAAGAAACATTTCTATGAAGGACACTTGTCTCTAAAAACCTACAATCAAGTCTATATGCATGTTTTTTGTACAGCTCATTGAAAACGGACCCAGTTTTACAATCATTCCTTAACTAAGATTTTTCTGAACTTAAATCTGGTTATTGTCAAATCTTAATAACTTTGTTGATTCTTAAGATATCGGGGAATTTAAGATGTAAGTTTGGAGATGTCTTCAAGCTTATAACATTTGTATTTAGTTTTGTCAAAAATGGTTATTCCTAGTTTCAAAAAAGATTGCCAAAATTTCCCAAATTCAAGTTAAAGAAAATCTTAGTTAAGAAATGATTTTGGAACCAAATAGCTGGCTGGACTTTTATGCAGTCAGTTGTACAAGCCACTTGCTTTTAAAGACTCAAATTTCAGTTTTAAATGAATGCCTGTTCATGAAAATGCCACTATGAAATTACCTTCCATAGGGCTTTATAGATCTAACCTATAGAAATATTTGTGTATACAGTCACACCTGTCTATAAAGGCCACCCAAGGGAATCAGCTATGTTGGCCTTTATGGACAGGTGACACTTAAATACAGGTAAATAACATGAATAAAGAACAAATGGGATAATTTTTTAATGTCCTTTAAAAGAAGGTGATCTTTATATAGAAGTGGCCTGAAAGACAGGTCTAACGGTACATGATTTGTCTACATTGCAGTGTTCGATCTAGAAGGGACCATTGTCCCAAAAGTAATAAGTGTCTCACTAAATACTGTCTGTGTACCAAACCTGGTACATGTTTTCAGCTTTAGTGGAGTTTTGAATTAATCCAGTTCTGGATCTTTCTTATTATAATACATGTATTTTTTTCTTTGTTAAATACTGACCCTTTGACAGAAAACCAAGTTAAGTTGTAATGTTGACCCATTTTAGAAAAATATGGCCCTAGTATTTTCAAGACCTGGGCTAGGATGGTCACACCAACTAAATTTCAGGAATGAACACTGTATTGTCATTTGCTTATTTCGAACACCTAAGTAAATTTATAAATGTCTGTAGGCATTCTACATACTGATATTTGGTAAAATACTTTCTTTGTCCTTCTATTTTTTCTAAGTTCAATTTTGGTATGGGCACTATAGATGATGAATTTTATTCCAAAACGTCCGTCTAGTGCTACAAAATTAAAACAAGTTTAGTAATGACATGACTTGTCTTTTTCCAATTTGTTGATTGTGTTTTTGACAAAATGTTTGGTCAATGTTTTTGAAAGAGTGTATTCAAGGTTAGTACATGGCAGTGACATGTGATGATTTTGAATGCATTATTTTGATAAAAATTCAAAATCCGCACACGACAACAGAATAAATGGTAATGGCAATTTGACTGTATATATTTTCTACACACGTAAACAAGACATCAAAAATTCCATCTTTATTTACATGAGAAAAATTAATGGCCATATAAATAAGATGACATGATCTATAAACAAGTATTGCTGACTTTTCCTGACACAGGTTAATGAAATTGAGAATTCTAATGTTTAGATGGTATTCCATTCTGATAATGTTTGCAAATGATATGAACACATTCACTGATAAATTTGTAATTTAATTTCCTAAATAAATGTATGAATATGTATATATTAATTTTAATTAATAGTCATGTGCAGTATTTTAATTTTTAGAATTTTTAGAATTTTTTAATTAAGAGAATTTGGGTGTTGAAAGACATTCAGTAATGAATTAGTAAATTTGGTTTCAAAACAAATGCATATGTTATGTATACCCTTTTTAAATGCGTTAAATGGTACATTTATATGACACACATTTGAGAAGTGCTACTGTCATGTGCAAAATTTTTAATTTTTTTTATAATTTTTTATAATTTTCAGATTTTTCAATATTTATCTTCTTTTAAGGTTAAAAAACACAGCATTCTGAATATTTGTATATGAAAAATTGAATTTCTGCATATGTTATTGAAATACATAAATCCATGTTTGTTGTTGTTGTTGTTGTTGTCACTGTTAATAGTGAAATTTTGTTATATTTTTTTATTCATTTTATCAGTTAAACTGAAAATGTGCCATGTTTGAAAAGTATATATTGTATTACATACATGTAATAATTCATTGAATGAATTTGAGGACCAATGTTAGATTACATTGTATTTTATATATTTATTATCATTGATTCGTGATTCCATTTACATTCCATTACTTTAACCAAAACGAAGTGGGTGTGGTGGGGGTGGGGGTGGGGACATACAGTGTCTACTCCATTTCTTCCACCAATATGATGTCCGCGATTTCACTCAAAATCCATTTAACAAATCTTTGTGAAACTTCACAAGAACAGACGATGTGCCATTCTAAACATTCATATGGTTAATAAAACATGAATTTCCCAGGTGGGGTTCGTTTTGGGGACACTTGCATTGGTATCCAATTTCACTTAAAACTTAGATTTGTTAAAGTTTTGTAAGACAATGATACTGCATAACCTCATTTGTGTTCAATACCCACCCACATGTCAATTGGCCGTTCAAAGAATAAATTACTTATATACACTCAGAGAAATTGGACTAAATATTAAATTTTTTTAATGAAATTAAGTATTCAAAAATTCGCATCATTATACTTTTTTCCAGGCTAAAAAGTCGTTTTCTTGTTATATGTTTGTTTGTTTGTTCGTTTTTACAAGTGCCTTGGTTAATTTTGTTGTTGATTGTTGAAGAAAATACATTCCTAAAATTCTGTTATATATCTGAAGAGATTTGTGAAAGTTTGATTATTATGTTCATCTAAATTTTACGTGATGAATAAAATTGCAAATACACCAACAATATTGTTACTGTTTTCACTGCGGTTTTACTCACCAATCTCTTTCTGGTTATAAATCTGTTCAACTTGCATGTCAAACAGAATTTAGTTGCCTTTTTTTGATACTTTTTTGACTTTTTATGAAATAATACATTCAAAATTAGCACATGACAATTGCTACTTTTAAATGTATTATTTCATAAAAAGTCAAAAGTAGTACATGACAAGACCAATGTTTTAATGTTCCTTTACCGGTACTTCATACTCAAACCAAAAATCTCTACATAAAGACCACCTTAGTACCACAATTTTAAGTGGACTTAAACTTCATATCTCAACCCAAAGACCACTTGGCCACTATGAAGTCCATATTTTTTAGTCTCACGATTGGTATTTATATACAGGTTTCCTGTATTTACCTATATACATGTAATGCATATGCATTCTGGCATATTCACGTCTTTATGCGTGGGATTTCAAGTGATAGGTGACTAAACAAACTTGGACTGTTTTTAATAAAACCGCTGTGAAATCTACATTATACTAAAATGTCCCAGTGAACATATCGAACCCAAATATGTCCCTGTGAGCACACAGAGTGCTTACTCTGTATTGGTAGAATCGGGGTTTCGACACTGGCCGGATCGGATCAAGACTTGCCGATAAGTAGTGACTGTTATTTCACCAATCACTTGGCATTTTGAAATGAAAACTAAAGAAACCTTAAAAACTGATGCTCCATGTCGTGGCACGCTAAAGGCACCTATGTACATATTGCCCTGAGCCCAAGGTAAAGGTAAACATGCCTGCCACTTCACCTATAGCTGGTGACGTCTCGATTCATATGAAATATTCTTGACTCGAACGTAGGACGCCTTTCAAACAGACAATTTTTATCTAAAATGGTATTTTGATAATTTCTGTTGACTAACAAACTATTTTTATCTAAAATGGCATCTTGATAATTTTTTGTTGACCAGTAACCGATACTTCAGTCTTCGGTTATCCGATAAAACTTAAAAGAAGCTGTTCTTTTTTATCTTATTTAAAACTGACAAACTTTACAATTATTTATATAATATAAGTCTATATATGCACATGTAAATGCGTCTTTGATTTCTGATAACGATATTAAAAGAAACATTAAAAAATAAAGAATTTGAAACATTGTTCTGTAAATTAAAATGTGAAATTCCTCAAAAACTAATGTATACTCCCTTATGCAAAGTATGTCCTTAGCTAAATTTGGTAAAATATATTTTGGTCCTTTGGTAATCTTTTCAACATCTTGAAAACAGTTTTGGTTTCATACTTTTGGTCCAAGCACTACTGATGAGGAATTGACACTGGCTTCCCTGACCGAAAATTATTTATTATGATGGGTGGATAGAATGATGTTTTACTCATATTGAGGCGATTAGTTCGATTGAATCATTAGTTTAGTAAAACTTAAATCATCCTTCTTATTCAACAATCACTTTTCCCAAAATATTATGTTGATTAGAATCTGTTCGGTCTTGTTTCTAATATCCCACTCCCTCTAATGGTATTTCTCAATCAAATAACGTGTTGAAAGGACAAGGCTTCAAGGAAATATTAACCCCATTATTTGTCTGTCTTTACACTGAAACCAGGTAAGAAAAATGCATCCTCTCGAATGTATGTGCGGTTCCATTAGTTCAGGCCCACCAATCTGGTCAAGAATAAGAAGACAACACGGTGCCTCTTTATGGCAGGAATGGGGTTTTATACCCAATTAAGATTATTCCACCTTACTTTATCTAGATGGCCAGTCACCGACCTTCGACTTCGGCAAGAAAACTGAAAAGGATCAACCCCAGTGAAATTCGAACCTTGAGACACCTAGGAAATCGAGACCCCTTTTATGGCTGGTGAACCGCAGTTAAAACTTTCACTTGTTACATCAAATGTTTTACACAGTGACTGAATGTGGAGACATATGTTGCAACCCTTTATAAAGTCCAGCTTCAATCTGCGGACTTTATAAGGCCTCTAAATTTTCAATGCTTTACTGAGGTCCGGACTTCATTAGCCGTTGAACTTCATTTGAAGTTGTAACGGCAGTATCAAGATCTATTTGTACACTACTAAGAAGCTCATCCCCAAATCCGTACAATATCATATCATCAGATTACACACAATGCTGCTTCAAAGTTCAAGTTATTTAAGTATATCTACAATTTAGTATTTATTCAGTACATCATCTGCATGTCCCAATGTGAAACAACCTTAATCCGACCTTATTATCTATATTTTATATACACAGATATATACCAGTAGCTATCAGTAGTTATCAGTTATGACATATAACAGACAATTTTATGTCATTTTAAGTCATCTTTACTATGGGGTCAAACATACAGCACAGACAGACATGTACTGATGTCATATTTGCAGCTGAACTCAGCCTTTTTGTTACCCATATCTCGGTAGTTTTTTTCCGACTTCCGCTATCTATCGCTTGGTAGTTATTCGGACAATTCTATCCATATCTCGGCCACTTAGCAGCCGAATTTTGGCCCCCTTTGTGTTAGCCGAGTATTAAACTTTCTTCCGACTGCAAGTGTCACTTGATGTAGAAACAACTTTTAAGATGTATTTCTGCAACCCTTTGTTAAAAAACAGAAAGCAAAAATAACAGGCCTCGTAACTACAAATCACTCTGTTTACGATAATTGCAAAAGTAGTTGTAAATAATTTTTCTGGCGAGTGAGTGTCTGAAAATGAAAATTGGATGAAGACAACTGAAAGTTTTTGGCAATGAAATAAGAATGAGGTTGTAATTTATTCGACGTAATAATCCGGGCATGTTACATTCAATTTCCAGATCATTTACATGTCTTTTAGAACATAACCTGTGTGTTAAAAATGCCACATGTCTTATATCTTACTTTGCTCAGTCTGTTTCAATCGCTTTTTTATAAACAGCCTCTTTTGTTCAGTCCTATTAGCGGCATCTTGAACATGTCTTACCGTATTTTGTTCAAACACAATCCAGCTTACTTCTACAGGCGACAAAAGTAATCTGTATGATATGCCACTACTAGTATATTTAAGTAGATGTTGGATCTTGCTTTGGAATTTCATAAACATCAAAACATTTCCATTTCACAGATTGGGTCTCATTTCGTTCACACAAGACTAGAACTTTAATGGATCTAGTAAAGTTGAATTTACATCAACGCAAATTATGAATAAATTAACTATTCTGACATATACGGCTATACTGGATTCGTGTTGGCAATTACAAACATATTCTCGCACATTCATGAGACTTAACACACACAAAATGTCGGCTGAAGGACAACATTGTTTTTAATGTATAAACGTTGTATTCACATGCATTGTTTATAACTGTTTTAACCTTCCCAAACTAAAGATTTCTGACAAGAGGAAGTTATGCAATGGCGTATTGCTTGAAATTAACCGATGTCAGATGCGTGTTCATTGGTTCAGATAGTAGGTTTACTTATGACAGTAAAGTACAGACTCCAAAGTTTAACACCGAGTCGAATCTCGGCTGCTGTTGTAAAAAACTGCTAAGAGATAGACAACATGTGTCTAGATATTGCTAACGAGGGGACCGAGCACTAGTTCTTCAGCTAAACGTTAAATTTTCGACAGGCTTGTATATTAGAATACGTCTTTGATGTCACCAGTAACCGTGGCATATTGTCACACTGTATCAAAAAGTTTGATTCATTTACAACATTTTAATTTGAATAGAAATGGTGTTGTCATTTAGTTATTAAAATGTAAATAATTATAGAATTAATCAAAAAGAAATATTGTTTAAAATTAATTTTAAATGTCTGAAAACCATCTAACGGCATATAAATTGTCGCGACGAAAACTCCACATTAATACACATTATAACGCCTGTGTCATTCCAAAATGTTAAAAGTTATTTTCAGATATAAAAACAGGTTTAATAAATAAAATATGCATTATTTACAAAGCGGCGTTGTTGGACACCATTATACATAACTCTAAATGACGTTTGACATTTAGTTTACCTATTTCATTGTACATGTATTATGATACACGTATACGTAAATTGAAAAGTGTCTGTTCAGAAAGCATGCAAGGTACCTGCATCACAGGTGTTTATTAAACGTGCAAGCAGATGCACTTTGTTTCATACATACGTATATACTTAGCATCAAAATATAATATTGATGGGCGATTTTCTCCTGGCACTCCGGTTTCCTCCACCATTTTTAGTTAGTGGGTGAAAAAAAACTTGACTCGGGCGTAAAACACCATTCAAACAAATACAGTTGTATATTTCAATACCAGAGACTCTTACTATTCAACAACATCCGGTATCATCTACTTACATATAATTGGTATGCTTAAATCTGCATAATGTGCTCCGTACAGGACAGTATGGTGCATGAATAGTACTTTTGTATTTAATAAAGGTTTTACCGAGGTATTTTTCGGTAGACACATTATACAGTAAACCATAACTGAAAACGGACCCCTGTTTTCATTACCTGATTTGTCATTTAAAAGTCAACTGGGCATGCACTTAAAGATTGAAACAGTAAACATTATGAATTGCTTGTACTTTTGTCACAAGTCGCTGTTCTGTGCAAATTGCTGAACTGCAATTTTTTAAAGAGTCTAACACAAAAACTGCAACTTGTATACTAGTAAGTACAAACAAACTTATATAGGAGGTTGAACTGAAATCTAATTTATTATACCTATGTTTATATTTTAATAACGGGTAGCTAACCACTCACCTGGGATCACAGACGGGGCCTATTATTAGGGGTCCAGACTGATATACCATTTAGCCATGCCTCAGTGACTCAAAACCTTACATATGGTCCATTCCCCTGACTATACCGTCGAAAATCAAAGGTTTATATTCAACAATGAATAGCTGGGATATTAATGGCGTATTAATTACAAAGAATAAAACTTTAAACATATAGGATGACATATGAATTATGGCCAACATCATTTTTAGCCTACATATTACCTTTTTAGTCTTGAATTTCAAAAAAGAAAATGCTGATTAGCACGCCAGACACAGGGGTTATTATAGAATCCAAGGCCCTACCATTTAAAAAAGAAGCATATGTAAATAAACTCTTTAAATTGAAAAAAGAATATATCCATTACCCATAGTTACTTTTAATTATTTATTTAAGGTTTACGGTGTTATTTTCCTATCATCATCTATATGTTTCAAAATACTAGTATAGAACGAGATTTCAACCATAAATTTATATACGATTCTATTTTACTATTTTTAAAAATACTAATTCGTTTTAGTTAAAACCAATCGTTTTTCAAATGCTCAAGTTGGTATACTAAAACGTTCCACTTTTTATTGAAGAATCAATAATGGTTTAGTTAAGATTGGTACCGAAAGAGGAAGAAGCATTGCAATTTGGTTCCGGCTTTTCCCGTGATATTTCGGCATAACGCGGTTTGACGGAAATTACCGAAAGGTAATCATCCACATTTTTATCGCCATCATTTTCACACGGATCATTTTTGTCTGAATTTATTACATACATTCATACCAGAGGCGAATAAAACTGTCTGTTACTGCCTTTTGTCTTTTGGCTGACCCAATAAGAATCATGATTTAGTCATGCGGCTTCCATTCTAGAATACGAAATGTAGCCAAGCTTGTGGTAGAAAACATTTGCTGTTGCGGTCACATGTGGTCTACTCTCATTTGAAACTCAACAGAAGTGTTTTAGTGTGCACTAAAATATTGGGCACCAGTTTTAGTCTCACCCAAGGGATTCCTAGTAAATAAGCTTTTCGCTTTTCACATCATCAATTTAGATTGAAGAGAAAATGTACATGTAGAAATTATTTCACAGTCGTTGGTTGGGGGTTGACCCACAACCTGTTACATGTACTTTGAAAATCAGTGACATACCACTCAGTAAGTATGTCCCGATATAAGTAATTTCTTCACTTTGATATGTTTTTATTTTATAATTAATGTTAATTATCCATCATGCTTCATGCAAGGCAAATTTTGGAACTGGCCATACTATCCATACTATCGATGCAGTTCAATTGATTTAAAATGGCTTTATTTTGCAATTTTTCTGCGTTTTAATTGAGGGTGAAAATATCGTGACATGAACTTTTTAAAAGTATTTTAATGTTATCTGTAAATAAAGTTTGTATACATACGAAATTTAAATGTCTATGTTAGTTTCCATGCAGCGTTAATTCCTTAGAAACTAATTCAAACAAAAATACAACGAGTTTCTTACCTTTTAAATGTTTACGTATAGAGGAGGCACCCCTTGATGTAATAACAATAAAAGGATTGCCATGCTCTTTAGTACTAGTCACATCGTGATATTTTTCAGAAGAAATCTTTGTTGTGAAGAATAATCGAGAGAGAAAAACTTGGTATTTTTGTAATTGCGCAAATAAATCCAAATTATTTCTACCATCATGTTACTGACCCCCAGACAAGGAAGTAAAACGCAGAAATGCAAGAAAATAGGAACAATCAATTTGCAAAAGAAAAAGAGAAAAAAAATCGAGACGAAAGAATGTATTGTCACATTTTATCATATATTGTACAGACCTGTTGAAAGTTTAACACTGAGCTAACGAAAAGGAGCAAAAGGACAACGGCCGAGTGACCGAGATATGGATAGCTAGGGATCGAAAAACTGCCGAGAGAAATAAAAAAAACTGTCGAAAATGTATCGAGAGGAATATAGTAACTGCCAAAAACCTATCGAGTTATGCAGCTAACTCTTGACCGATATTCGACACTGATTGGTTAGCATAGTGTAAAACTTTCGACAGGCCTGTACTGTATAAAATGCAGAAAGTTGAAAGCTTTATGGATACAGGTGGTTGTGTATATAACACAGAAATGGATACGGTGTTGGAAGTGATCTTGCTCACGTATATATCATGTCGTCTCCGTGTTTTGTGGTAATTAATTGTGTACATTGCCTAATTCCGTACACCTACATTTTGTCAAGTACCTGTTACTGACGTGAAGAGTGGTTACAAAATAAACCGTGGCTCTATCCCGTGTTATTTATACTGTATGGGGATGGTAATAAAATCCTCATTCTCCATTGTAATAAAAATCTTCATTTATGCTAATAAAAAGCTAACTGTTTACAGAGGACAATTTAATTTGTCAAAAATTAACCAACAAGGGTTATTTCACTGTCAGAAGAGACAAGGAAAGTATTCAATAAAGCATAGAGGCACCCGAAGGGACCAGAATATGTGGTCATCACGAGAAGTGTTTTACTTGTATTAGACACACATTTGAAGTAAAATTTCATTTTGCAGCTTAAAGATGGCATTGGCTTTATACACTTTAGGTATAAAACAAGTGAACGGTTAGTTCTTGGATGGTGAAGGAAATTACCCGAGAACTGGCAAACTTTCTCACATAAGGGAGCTTAGAGTTTAAAAATTCATGCACCATGTATACCCTTGTCAATCTATGTATTCATTGTTACTGCGCTATTTTTATTCTTTAAATGCATTAATGTGGTGAATTTGATAACTAAAACATGAAAAATAACACACGGTGACACTGTTACGTATACGGTTCCATAAGACGTTTTATTTTGAGTACTGAAGAATTATTATTTATCATTGGTTGTTTTTTTTATGAAGCCCCAATTAATTCCTATCTTGATTTCCAAATTGTAAGGGTATGCTAATTACCAACAGCTTATGAATACTATCACATGTTATGTGCAACAAATGCAATGAATGATAATTGTATAAGTTACAAAGAAGACAACATAATATACAGGTTGGGGAAAATATACTACTATTAACAGTAGTTTCTTAAACTTACTATGTACATGAATTATTGACACGGTATCTACTGATGAACAGTTTATGTGGCTCCATACCTTGCACGGAATGCAGAAGACATTGCATATCTACTTGTTTCATACCTATTATGGAGGCGACTTATTGCAATACTTGTTTCATACCTATTATAGAGGCGACTTATTGCAAACCCAGTATGTAGAAGTCGAATTGCGTACACATTACTGAGAAAGACTTATTGCATTCCTATAACAGAGAAAACGCATTGAATACCCATTACAGCGAAGACTTATTGCATACCCATTACGACGAAGGCTTATTGCATACCCATTACGATAAAAACTTGTTGCATACACATTGCGATGAAGACTTATTACATACTTATTACGATGAAAACTTATTGCATACATATCACAGAGACACACTTATTGCCTGGCCATTAAGGTTAAGACTTGTTACATACCCATTACTGAGAAAAACTTAGTGCAAACGCATAATGGGTATACAACAAGTCTTAACCTTAATACGTATGCAAGAGATGTCATCTTCGAAGATGAAAATCTCTTGCATACCTATTAAGGTTAAGACTTTTTGCATACCCATTATTGAGAAAAACTAGTGCATACGTATTAAGTTGAAGATCTCTTGCACACCTATTAAGGTTAAGACTTTTTGGATTCCCATTATTGAGAAAAACTAGTGCATAAGCATTAATATAAGTTGAAGATCTCTTGCATGCCTATTAAGGTAAGACTTTTTGCATACCCATTATTGAAAAAACTTAGTGTATACGTATTAAGTTGAAGATCTCTTGGATACCTATTAAGGTTAAGACTTGTTGCATACCCAGTATTGAAAAAACTTAGTGTATACGTATTAAGTTGAAGATCTCTTGGATACCTATTAAGGTTAAAACTTGTTGCATACCCAGTATTGAAAAAACTTAGTTTATACGTATTAAGTTGAAGATCTCTTGCACACCTATTAAGGTTAAGACTTGTTGCATACCCAATATTGAGAAAAAAACTAGTGCATACGCATTAAGTTGAAGATCTGTAACATACCTATTAAGGTAAAGACTTGTTGCATACCCATTACTTGGAAAAACGTATTGCATACGCATTAAGTTGAAGATCTCTTGCATTAAGGTTAAGGTTAAGACTTATTGCATACCTTTTACGAAAAAGACTTATTGCATACCCATTATTGAGAAAAACTAGTGCATACGTATTAAGGTGAAGATCTCTTGCATACCTAATAAGGTTAAAACTTATTGCATACCTATCATAAACATTTAGATGAATTGTAAGCCGTGAATTCAATCATATATTTAATTCAATAAACTTTATTGAGCCTTGATAAAGTACATATATTAGTATTCAATATGTACTATTTGTTGATAACATGTATTTATTTGTATTGATATCGTGGATGACTAATTGCTTTGGTGGTCTAACAGAACCAGAGGAAATTGCATAATTATATATACTTTGATATGAATCAAGTCCGTAATTTCTTACATAAGCAAGTTGTATAATACACTGTTCCTTTATTTACGATACAGACCTGTCGAAAGTTTAACACTTAAATTCCTTAAAAACTAAGGTATACTCCCTCATACAAAGTATTTACTTAGGTAAATTTGGTAAAATATATATTGGTGCTTTGGATATTTTTTCAACATCTTGAAAAAAAATTATTTCAATTTTGGTTCAAAGCACTACTGATGAGGAATTGTGTTCCGAAACGGCCGTCTAGTGCTGTACAATTAAAATTGGTATAATATGTAATTAGCTAACGAATTAGCGTCATATCGACAGCTCATCTCTACTCATCGTAAGCTATATTTCGATAGCTGCTGACTGTCTCTCTTTTTTGCAGCTTTATGGTCACTAGCAAAAAATATATCAGAGGCCGAGGTGACCTAATGGATAAGACGACAGTCTACAAATCCAAGGTCTCTTACCACTGTGAGTTCGAGCCCCGCTCAGACTACATGTTGGAAAAGTAAATTTTCCTTGTCGTTGGCCTTTACTAGTTCACCTGTTATCAGTATAATGTGACTTGGGGAGTAGTACGCTTGTCTGCGGCGTACTGACTCAGTGAGCTAGCACGTTAAAGTCGCCCTGAGTGCGCACTAGTACAAGGCAGACCATACATTACACTCGCACTTCACATGCATAGAGATTAATAACATTGTTCTCGTCGCGAATAGCTGGGAAATTGCTGATGCGACGTTATGCAACATTCAGTCGTCACCTTTTCGTTAGCTCAGTGTTAAATTTTGGAATGGTCTGTACTGTCTATACCATTATCAGGTTTTATGCTTATAATGATGTCTATTTTAAAATTTACTTTTCAAATTCAAATTCTAATTTAAAAGCTTGAATTTTAAAGTAATTTATTATTAAGGTTATTTCACACTTTTAAATGCTAATGATCGATTAGTCTGTGGTTAAATATCTTCACAACAGATTATTGAAATAACTGCTAATAAATGCTGAAATAACATAATTATGCAATTGAATGAAGTTTTAAAGTACTTCCGTGTCTAAGGTAAAAACCAACCAACAAACTAATTTTTTGTTAATCAGCTTGAGTAATGTCATAAAGTCTGCCGCAAACATTGTTACATGACTTAACCCTCTTGCTAACAAACGGATATGTAAGTATTCTACCGGCAGCCTGCCACGGGGATACATATAACCTTTCAATGGAACTGCAACTCTTAAGAGTACACATGCGCATACTCGATTACCATATAAAGGATAAGGATTTATTTATCATGTTGAAAATGGCGATGTCTGCACAGGAAGTGGTGCCCTTGGTGACGTATATAACGTCTTATACGCTATGCGTAAAAAGAATCCGTCATTCCACATATAATGACAACGTTTTTATGACAACCGCAGATGCTCATATTACAGCGAATAGGCTAAATTAATGGATTCTTTGCATAATTCACTGTTATACACACAATGAGCCCGGCATTACGTCTCTTACAAGCACAGGGTAAATTTATTCCACCACCAGGTAAAAAAGAAAAGTGTATTGAAGACAAGCTGACAAAGAAGGAGAAAGAAAGAATGACAGCAAAATTTATATTTGACTACTAAATGTTGGCGTATCCTTAGGCAAAACACTGAATAAGATGTTTTATTGTAGGTGCGTTCTAAAAATACTACTAATATATGATGAACTAAGTACTAAGTCAATTGTCGTCTGTGTCATTTGTTAGCCATTACATTCGTTATATTGCTATTAAACTTTGCACCTTAAGTGACATCTTCATTAGTCAACGAAAACTATCTCATTATGTCAGTTGTGAATTCATGATAAGAACTATGTATATATGCAATACACATTATTAATCTACAGGTAATAGGATAAAATATCTATTAAAGTCATATTGCAATCCATGGTGGACGTTCTGTGTTTGACTTATTAATTAAAACGTTTTTAAAGTTTTTTACTTTGCTTTCGGATTGTGATTTGAACACTTCAACATTTAGACATGTTAAAAACAACTTTACATTGTCAACATTTAGATACCCAACATCTTTCTTTAAAAATTAAGGAAATGTATATAAATGGAATGCATTGGCAGTAGTATTTGTAATTTTACCATGTTTTTATTTCTGGGTACAAGAAAAAATTAGCACGTAAAATGACGTCACTGCGCAATGGATTATTTGCAAACATAGAACAACGAACCTTGTGACATATGGAGCTAGAATTTGTTTCAGAGCTTTGATTCTTTAACGTAACCGTCTGTTCTCTGACGTCAAATTGACGTATTGCCGGCCACGCCCATAATGTTCCGTCAAATGACCGGATGATTGATTTACACCCAAAAAGAATCAAAACTCGGTCTGAATAACGCCATTTAATGATGTCACTGACACTGGTACGTCATTAGTTGCCGTGACGCTGCTTTGGTACCGTGATGGCGGCCAGTGTCGGAGCATTGTGGGCGTGGTCGGCGATACGTCAATTGCGGGCTACGCGTTCATGGTACAAAATAAAAACCTTCAAACTAGTTCTACGGAGTCATTGGGCAAAGCATCCGCAAACAAAACAGCAGGACATTTTTTACATTCCAAAAACCTTTTTTAACATGCCTATAAGTACCTCGCTGGCGTAAAGCGCACTTACGGATCACAGTTTAGTGCGAATCCCACTCAGGAAAAGTAGTAATCCAACTCAGGCATTTTTCTAGTGTGAAAAAGTTTCTCAGTTCGTTTGCCAAAGATACGGATTTTTATGGACACTTCTGGATTGGTTTTATTTCGATATAAGTGACAGAATCTTGACTGGGTCGTAAAACTACATGTGTATATTACTGTCATATTATAAATTTTTGAATATTTCATTCAGAAAATTAAAAAAAATTATAACATGACATTACCCCACTTCACTCCATTACTAAACGCATTTAAACCATTTTTTAATTTTATCTTTAAATGCATTCAAAAAATGGTATATTACACACATTAAACAATCTAATTATCTAGACCATGCCTTAGTAACTCAACAAGAACTGTTTCGATACAGGATTTTCATCTAAGCTCTCCACTTTCTTCTAACAAAATAAGACCATTTCATCATTTTCGATTAGGATGTAAAGGTTCATTGAAATTCAAGATGTTGTAGCGAGACAAAAATGTAATAAAATTATTACAGAAACTAAAGTATAACTCGCCAGATTCCTATAATGTAATAAAAACAAATACACATGGCTTCGTTCTTAGATTTCTGATTTTTTTTTCAAAAAATTTGCGATACAAAAATAAAATGTATATGTACTCATTTTTTATTTTTTATTTTATTTATTTTATTTATTTTATTTATTTATTTATTTATTTATTTATTTATTTATTTATTTATTTATTTATTTATTGTTCATAATCAAGTTTTATATAAATAATATCAGAAATATTTTTTGGCATAGTAGCAGATTTGAGATTGATTTTTGTCCTTACCAAAGTTTGATGAAATATTCAATATTCTTGCATCAGAAACGTGTAAAATTTAAGCGTTGGTCGGAAATTTGAAGTTAGCAACAGGACAAAAACCTCATAAATTCTTAAAATTCTATAGGTTTTTTTTCTTTATCAGAATTGAAGACAAGCGGTATATTCTCTCAAAAGAAAAGTCAGACAAGGACATTGACGGGGAGAAGGATACCCTATGTTTAAAAGTCATCAAAAAACCTATTTATACTGGCTTTTGTTGCAGGCTTAACGCATGTGGACTCATTTATTATAAAGAATTCATTTTATAATGAAATTCAAGTGTGAAACTTATGAAGTGGTTTTTTGAACCAAAGAAACATTCTTTAGGTTGAAAGGTGTATTTGAAATATGACCTGCTTTAGCCTTTCATGGACGTCTGGCTTGTTAATTTTTCCTATTCCGGTTCAATGAATGGTAAAAGTTCATGCATGTGTGCTTTAATTTGCCGCCTGTAAATTAAAGACATGTACTTCAAGTGGGTTTTAATGACGAGAAAAATAGTATTTTTTGTAATTTTTTTTTCAAAATTGGCATATGTTTTTAGTCAAATTCTGATGATAGATTTTAACAATATAATTTTTGATGATGTCATTTGCAAATTTTTAATTTTATTCAAAATTTGGACAAGGTGCGCATGAAACAATTGCGATAAAATGATGTTCAAACTAAAATTCCACTCCAGACGACGAAACAACACACACCTATAGCCCAGGGACAGAATTTCTGAAATGCCAAGCAACATCTTGAAATCAGCAAGACATATGGGTCATTCTGAAGTCAAAATTTCTTTTGGTGTCATGTTCTCCGAAGATGATCGTACAAGGGTCTTTGAACTTTAATTAATTTTTGTTCATTTTGAGAGACGGTCAGTTTCTCGTCTTAAAATTGATTTCTTGAGGATAAGTTATGCAGCATCTGCAAATAACTAAACACATGTAGAATATATAAAAAGGAAATAATATTTACCCATTTTCGTTTTTGATGCGGGCAGTTTCTCGTCTTAGAATGATTTTTAAGGGATAATTTATGCAGCATTCATGGAAATTCGTGCAAAACACTACACAACTGTAGAATATATAAAAAGAAATCATATTTACTTTGAGGCGGTCCCTATTCTATTGAAATTTATGGATGATATATGCAGCATGGCAAAAAAAAACTACACGGCTGTAGAATACATTAAAAGAACTTCTACAAATTTACCCAATTTATTTATTTTGAAAAAATCATTGATACATGCGTTAGGTTATGTGAGAGGGTGATAGTTTATGCAACATTAAAAAACTATGAACTAAAACTAACGTGTATTCTTCAAATATTTTACGTACCCATAAGTGTATGCCTTAGGAATAATGAATTGAATCGAATGATATCAATGATCAAATTCACCAACTGTTTTGTTCAAACTTTTAATGACATTTCTCATTAGACCGTAGCGTGATCGTTATAAAGCGTAGCATGATTGCATGTGGACGGACAATGTCACTTTTATCTGCGGTTAACAAAAACCAAGGACCCCTAAGGGGCAACAAATTTACCGAGGATGATTGGGAACAAAGTCCAAAATATTTTGATACTATCAAAATTAGTTATTTTAACTAGCCTATAAATTAATTTCAGCTGAATAAACAGAGGGACAACATGTGCTGGAACAACTGTCCGTAACGACCTAGTAGGTATATAGGTATTATTACGTCACTTTCTGGACTATTTATAAATTTTTCCCAAAGGGTAATGAAACATCACAAATTAGAAAATAGATAAACATCTAGAACATTGACCCCGAGATATATGTAAAGTGGTATGTGTTTTTGCTACTTGTATGAACATATTAAAATGATTTGTTAATGTAAAAAGAAAGAGAAAAAATGCAACGACAAATAGGGACTCGAACCTGGGACCTTGCTAATTCATTTATACGGACCGAGCTACCTAGCCACCCATCAAGCCCGGTCCGTCATATTCTTCCATTCATTTTTCGAATCGAAAACAACAGATTCCACTACATGACCATCCTGTTGGTCGGCTACTTCCCAAGGTTGTACGACCCCCCCCCCCCCCAAACGCAACAGCAAAAGGGAAAAATGCACCGGTCACACAAGGGCTCAAACCCGGGACCTTTTAATACTAACAGGATGCTTTATCGACTAAACTACGCGACAACCCATTGAGTCTGGTTGGCCACACATAGACATTCAAGAATCAGGGGTTCATTTCTCGACGCATAATTTTATAACACATTTAATAGCTCATGGTCGTCTTGCGGTACAAGCACCGCCCTTCCGCAGATTACTATTGCAAACAACTTGTTCGCATTGTACCGCATGAAAAAACTAATGGAGATCTACAACAAAGAAACACCCAGTCTCACATGCTGTCATCGATTCGAACCCTAAGTGGAGACACCATGAGTTCACTCAACACTCCGTCAATACATACCTGGTTTAGGAAACTCTCCAGCGGTAATACATATTTTTCAAATAAAAATGCAAATCATCACAATGTTCTAAAAATTGCCTCGGTGACATTGTGGAACAACGGCGACATGAAAATCAAAGTATTGACAAGTACTGAAGAAAACGGCGACCTTGTATATTTCTGAATGCACTGAACTTTACGATAAAGTGATGTCAAAAATGTTTTAAGGTCCGTTCATCCCTTGCACAATAGTGTTGGTAAGTATGGTATCTCAGTATCCAAAATCATCCTGGATATATTTGACGTCCCATAGCTCCATGTTTCTTTAACTTTAAATTTCACATATGGTCGGGGATTATCTTGGTAGACAGAAAGTGCTTACTCTTCCAGAGCACCGGTCTCACTTCCGTGTTATTCAAAGTTCATATGTTTAACTTAGTTTGTCCGTTTTCGAAGTTCTACTTTGAAATTGTTATTTGGAAATGGAGCGGTAAGTTTGCGTTTCACCTTGATTTGTCCGCCTGTACTTCCCGGAAAACTTAATACGAAAGAAAAATTACATAATAACAAGAAGAAGAATTACATGATAAAGACCCATGATAAAAATCTTAAGAAAATAAAGGAAAATAGGACAATGAAATTCTAGTAGGACAAGGGCACAATGAAAAACATATACGAATGAATGACACCGTGTCTAAAACATCAGGAAGTGAAATGAACATCATATTCGCTGAAATATACATTTTAAAAAGTGCATATTTTAAAACTTTTTTGTAAAGATGGTTTTTGTAGATTTTAGTTTAGGGTTAAATTCTGGAACATCTAGAGTGATTTTGATAATGACTTGCAAATTTATATAAAACGCCGTTCAAACATGTAATGTTGCGTGATATTAAATATTTTATTTATAAATATACAAACACTTGAATAAAAATATAAATTAAAGATGTTCGCTTGTCAATATATATGATGCTGTATGAACACAGTTTTGTGGGGGTGGGTTTGGGATTGAAATTAATCAGCAATTGTACAAAACAATTCCATCCTACAAAAAACAGGTATACGGATATGAAACTTAAGGATATGATGTTTCTAAATTTAATTTCTAAAACAAAACAAAACGAGGACATCCTTGTCACAAAAATTGATTTCGCTCTTTAAATAAAAGAAAACCTGATTTTCATTCGTCTGTGTCAAAAGAAGAGAACAGACATGAATTGTAGTCGTGAATTTTTAGAACATTTCAGTGTTGTGTGTTTTGCCTCCATGTGTTGTAGACTTTCTATCTTCCTGTTTTAAAATCAAACACAGCAAAATCGTTTTTTCTATTGGTGATTCCATTTCATATTCAAAATACTAACCATTATTGACTAAAAACATTCGTAACTCAGGCAGAACAAAACATTTGGCATTACATGGATTCAATGGACTTAACCAATGATTCTCTCAAGTCTAGGGCAAATTCATTACCCCATTGCACCGAAATAAGTGCTAAGTTTTTAATGAGAAAAATTTGAGTCAAAAACAAGGATCGCATGAAATTTAACGCTAATTTTTTTTTTAATTTTACGTTCTGTCAAGGGCAAAATTTTGAAAAGATATCTCTTAAATTCGTTTAATAGCTCTTAAATATGTAATATTAAAGTTCAAAATATCAGATGTCCTCATACCTCCCCATTTTGGATGAGATAAGAGAAGTAAGCAAATATTTGTGTAGTTATACATATGTGTGCGTTATCTACTAGTATATATATTTGATTTATATACACCTTAATATACCTCTTAAAACACTCGATGACGTCATCGTCATTTAAGGCGTCGACGTCTTTTTATGTTTAAATAAGTAACAAGGAAGGGTGGCAAAACATCCTGAATCTACAAACAAACAAATGAAAAAATATTGTTTTTATGAAAGATGTAACCGTAGCCAAAATCTCTTCCTTTTCGCCAAATTGTTTTATGTACATCCATGCATTTGACACCAACCAAAATTTTTAATTTGTTTAATTAAAGGATTAAAGAAATTGATTGAAACTTCAAATTTAAAGTTATCTCAGTTTCTGACCATATTTAAGCATGTCTTAAGTGTTTTAGAGTCGTATTTGCGAAAGATATTTATGGGTGCTAGGTAGCAAAGTCACATGGTCATAACAAGTTCCGATGTAGGACAACAACGCATTTTGACCTTATGACCCCATAGATATCAGACTGATATCAAATATTGTCCGGATTTAATCCTATTAACATACTATCGTTGTAACAATATCATACCCTTGGAAGTGCAGTGATATCATGTTAAATGTACACCCCAAAACAAACATGCAACGTTTACCTTGAAGAATGATATCTCAATCTGGTAATAAGAGCTATGTTGTTTACAATTTATAGTTGCCTTCCACCCAGAATCCAACTATATACTAAACAATGATTTTTTAATTGTTTTGCAGACTAGGCCAATATAATTTATACTGATGCATAGTTTGGTAGAGAGAGTAGATGTTTGTTATGTTATGCGCCATGTATACTTAATAACTCTTACAGAGCAATTTCAAGATGCATACCTTAAGCGTATCATGCCAGTGCTTGTCTCGGTTTCAATGGCATGATTCGCGCAGGACAACGTGCAATGGCCTACTGTGACTCTGGGTTTCTGTTTGTAAATTTTTTTTCCAAAGAACGCCGTGGTTTTCGTTTTTAAATATCGAGTGCTTGGATTAAGAACAGTCACTACCTATTTTCAAGTCTTGGTCAGACCGGGCAAGGATTCTAAGTCCGACCTCCCACATACATATAGCGAGCAATTTAATACAATCTAATCTAGCTAGGCTACCATAGTGGTAATGATAATAGTTTGAAATAGAGCAAAGTTGTAACGCCTAAAACATTTTTAAAACATCTAAATCACTTGACAATAGCAAATGCAACCAATAACACAAAACCAAAACAAAGGGAAAGAAGCAAAAAGGACAAGATAAACACGCATTAGTATTAGAGGTGGAGCAATGGTGTTCTATTCCTCAGTAAAGATTATTCCACTTTTATCTAGGACTCAGTTCTGGGATTGGAACCGGAATGCCAAGAAAAACCACTGGCCTTCGTCAAGTGATTCGACTTCTCTCACACTAAAATCCGGTACTGACCTGTCGAGAGTTTAACACTAAGCTAACAAATAAGTGTCGAATCGGCAGACCTTTCGGCTCCTCGCTAGCTATATGTTCACTGCTACTATCTAACTCTCGGAGTTTTTGACCGGCAGCTTTCCTTAATATGGGTAGTTCGACAGCTGAAATTCTACTCCTTTTCTTTTGCTCAGGTCTGTACTGTATGCCCGAGAAGCATTTGAACCTTGGCGATGAGAGACGCTGCGATATTCGCTTTAGAATGACACATATTGGGACCACTGATTACAAATCTTCCGACTTTGGACGATTACTGGATTCAATGACCCCAAAAAAAACCTGAAGTCATTTCACGTACTATACAACGAACATATTTTTATACCCCCAAGAACGAAGTTTGACGGTTTATAGGAATTACCCTGTCCGTCAGTCCGTCCCAATATCGTGTCCGCTCCACGCTCTATGTCTATAGATGGATTTTGATCAAACTTGGGACCAATGTTAACCAACATGAGAAGAAATATCCTAATTAAGCTGCAGAGGACCAAGGCCACGAGGTCAATTGTTGGAAACAGTGGACCCGGGCAATATGCCTCTCAAAAGACCGTTCTAGTTAAGTTTTACCGGAAACAACTTGTCACAAAGCAAGTGCCTCTTCGAAAGAAAAAACAATAACAGTTCAGTAAATACGTTAGGATAATTATTTAATTTAGAGTGACCCTTGGCTTTAACATATAGGTCATTGGCCTTTTCTATTTCCTCTATTAACTAAAAAGTCATTACTCGAATTATTGGTAATGTCATATCGTTTTTTTATATGTTGTCTTTTGCGGTTTTTGGACTATTTTTCTTTCTTATTTTAACTTTTTTATAGTTAGTATTAGTCGGGGATTAAATTGTTCAACCATGATGGATCTTGAAAAGGTTCAATCACGTACACATCATCTCCCTTTTTAAAAACTTTTATACTTTAATCTTGCGGTGCTTAAAGATGTATTCTTATAGAAATTTAAATCGATTTTATAATAAAAAAAAAAAAAAAAAAACTCGATGGTATATCGAGTATTATGAAAATGTTGATCCATATTACGTGTGAAAATTTCTATTTTTCATTTGTACCAGGATTTTAAAAATAAAAAAAAACACATTGCGTAAACTAAGGGGAGTGACCCCCTAAAGTTCAGACATTAAACAAATCAATTTATTATAGATATTAAACAAAATAGGTACTGTGATTTATTTACTTTACTTTTGTTTTAACCGATAGCGTCCCTAGCAACGGGCTTTCTTGACAAAAATGAAATTGAGAACAGATAACGTTGACTGTTGTTGCAATAAACACGCGATTGTAGGTCTATAAATCTTAATTTTAAAGGGGTTAGTTTGCCTATAGATATAAGTATTTTAGTTGTTGACCTACTAGTGCTTGTTTCAGGGTCATATAAGGTCGTGCAATATAAAATTTGACATTTACAACGTGAAATGATACAATATAATATTACTACTTTTAATGTCATTTTACTTCATGTAATATACATGGCGAGCAACATTTTGAACTACTGAATTTTCTGGCTAGATTCCCAAGGTTGAAACAAACAGTCTCAAAAATATAAGTTACTAAACCTTTTGAAATGCATATATACATATGAACAAGTGTGACTAAGACAAATGTTTCTCTGTTATGTTTAAAAGTCAAAGTATCAGGGTCTCTCTCTCTCCTCTCTCTCTCTTTCACAAACCTTCCTTGAAAAAACTCGTGTTTAAAAACCAATTTGTATTTTTTTTCAAAATGAAACATTTATAATAATGTCATATTCCATTTTTTGAATGTATTTTATTATTAAATTTTTTTAAAAAAATGGTATGTGACAATAATAATAATATTAAAAAAAACCAAAAAACGACAAAAGAACTTGTTTATATTTATTCCACCATATGGACAAAAATGAGAGAAAACAGACATACGTTGTTTATTCAAATTCGTTAGACAGTTAATTACCTACCACCTGACTGCACCTTAATTATGCATACCTTAGGGTGCATCTTGTTTGCTAAGAGTGCAAAATTGTCACAAAATAACAAGTTAGAAGGCACGGAGTACTTTTTAACCAAATTACGTAATAAAAGTTTATTTCCTTTTTTGACGTATGTAAATTAAGTATATTATATAAGTATAGAGAACGTGCATGGAATCACAAACGCGCATGTGCATACTTTCGTCCACAGATCCTTGTTTGTTTGACTCATCACGACAAAGATCAAAGGTTATGCAATGTCTTGAATATGACACGTAAATAAAACTATGGCAAATGAAATATGAAATGATATACAATCTTAGCCAAACACTAAGAATATCATTTTTAAGTAACTGCCTTAGTGAGTTTTGTTTTAATGTTTAGAGTGAAATATTCAAAAGAACCCACTAAACGCCAAAACATCGAAGCAAGACATTGGATCAGTGTCGTTTCATGCATTTCGGATTTTTTTAAATAGGCTTTTCAGTTTCAATTTGCATTCTGTCATTGAGACAAAAATATAAAATAAACATTTACCTGTAGATAGGCACAGTCTAACCACGTGGTCAGAAGGATAATTTGTGCTGTATTGAAGACTTCATTGTGACTGACTAGATGAACAACGCAAATAAAACCGGAGATGATATAAAGTTTTTAGTCAAAATTGTTCTGTGATACTTTTTAATACCTCTCTTTTTTTCTTTTATTTTACATATTGCATAAATGGTAATTGATATTTTTAATGCTTGAACGCCAAAATAAAAATTGTTACCGAAAATATTATCCGGAGAGGGGTTTCAAGTCTTTCGTGTTTGATCCACGTTCAATGGAATATTCTTTCCTGATAAAAGTCAGACTTAACATTTGAAATGAGACAAAGAACATTGTCTTTTGAAATCTTGGATAGCTAGAATAAACCAAACTGTCCAACGGTTCTTGAGCAAATTTAAATGGCTAACGGAATCGCAAGGTTGCCATTACACGGGAATATCCTCAAGGCTATCTTTATACTTGCTCAAAACTCGTCGTTTTTTTTTGTCACACAAGGAATTAGCTAAATACAACATAAATTTCAAAATACAGTAACACCTGTATACTGATCACTCACTCATAGTGGCCTAAAGACCTAAGGACTTTATTGACGAGTTGCCTTTAATTTATTGAAACATGAAGCAAATGGATTTTAAACCACATTGGTCTTAGTGAACCTTTTATATAGGTGGTCGCTATACAAGATTCACTGTATAGACTTAAAGGATATATGATGGTGTGTAGCAACTCCTAATTAAGTCCAACACTTGATGAAGTCCGGAAGTCCGGACTTCATCAGGCGTTGTTACAATGGTGTTTATCAGAGGTAGTTGCTACTGCACGTTTTAGTGCAACTGTACTTAATACCATATTTTAAACATCCCAGATAGACAGACTAATAAGTTCTATTTTGCAATATTTCTAAACTCTTCTCTCTATTCATATATTCATATCACGAAATCAGCATATATATACTGCTGACAAAAATGAATTAAATTTTTAGTTGATAAACTTATAAAAATCCCAGGTAAAATATTATACAAAAACAACATGTAAATATCTATATACATATACATATATATACTTAAATTTTATTACATACGTTTAAGTTTTCTATATACATATGTTTAAATGTTGCACATTAATGGATCATAGTTATTGAATTTTTTAGCTCCAGGTGACAACTTATAAGATATATGGCATCTTATTATATAAGTTCATTCAGCGTTTTTAATCTCTTATCCATTCATTGAATATGTTAAAAAATAAAATATGAAAATAAAATATGTTAAAAAATAAAATTTGAAAATAAAATTCCAAATAAAAATAGTATCTACATGGTTCCACGATGTAAACAAAGTGTAACTGACGTCAACACAACCACAGGATATAAACATCCTTTTTTGACAAACACGCCTTTCAAGTTCGTAAACTTTTAGAAGTCTTTACTACGGTGGTTGAATGAGGACATACAGAAAAAAGGAATACGTGCACACATGAAACTTAACACGAGCACTTGGCACTATTGCGCGCACGTGGAGAGGAAATTCTTTTCCTGCACACGTGGATTTTACGTTTACCCACGTAATAGTTCCATGCCCACCAAAAAAACGGTTCTACGTGCCCACATGCATTTTTAGCATGGTCTCATTCAGCCGCCGTACTTTATGCCATTATGTAACATGATACTAAAAAAGCTTACATAATATTTTTTTTTTTGCCCTTATTACTAAATTTGTTATTTTCTTCTAATCAATGGTTATTTTACTTTAAAACATTTTTATAAAAATAACAAAAATTAAAGTTGGGTATAGAAAACAAGTTGTAAAACAGAAACAAAAAACTATATAATTGTAGACTTTAGTTTTTGTAAAATGGACTTTGAACTAACAATGAATGCAATGAATAAGCAGTTTGTGTAATGAGTAAGGAGATTGCAAAATGAGTTAGCAACCGTGTAATAAGTATGTGGGTGTACCGAGTAGGCAGCGTTTGCAATGTGCAATCATTGGATGTAAAATTAAAACTGGTATTATATGTAATGTAATACGTAATCAGTAGGTAATGAGAAAGCAGTGTGCGTAATGAGTAAGCGGAGTATGCAATGTGTAAACAGTGGAAGCAATGAGTAAAAGTAATGCGTAAACAGAACGTGTAATGAGCGACAATTTGTGTACCCGGTTAGTATTGTAAGTAATGAGTAAATGGAAGGCGTATAGGTACAATAAAAAGACAATGTGCGTAATTAATGGGCAGGATACAAAGTGTGTAAGCAGTCGAAGTAATGAGTTAGCAATGGACAAAATGAATAAGTAGTTGGTGCAATGAGTATGCAATGGACAAAATGAATAAGTAGTTGGTGCAATGAGTATGCAATGGACAAAATGAATAAGTAGTTGGTGCAATGAGTATACAATGGACAAAATGAATAAGTAGTTAGTGCAATGAGTATGCAATGGACAAAATGAATAAGTAGTTAGTGCAATGAGTATGCAATGGACAAAATGAATAAGTAGTTAGTGCAATGAGTATGCAATGGACAAAATAAATAAGTAGTTGGTGCAATGAGTATGCAATGGACGAAATGAATAAGTAGTTGGTGCAATGAGTATGCAATGGACGAAATGAATAAGTAGTTGGTGCAATGAGTATGCTATGGACAAAATAAATAAGTAGTTGGTGCAATGAGTATGCAATGGACGAAATGAATAAGTAGTTGGTGCAATGAGTATGCAATGGACAAAATGAATAAGTAGTTGGTGCAATGAGTATGCAATGGACAAAATGAATAAGTAGTTGGTGCAATGAGTATGCAATGGACGAAATGAATAAGTAGTTGGTGCAATGAGTATGCTATGGACAAAATAAATAAGTAGTTGGTGCAATGAGTATGCAATGGACGAAATGAATAAGTAGTTGGTGCAATGAGTATGCAATGGACAAAATGAATAAGTAGTTGGTGCAATGAGTATGCAATGGACGAAATAAATAAGTAGTTGGTGCAATGAGTATGCAATGGACAAAATAAATAAGTAGTTGGTGCAATGAGTATGCAATGGACGAAATGAATAAGTAGTTGGTGCAATGAGTATGCAATGGACAAAATGAATAAGTAGTTGGTGCAATGAGTATGCAATGGACAAAATAAATAAGTAGTTGGTGCAATGAGCATGCAATGGACGAAATGAATAAGTAGTTGGTGCAATGAGTATGCAATGGACAAAATGAATAAGTAGTTGGTGCAATGAGTATGCAATGGACGGAATGAATAAGTAGTTGGTGCAATGAGTATGCAATGGACGAAATGAATAAGTAGTTGGTGCAATGAGTATGCAATGGACAAAATAAATAAGTAGTTGGTGCAATGAGTATGCAATGGACGAAATGAATAAGTAGTTGGTGCAATGAGTATGCAATGGACGAAATGAATAAGTAGTTGGTGCAATGAGTATGCGATAGACAAAATGAATAAGTAGTTGGTGCAATGAGTATGCAATGGACGAAATGAATAAGTAGTTAGTGCAATGAGTATGCAATGGACAAAATGAATAAGTAGTTAGTGCAATGAGTATGCAAAGGACGAAATGAATAAGTAGTTAGTGCAATGATTATGGAATGGACAAAAATAATAAGTAGTTGGTGCAATGAGTATGCAAAGGACGAAATGAATAAGTAGTTGGTGCAATGAGTATGCAATGGACAAAATGAATAAGTAGTTAGTGCAATGAGTATGCAAAGGACGAAATGAATAAGTAGTTAGTGCAATGATTATGGAATGGACAAAAAGAATAAGTAGTTGGTGCAATGAGTTAGCAATGGACAAAATGAATAAGTAGTTAGTGCAATGAGTTAGCAATGGACAAAATGAATAAGTAGTTGGTGCAATGAGTATGCAATGGACAAAATGAATAAGTAGTTAGTGCAATGATTATGGAATGGACAAAATGAATAAGTAGTTGGTGCAATGAGTATGCAATAGACGAAATGAATAAGTAGTTGGTGCAATGAGTATGCAATGGACGAAATGAATAAGTAGTTGGTGCAATGAGTATACAATGGACAAAATGAATAAGTAGTTGGTGCAATGAGTTAGCAATGGACAAAATGAATAAGTAGTTAGTGCAATGAGTATGCAATGGACAAAATGAATAAGTAGTTGGTGCAATGAGTATGCAATGGACAAAATGAATAAGTAGTTGGTGCAATGAGTTAGCAATGGACAAAATGAATAAGTAGTTAGTGCAATGAGTATGCAATGGACAAAAAGAATAAGTAGTTGGTGCAATGAGTATGCAATGGACAAAATGAATAAGTAGTTGGTGCAATGAGTATGCAATGGACGAAATGAATAAGTAGTTGGTGCAATGAGTATGCAATGGACGAAATGAATAAGTAGTTGGTGCAATGAGTATGCAATGGACAAAATGAATAAGTAGTTAGTGCAATGATTATGCAATGGACAAAATGAATAAGTAGTTGGTGCAATGAGTATGCAATGGACAAAATGAATAAGTAGTTGGTACAATGAGTTAGCAATGGACAAAATGAATAAGTAGTTGGTGCAATGAGTATGCAATGGACAAAATGAATAAGTAGTTGGTGCAATGAGTATGCAATGGACGAAATGAATAAGTAGTTGGTGCAATGAGTATGCGATGGACAAAATGAATAAGTAGTTGGTGCAATGAGTATGCGATAGACAAAATGAATAAGTAGTGGATGCACTATTAGAATATTAGCAGAAGGCATAATGAGGAACAAGTATGCGCGAGAATATATTGAAATAAATAAAGATTATAACAAATTTTCCCGAATACAGCAGTAAATATTGCGACGTATTCTTTGACGATTCGCATCACTGAAACCTTGGCGAGCACCGACCTGACTCTGGACAGCGTTTAACTTTTAAGCACTTCAACTCTGAACAACTGCATGAGTGAAATTAAAATGGGAATTCCACAGGCCACTTTACAATTTGAGAGGACTCGAACTAAATTGAACTGATGCAACCATGCGAGAGTAAATCTTTTCTTTTTAAAAAAAAAGGTTTTTATATTATTTTTTAAAAATAGTTTTACAATTGAGTGGGTGTCGCAATTTTAAAGAGTTATGTACTTTGAAGCATATATTTATTTATATTTGTGTTTCATATTTTTATTTTGACAACTGTAATTGGGTGTTTAAAAGACGTGTATTGTCGCTACGGTGGTAAAATAGTTTTAGGACCAAGCTTTTGTCAAAGGCCAACGCCCTAATTAGAATTTATATGACTGACAAAGAATAAAAAGACTAGTAAATGAGAAAATAGTATTTTACTCAAAGTTTTAACTATTTTCCTTACCTAAGCCTTCAAATCCAATGAGTGCCATGCTGTACATATTTCTGACTAGAACTTTATCCTGCAAGCCAAATACCTACGCCAGCAAATAAGACGTGATTTTGTGACATTGACCTTTGACTTATATGCACAAATGTTACATGTGACACATCATCTCATGTTGGTATGTACATTTGTTCCAAGTTTGATAAAAAATCATCCATAGATGAGAAAGCTATAGAAAAGATACTATTTTACACAGACAGTATGGTGATTTCTACAGTACAGGCCAGTTGAACGTTTAACACTGTTTAAGAACTGTTTAAGTTTAAGAAAAGAAGCCGAAGTTCGGCTGCTGTGGAATCGAGGTTGGTGAAAAAACTGTTATGCGGAGATAGAAAGCTGCTACTGAAAAAACTATCTAGATCTACTAATTAACGAGAAGCTGAGTTAAGTAGAAAGCTTCACTAAAAACTTACAGTCCAACCTGCCCTAAATGCCACCTCTATATAAGGGTCACCTGCTTATAAATACTAGTAGAATTGTATCCCAATTTTTCTTTATTCATATTATTTGAACCTGTATACAAAGGTCACTTGCCTATAATAGACACTTTTACTGGTTCCCATGGTGGCCTTTATAGACAGACTTGACTGTATTTCCGTTTACGTCAAAAGATAAATAATAAATAGTGAAAAAGTAAAAAAAATCTAATCTATACACAGATTTTAAAACTCTATATGCCTAATAAAAAACTATATTTGACTTTAACTCCCCTTATCAAACTTTGGTCTTTTGTATTGAGCATGCATTTTATAATCAGATATTTTCAATAATCCAATGCATTTTTTCACATGAATTAATTTTTACAATATGAAACGTTTTCTGTAAAATTAAATCATAATCTTCAATCAAGGTTATTCTTTAATTGTTAAATTACAATACGCATAACCTCGAAAATCATATTGACAACCCCCTCCTCCCGATTTTGATTGTGACAATTATGAGCCTATTATTTTTAATGTCTGAGAGTTTTGTATTGATGCATTGAAAATGATCAATGAAAATTTTACAATAACGAGACATTTTTAAAATTAAAATGAGACCTAACGAAAAATGAATATCCATGTATTATTGTTAAACATATCTTCTTTCAACAGAATGATTACGCAAACCGAATTTTTTAATTTATTAAATTACAATACATTTAACCTCCAAAAAATTTACTATCCTCAAATTTAAAAGATTGATAATGATGAACCCGTTATAATAAAAATAGGTTTTGTAAAAATTCTTTTAAATTAAGAGTTTTGTTATAATTGAATATCTAAATCAGATTTTTGTTTGCCTATTTGTATGGAGGTTGTGTTTTTTATGTTGGTTTATTATAATTAGGCATGTTGATTTAATCCCACGTTGTCAGTAAGGTTATATATTTTTCTATTAAATTTTTCTTAAATTTGAATAAATCTGAATAATATTAATAAATTAGCTTTAAACCAGTAAGTGAATTAAGTCTACACTTCTAATTCGGGTTTCTCAAGAGTTTTTTATTTTCAAATTTAAATGTACTTGCTTTTTCACGGTACTTTCAGCCGGCTTTGTTTGTTTAAGGTATGAATCCCAAACATGCCTTTACTATTTATTTTCACAATATTTATAATAGATTTCAAGTCAAGTATGTGAAATAGATTACTTTCAATAACAAATCTGTATTTTTTGCACCTGGTTCAATAAAATATCACATATAAAATACATGTATATGAAATAATGTTTCTGGATCATGGATTTAAAATATTGTATGTAACGTGGATGGCCAAAATTTTCTAGAGTGTTAACAACATTATAATCTGTCATTTCTTTCCAAAGCTGACTTGCATTATCCATTGCATTGATGCATTGGAATTAAATGGATTAAAGTGCAAATTTTAGAAATTAGAAAATTAGAAACTATCTGTTTTTTATCTAGTAAATTATTATACAGTCACCTATGAAACTGTGTTTAGCGTGTAAAACGGTCAAGAGTATATAACTTATATTGAGACAACCAAATCTGGAATGGTAAAAGACAACGCAGTGCTAAATTAATAACCTAAACACACAAGGATATTGGCAATAAATATGACCGAAAGAGCGATTGTTGCGTTTTCATTACCGGGTGTTGAAGTGGTGACTGTTAAAGAGAGCTTATTTTTCAACATTGTCATCACTTAACGTCAATATTCCCAGCTATAAATCAGGCCATCAGGTCAAGGTTTTAGATCACCCGAAATGATACCGAGATGACAATACAATAATCACCGGGTTAAAGTTAGATCTGTGTATCTACATTATAGTAATTAACGTAAATATCAAACCCCTTTATTGTTTGATATCATCATCCGGTTTCATATACCATGAAACAACCCCTCAAATAATGACGTTTCTTTAATGAACAGAGTTGTTGACAATGTGTCCCCTTTTAGGACACCCCGCTCATGACTAACTTATTTATCGTGCTCCATATATACTTACGTATACTTTGAAATACCCCCTCAAAATACATTTCACCCTTAAATAAAATTCATTCATTTCGAAAGAGACCTTAAAAATTGATGCATTGTGTCACGGCAGACGTGACACGTTAATTAGCCTTCACTGCACATTGCAATGAGAGCAATGCAAAGGTAAAATTTTCTGTCATTCAGCCTATAGTTGGTGACGTATTGATATAAGTGAAACATTCTTGACTGGGGGTAAACCCTAACCAATCAATCAATCAATCTTATGTAAAATTCATTAAGTGAAATGCAGTCATTGCCAACGTGTCCCCTTGTAGGATACCCAACTCACGACTAAATTATTTATCGCGCACGTATTTACTTTTTCAGTCTTTATATTTTAATCTGTATCATCAATTTTATGTGTGAAATAACAGCCATGTATTGGCGACAAGAAATTCTGACATTTTTTCAAAGATGTATTCACGGTTCTTTCTAATCTTCTAATGGAGTCGAAATGAACCTTAATACTCGTTGTATATACCCACATTGAATCTTATCTCTGTATGTAAGTCAGATAAATGAATTTGAATATATAATCCCAGGATATATTTAAATTTATTGAGTTTTAATAATAAGACTGTGTTTGCTACATGGACCAAAATCACCCCCATAAAGAAAGGTGTGTGGAAAAAATAAAATTGATTGTATATATGTATAGACTTTAAACTTTATACTTATCTTCAAACTTTTACTTACTTACTTACATACACGTACCTTTATTGAAAGCTGAAGATCAGACAGATTTACGACCAATAAAGCTAAAACCAATTTATTACATTTTTTGAAGTCTTAATTTGAAAAAATTAAATTGCACTCTACCGTGTACCTGTGAAAAAACATCAATGATTCAATATGCCTAAGAAACGGTTTAAGCTTATATGAAGATACTAAATGAATTCTCTGGCAGGAACTCAAAAATATTTATATTTTGTAAACATATTTGATAAAAAAGAAACTAAAATGAAATCCTTTCAGCACCATATACTGCACTTAACTTCACTTATTGGAAGCAAATTGTCCCTAATCCGTTTGTCTCCTCCGGGATTTTGAAGGCACAAACAGTTTGGTACCATTCGCTCTAGTATACATTTTATTCATTTAGCATTCTTGCTTCAGCCTTATACCAGAATGAACCCATTTTACTATGTGCCTAAATGAGAGAAAAGAATGTAATAAAAGGTTTGTCATTGGGACCACATGCACTTTCCCGAATTAGTAACGACATAAGGTATATCTTTGATCCTGTTTTGATTTTTCATCAGCTGACGACATCAATGTAATTTGTAATTTGGGGAAACTCGTATCAAAAATGCATCATAAAAGTGGCAGTCCCGAATGACAAATGATACGTTTTTATGTAAAAGTGATGCAATGGTGATTTACACGCCCCGGTCAAGATTCTTTCACTTATATCCAGGTGATCAGGGATTGTGAAGAAAACCGGAGTACCCGTAGAGAATAAACTTCGAAAGACTAACTCAAAAAACTTACTCAAATTAAAACCTACTTGAAAGGGGTTCGTACATTGGTGTTGCGAGGCGATTGAATCTAAAGCCGACGCTTTAGACCACGCAATCGATAACCCACTCGGCTATTCACCCACCAAGGTACCCCGGGTCGTAAACTGATAAAACCCTAAAATTAAATTGACAAATAATTTACAATTTAAGTAGTAAATTAAGGACCACAACAGGATAGTCAAACTTCTAACAAACTTTCAAATTTAGTCTTATCATCTTTCATTTGTTTGTAAAATCTTTAAACGTCAGATGTAAATTTTTCTCATATTTCCAAATATATTTAAAATTTCAGAAGTAAATTGATGACGACAACGGGAGAGTCAAACTTTTAACAAACTTTCAAATTTAGTCTTATCATCTTTTTATTTGTTTGTAAAAAAAACTTTTAAATAATTATACTCCGTGTCTGATGTAAATTTTTCTCATATTTTCAAATATATTTTAAACCAAGGTGATTTGACAGGACGATAACTTGGTCACGTTGATATTTGAAAGGCCTCGTGTGATAAAAAGTTTGTATGTAATATAGGTACAGTATTGACCTGTCGAAAAGTTTAACACTGGGGAAACGAAAAAGTGTCAAAGCTCGACTGTCGAGCGGCCGAGATATGGATAGCTAGTGACCGAAAAAAACGACAAAAGATATATAAAGCATACGACGAAAAGCTGTCGACATATATAAAACGAGGGACCGAGATAAACTGTCGATTCGGTACTAATTCGTTAGCTTTGTGTTAACCTTTCGACAGGCCTGTAGCATAGGTGTATATACATTATACACAGCATGTACTCTCGTCAAACTGATAAAAAATTGACAGAAAATCGATTTCAGTTTACTTACATTCACTTAGAAATAACCTGTTAACCCACCACTGATGTGTAAGGTCGAATAAAGGTTATGTAAAAGTATAAAGTCCAAACTTGAAGGTGTCATTTCACCCCAGGAAAAATTAGTCTAGGTTCTCGGTCAAGAGTCATTTGCGAAATAATGCATAATATATGTCATGCGAGAGAGAGAGAGAGAGAGAGAGAGAGAGAGAGAGAGTTTTATTAAAAAGTGTAGTTCCTTAAAAATAAGCTGGGTTGCGGACATTGAATTGACATGGTATGAGTCCGTGTAATAAAGGGAAAGATTTTTGAAAACAAATGCGAATATCCTTTTTATTTATGTTGCATCTTGATGCAAAATCAAGTTGAGAAAATATGTATGTAATTTCTTTCTGTTCCTTCATTTATCCGAAGTACAATATTTTACCTTTAAGCTTATTTATATAGAACAACTTTAGAACTTGTCAGAAATTGTGGTAAAATGCGTTAAATTTTTCACGTATATAACACCAGCAAAGACAAGTGTGTCTTTGTTTTCTTCAAGTGTTGCTTTGTTTTCGTAAAGTTACTTAATAATAAAAGTTAATAAAAGTTCACTAGTTTATTATTTACGCCGTCACCGTCTGGCGTTATCTAAATTACCTACAAATATTGACAAACTTGTATCAATATTATCCACAAATGATATCATTTTAAATGACAAAAATAAACAAAAGGGGGAAATTAGAATTTAACCCTCGTGGGTAAGGTTTAAATGATTGGGGCTAATACCGAAATTTTTGTTTTCCCCACGCAAAGATTTCATAAAATTAGCTATTCACTTATGGGGGATAGGTCAAGAGTGGCACTTATCTTGAAAAATCAAGATTGCACAATCTAGTACATGTAGGTATTCGCTGTTTCTTTGTCAGATATGAACGGACATGTTCCTCGATATCTTGATCATTAAGTAAAGGCCTGCCGAAAGTTTAACATTAAGCATCAGGGCTTTACTGCCGTGTGTCCAAAGTATGGAAAGGCAGTAGCCGTAAAGCTGTCTAGATGTTCACTCAGACCTGTCTATAAAGGTCAACAAAGAGAACCAGTAAAAGTAGCTTTTATGGACAAGAGGCCGTTGTATACAAGTTGAAACAATATGAATAAAGATCAATTGGGATAAATTTTACTGGTCTTTATAAGCAGGTGGCTCTATATAGAGGTGGCCCTTAAGACAAGTTGGACTGTAGTAAGAAGTTGTCCAGATATTTGCGAAGGAGGGGCCGAGATCCGATGCCGAATTCGGCACTCCAACATTTTAGCTCGGTGTTAAACTTTCGACAAGTCTGTACTGTATATGTGCTCAGTACACAGGTTATTAAATTACTTATGTCATTCTTGTTTTATTCCATTAATGCATAAAAAATAATTAATTACATTTCCGCTCACCTGTCTCAGAAAAATAGGCTACCTCTGACATACGTTTTCCTCTTTCAAAATAAATGAGCATTTTTTCCAAATTTTTGGGGTCATCATTTTAAAAAATGTAAATTTGACTTTCCTTGCAAACAGCGTATTTTTTTTTAATTAATTTTGTATAATACTAGTATACAGAATGAAGCTAGCTGCTTACAAACTGTTGGCTCAGGGATATTGCGCACACTAGACTTACCGATGCCTTAAAATATTTTGGGGTCATTACTTTAATATTGTAGATTTGACATTCCTTGCAAAGTCAGCATATCTTTTATTATTTTTACAAAATGCATGCAACGAAAAAGCACCCGGCCTCACTTCCCTGGTGGAAGTTCACGTGTCTAACTTAACTTGTCAGTTCCAAAGTTTTTACTTTGCTTCTGGATTGTGATTCGGAAATGGATTAGTATGTTTGTTTTTGATTACAAATAAATTTTTGGGAAATTGCAAGCCTAGGCTTTTTAATGTTCTCAAAAAGATTTATGGCCGTCATCACAGTACTGTTGATAAGTATGATGTCTCTGTATCCAGAATTATCCCGGTGGATATAATTATTTGACGTCCCAAACTTACATGTTTCTTTCATTTTCAATTTCGATTCCACACATGGCGCGTGTAGCTAACTAGACAGGAGATGCTCATACTTTACACTTCCGGAGCACCCGGTCGCACTGCTCTAGTGAAAGTCCACGTGTTTAACTTTTTAAAGTTTTACTTTACTTTTAAGATTGTGATTTTGAACATGGACCGGTAAGTTTGTGTTTAATAAAGCAATTCATTTTTGCAAACATAAAACAGGTGTCTTAAAACTTAGATTTAAACAAAAACATTAATTGAATTTTTTAAATTTAATTTTACAACTTGATGTCAGGATACAGGTTCAAATGTGTGTCAAACTTCAAAGGACTTAATTCTTATTAACGATGTTTCTTAGTCAAAAATAATTTATTTGTTTACCCAAAATCGTCATGCTTTCATTGTTTATGTGGAATAAAGTGTGGAAAATGTCATACTGACAACATCAAATGTCGCATTTTATAATTGTCATGTCTGAATCAAATAAAAAAATCAAAATGTTGACAGTAGTAATGTTTTTAAAACTAACTAGTAAAATTAAAATTTAGAACGTGATTTTTTATTATAACATGTATATTTTTCTTTCCATTTTATCCAGTGCCCTTCACAACTGGGGTCATGGTATACGCGTAACTTATTTTATTACATTTTTATAGTTTGTTGCTGCAGTCTTTGATTTATTTCCAAGCTAAAATTACTTTATTTAGTTTTAAAAAATCACAACAACTTGTATCTAGATTTTTTGCGAGGATAAAATTATTCTACAACACTGCACACTGTGCAATGATTTTTAAGTATTATGAGAAGAACAGAGACGTTTTGACAAAATAAATTGCCAATCTGCCAAATTCTGCAATATCATTTTAAATAGGCGACGTTTGTATCGCCATGAATAATTTTATATATGTTATACTTCCCTATTATTGTATTGTATTGCATTGTATTGTATTGTATTGTATTGTATTGTATTGTATTGTATTGTATTGTATTGTATTGTATTGTATTGTATTGTATTGTATTGTATTGTATCTTTTTTTCAGGTACAATTTTCACATTCAGACCTCATTACAGTGGCTTGTATTTTCACTTTTATTGAAAATTGGTTTTTAACCTTTTTGGATAAATTTCAACAAGGCAGATATATAAATATGTCTCTAAACAAGAGGATATGTTTAGCATTTTATTTTATATTTTGTTCAAATTTATGAAATTTAAAATTTTTCACTAATTATATTTTATATGACATTTATATTTTCAATAATTTTCAATGATTGTATAACATTTTTCAAACAAGTTATGTATGTATGAATTCCAATGACTAAAGACGACATTCAAAAATATTTTAATCACTTTTGAAATCTAAAATTCATGTTCAGAGTATAAAATTCCACCATTACCACGATCTTGTGTTGACATTCATTTGGTAAAATACTAAATCACCCTAATAAATACACTAAGGCGTCATTGTAAAATATTCTCGGCGATAGGGATGTCAGATCAAAAACAGTCTCCGAAATCTGACAGTAAAGCGGGGGGTTTAACACGACCAGGAAACCTGTCAAACTGTCATCCGATGACGTTAGGTAATAACCAATCGAAATAACCGTAATCGGGGTGATAAACAATCTTGAAAATAAGAGGGTGTAAAGGGAGATAATTATGTAACCATGGCAATAATTGCTACATTTGTCGATTTCACGAAAGAAATAACAACTGTAATTGTTTTTATTTTGTATATATAACGGGCTTAATAAGTTAACAGTTCAATCTGAAAATTTACAAATTTAACAACAGACTGTTAACAATGGTGTTTTTGTTGTCTAACCTAAAGTTGCGTAATTTAGTCTGACATTTAATTAAGATAGATAATTTACAGTCTTTTTCCAATGATCAAAAACAAGTATTCTTTGAACTGTATTTTTGCAGATGGTACTAAAAATAAAAAATTGACTGATGACGAAACGTTGACATATCAATTCCTGAAAAAAGAAGAAAGAGAAAAAAGGCAAACATGAATGGAAGTTCAACAGATTCAAGTTAATGAAAATGATGCAATTTCCAAATATATTTTCACTCATAACATATTCATTATCATACCAGTTTCCAGTGAAATGTCGCACATATTTTGCTTTTGTTCGTAATAAATGATATTTTGATTTTTTTTTAAAATGTCCTATTTAGCAACATCTTTTAGACTGGCGTCATATCATATATTGTTTTCTGAACGATATTTTAAAACGCTAGTACAATTACTGCAAAAAATTGTAAAAAATACACGTATTAAAAATGAGAAACATCCTTTTTTCAGAAAATGTTTTTAAAACTAAAATTACGATATGAAAATTGAACGCATCAAACTCGTTGCATCTTAATGTAGCTAACATGTTGCATTGTCATCGACACTCAATAGACACATCCTTTGTTGGCGTTTCAGTTCCCTGTCTAGATCCCCCAAAGTAGGCCACTTACGTTATTTAAACTAGAGGGGAAGATAAAATAAACACGATAGATAAGTAAAATGTAGGTAATAAAACGCTGATTATGTTGACCATTACATGTAGATATTATGTAATGTTTGTTAAAGCACTTCAGAAAACCCGGGAGATTTATCATCGTTTACCCGCCAAGTTGAAGGCAAGTTTAATGCGATTATTTGCATGTTCCAAACCATGTTTGCATACAAACAGATTTAGCATAAATTTGAATAGATTATTGTTGATAATATGATAAAACCTTGTTTTATGAAATATTTGAAAATGTTTTGTTTTTAGTCCTCTCAATTTTAAACACCATATCTCAATATTCCCTTTTCTGAAACAATTACTTGCTTCAAAATAAATGTGAATTCAACAAAAACACAGTAACTTCAAATGACCATGTGCTACTTCTGAATGTATTATTTCAGCAAACTTGAGTAGTACATGAAAAACACAAGTTTTAACCCGTTTTAAACTTCAAGTGTATTCTAGTGTATATTTCAATGTAGATACCCTAACTAGCAGAATCGGTATTAAGAAATAGGAAACAGAAGATCTATACCATTAAAATATTGGCAGTTATGGTCAACTCATTACCGCAGTCGATCGAACGCCGCTTTTTTGAGAAATAATATGACAATCGTCTATAATGCCAATGGTCGCCATCTTAGTGATCAAACATTAATGAAAAACCTAAATTTTAAGAATAAAGTAATATTGCTACAAGAGACGCCAAATCCATCAGGAATGCACGTAAAGGAAGCAATGTGAAAGAAACAAAAGTTCATGAAAATGAGTTTATCATAATGTGTCATGAAACACAAAACTATAGATCGACCCTTTATCTTGTCCGGTTTGATTGGAGATATTCATCTAGTCAGTCTTAATGAAGTCTTCGGTATGGCACATAGTGTCCTTTACTAGAAGTGACTAGATACCCCCCCCCCCCAATCACTGCAGTTTAAGTGGTATTATCAATGATAAAATAAAATAAAGTTTACAAGTCTTAAATGTATACTGAACACTATCGCACAATGATTGTGAGACAACAACGTTAAAAAAAGTAACGGGATGTATGTGAATTACAACTTGCTGTAAATGAACCACTGGGTAACAAATATCCAGTTTAAAGGAGTAAGAGAAACTTAAGAAAACCGAATTAACATACTTCAGAAAGTTAGGATCTGTCCTGAGTAAGATTACATTGGTAAAATGGCACCGTATTCCGTAAATGCACGCTTTAGACCACCGAGGAGCCACTTAACATTCCCCTTTTGGAACATAATCTTAAATTCTCCCAAAAGACAAAAAAGATCGGTAAATCAGACTTTATTTCAAACAGAAACGTATCGAGTATATGTCGCTGATTCATATAAGTATTTTGAAATTCCATACATTCAATTTGAAGGAGGTAGGGTTTTCGGTATCAAATATATTTTTTTATTCAATATTGACATATTGATTGATACCCTGTAATACCACAGATTACACAGTCAGACCTATATCGATAAAACACCCCCTTGGCAGTATATATGTTCTTGCATAACCAATCCTTTGATGTGTAATTTACTTAGTGTAATGTCCTGTCTTGTAGCGACTTGTAAATGTGTAACATTTTCAATTGGTCTTGGGTTGTTCAACTTTTATTACAAAATGACTAGTTTGACCTTCAATATTTAATTTTCATTTTATCTATGATGTAAGTTAAATTCATTATTTCTGACACGGTAAATCTAACCTCGAGTTTTTGAGACCAATTCAAAGATTACTATTAATCAATTTCAGTAATTGTTTGAGAATTTTTATCAAATAAAGTATATTAGTATATTTCAGTATGATAGGCGCAATTGTTTTTTCTTAAACACTTGAAACAGTTAGTTTTATATTGTATTTTCAAAGGAATTGCTGGTCCAAAAAGACATTTTGTCATTGTTTTTGAGGGGAATTGTGCGAAAATTCTTTATTTGAATATGAAGTTATTAATGCTCCGTCTTGTGTTGTTTCACTTTTAATAGAAATAATTACTTACTAAAATAATGCAGCAAAACAAGGAGCAGATTTGAAACACAAAGAAAGCAAATGTGACAATGTCTCGAAACCAGTTCAGTGACCTTGGTTAAAATTAAATAAGCAACCCCGGGCTCAGCAACAAACGGTGACTTTGCAAATAGGGTTTTGTCGATATTTTACAATTTTCTAAAAAAATATATATATATAAAAATGCAAGCCATGTCGTCAAAATTTTTCATGAACGTCACTTGTCTTTGGTTCCCGCCTATAATATAGTTGAGTGGGGGTTTTACATAGGAAAGTGCTGGCACTTTAATTTTTTCACTTTTTTGTAATTTATGTTCACTTTTTCACCTTTTTTATCAGCAGCATTTATCGAAAAGCGTCTATGAATCATATTTTACCAATCGTCTGGAAATATGAAGAAAAGCAAATTAGATGTTAATTTTTCACGGAATTTGGACATTCTGAATACCAAATCGTCCCTGACCCTGTCCGTTTTACAGTTCATCTGGACATTGGGTTATATTAAGATTTTGTCACCTAATCAAAAATTCATTTTCTGAGCTTTTATTCATGTTATCCATCCGTGACTGATACCTACATCGCTATCTCCTCTATTCCAAATAACCGACGGCAAGAGATTTTTATCAGAAAAACATTTGCAATTTGTTCCCATAAATAACACAAATGGTATACTGGACATCCATAGATAGCCATCGACCCTGAACTGTCTTTGTCACATTTATAGCCATTTAAATTATTATTATTATTATTTATTATTATTATTATTATTATTATTATTATTATTATTATTATACAAGTGTTTATTTATGTTTATGTAATTCTCAAGTGTGTGCTTACAGAATAATTGTTCGGGTTATTATTTTTATTTATCTATTTGTTGTCAAGTTAATGTCAAATATGTTGGTTTTTTTTTCAAAACTTACATTTCGTAAAGGGCAAATAAATACTGAAAACAAGACTTTTTCAATACATTTAAATTTGTCCCTCAATTCGCAAATGGTGAGAAATATGTGAAAAATACTGAGCCAACGCGACGGAGTATATTTTTAAGAACTTCAAAACTTAATTGCATTTTTGTCTTTTGAATACCGAAAAAGTGTTTCAATATGGTTTATATACAATTGTCCCATCAATTTACAAATACTTAGACAACACAACGGAGTATACTTTTAAGAAATTGAATTCTTGATTGCATACCTTTTGGGTTTTTCTGTCGTTTTTTTTAATCTAAACTCTTGACAGCTTGTAATAATTTATTATATTAGAACACGAGCCGATTTTAAATTGGGACCTTCGACAAAAAATAATAATCTAATACCAAAATAAAGAATCAATATCAGACCCGAGGTTCACGATCATTCCTTTAATAAGACCATCTTTACTTAAATCTGGCTGATTTAAAATCTGAATAATTTTGCAAATTGTTAAAATATGCAGGAATTAAAGGTGTCATTTTGAATCTCGCTGCAAACTTATAACATCTACATTTAGTTTCATAAAAATGTACATCCATGGTTCCACCAAAGATTGCCAAAATCTCCCTAATCAGTCTTAGTTATGAAATGATTGTGAAAATGGGACCAGTGTATGTGTAGTAAAAGAAACTGACCAAAGCACATGGAACTATATTCACTAATATAGAAATGCAACGGCAAATAACTGGGCATTTTGTTGTTTGGCTTCATCCTATATCTTTGCTCACTAAGTTAATAGACCATTTTATACCATCTCGTTGGAGATACAGTACAGACCTGTCGAAAATCTAACAACGAGCAAACGAAACGGAGTCAAAGCTCGACTTCCAAGTGACAGAGATATGACTAACAACTAGCTAGAAAGCTCCCAAGAGAAAGATAATATCTGCGACAAAGCTGTAGCGATATGTATGGTGACTGAATGAGTAGATATAGCTAACGATGGGGTCGAAATGTGCTGCACTAATGCGTTAGCTCTTTGTTAAACTTTCGACGGCCCTGTACTGTATAAAAAGATTGTTTTATAACATTATCAGGTAGGGGATATAAAAAGAAACAAAAAGTCTGTTTATTAAGAAAAGCGACACATCATTCGAAGTCAATGTCCGAGTATGCCCCAAAAAACTTCTGATGACTCTAAGGCAAGGTCATCTTTTTTCGTAATGTTATTTTTAAAGTCGGGCATAAAATATAAACTTTTTGACCTCTCACCTGGTAACCATATTAGGCTGCAAAGATGGGAAATACCATGTGCATATATGCAGAAATGCATTATGGGTGCGTTTACGTGGGCATTTATTATGGGTGGATTGCATATATATTCTTGTTCGTGTCGGTCTAGTAACGGAAGAACAATATGGGACACATGGTGGGTGGTACTTACCTGTACACCTGTCCTTATAAATGTCTCTATTTTTTTATTAGGTAATATAATTACAATTAATGAAAGGTTAAGCTTGCGTGATCTGAAACAATATTACTACTATTCGCGTGACCTGAAACAGTATTATTCAAATTTCACACAACAATAACCTATCCGTTTTTGTCGAACATTTTACGCGTGAAAGTTTTGATAAAGTCATGTGCTGATTTTGAATGCATTATTTTATTTTAAAAATTTAAAATCAGCACACTGCAAAACTGTCAATTGATACATATGTTCCGTTTAGCTTATTATTATCATTATCATATACCATTTTTGAATGTATTTTATGATTAATTTTAAAAAATGGTATATGACATCATCACTGCTATTCAATGATCATATTTCTAAAAATGGAATGTTAAATGCAGTTACATTGGTTATTCCCTGTTAACATGTCGAAATCATTGATACTTTTAACTCAAGACATGCACATGCTCAATCAGAAAAGTAAAAAGCTTCGCGAAAACAAAGACCTACGAAAACAACCGAATTTTGCAATACGTTCTTCAGATTTCTCGTAATGAAACAAAGTTTGTCCAAACATGTTCAAACCACAGATCCAAAAGCAAAACTTAAACTTAGGCAAATTAAGTTCATCAAACACAAACATACCGGTCCATGTCCAAACCACAATCCCAAAAGCGAAGTATGAAAAACTTTGAAAAATGACAAATTAAGTTAGACATAAACTTCCTCCTTGTAAATGAGGCCGAAATGATGCGATCTTGTATGTATCAATACCATCAGTGTTTGTTCTAGATACGTGTATATCTTATCTTTGTCTTCAGCTATCTTTATAAGTGCTTATAATTTGTTCAGCATCATTAGACTAGCAATATGAACATCGGTATGTGACTCAAATATGACACTGTTCAGCTCTAATAAATCCACATGGGGATACTCGTGACTGGACCGTGATAAGTCCGTGGAGTATGACCGTTTTTATTGTCAAATAAAAATGATATTCCTTGCTTCTGTGCTTTTCTGATATCTATAGTACTTTTGAATAACCTATAACCTATACGATACCGAAAGAAAAAATAGTGTTTTTAATTTATCCCTCGCTTTTTCTGTCGAAAAACATGGTCCTATAATAATGTCATCGCTATGTCTTCACGGGTTCTATTTTTTGCAATATGTATGCTTTCACAATAGACTCAAGCTTTCACATTGTAAAACAAAAAAGATGGAATTTTAGACCGAAAAAGTTGTTGCATTTTAGAAGAAGTGTTTTCCTTATATGGAAGGGTTAAGGTATGAATATAAATTAAAAAAAAACATACGAATATACTGTCAGCGTTGCATGTTGTGTATAAGGGTTATTTTGTGGTCATTCTTTGGGCTTTTTGTATCTCCTGCATTTCTCTGTGGTGTGGCGTGTTCTGCCATGTGCTACTTTTGAATTTTCATGAAATACCAAAAGTAGCACATGACAGTTCTGTAATGCCCTTGCTATTTCAAAATACAATTGTATACCATACCCAAAACTGCAATGTCTAGACCTGGGCATCGCATCCAATGCAATTGAAAGTGTCCATCAAAAAGTTCTTTCAATTGAAACATTTGCAATAAGTCCTTGAAAAGTTGAACGAGTCCGCTGCAAATTGACAGACAGTTGAGTTGACGTGTTAGAAGATAAACCAAATGACATACCATAAATACTATTGAATTAATTATGTCACAAAACATAAATGATTTAGAAAAAATATAAATGTTCAACAACGAGTAACCAAAGTTTTAGATTAATTTTTTATAAACTAAAAACCGACGTATTAAAAATAGAACATCCTTCAAAATATGACATATATCTCTACGGTACAGACCTGTCGAAAGTATAACACCGAGCTAACAAATAAGGTTCGAAGCTCGGCTGCCAAGTGGCCGAGATATGAATGGCTAGTGATTGTTAAGGGATATATCGCAACTGTCGAAAAGCTGCCGAGATTTGGCTAATGATGGGCCGAGATAAGCTACCGATTCGGCAAAAAATACGTTAGTCTAGTGTTTAATTTTCGACAGGTCTGTACTGTATATAAAAAACGAGCCCCATAACTTATACAAAACACATCGTTTTTGTACAAAGTGACAACCAATGTACTGGATTCCCACCGATCTCTATAAAACAAAAAATATTGTTTAGTACCAGTCATACATCAGTTATGAACAATAAACGTCAATACATTTAGAATATTGCTATTGTTTAAAGGGACAAAAATGACGGCATAACACTAACAAAAAAAACCATATATATTATTGTGGTTTATTTCCATTTATGTGGCAAATACATTATAATTATATCAATTGAGGATTTTCTGGGAAACACTATAAATAGGACTTGAGTTTCACTTTCAATTTGTGTAACCAAAGACTACTAGTATTTAAATTGTATGGATTTATGAGTACTGTTGTTGTATAGTATCTCAAAACTGAACATTTTCAAATTCAATGAAGACCATGGTTTTCACTAAGGTCTTAAGACATTGCATTTGTTTTGAGGAAGTGGCAGTGTAACAACGTTAACTCCTAATGAAGTCAGGACTTTGCTACAGTGCAGTCCTTTTTAGGATAAATGTTTTACCAAAGATATCATGTTTTATGCAGTTCTTGATTCAACTTGCTTCTTGTTTCCGTTTACCAGTTGTTGCAAGATATTTCTTTCTTTATGTTCGTTCGTTTGTTTGTAGCAGGTTTTTCGTTGCTTCGACTAATGCATTCAGTTTTTGAAAGTATCAATCCATGTTGAAAAGTTCACAGTACCAATCTTAAGTTAAAGCAAAAAGTAGCGACGTATTTCATTTCTAAAACTATACCAACTAATTTTATTACTTTAAAAGTATACCAATTCATTTCAAAAGTAACTTTTTTGTTGTAAGTTACTAACACATTTTATTCAACTAACCACCTGTTAGATTTTTTGGTCGCTGAACAATGTCTCCGTTTTGTACCAGTTATTTGAATTCTAGTATAATTGTGTATATTTATTTCAAAGGTAAAATGAAGTTCAATTCTAAAATTGTTTCGACTTATTTAAAAATCAAGTGCATGGAACACACTAAAAGAATTTCAAATAAAAACTTAAATATTTGAGCAAACGCTGAAATTGAGTTTAGTATATTGTTCAATAACTTTGTATACATGTAAATCTGATTAAAATATACTCTCACGGTTAGTCAAATATTTGAATATATACTTTGCTTATTGTGATTATATTTAATTTTATTTACAAGATACATGTAGTATGTTAAAGCCCATAAATCGTGTAAAAGGCGTTTTGTGTGTTTTTGATCTTTGGTCTTTTTGTGGGGCAAATTCCTATACACGAAATATGCAATATACACACTCGTAATTGAATAGCGTTGTATGGACTTGCTGAAGCAACGAAGAATCTGCTTTCCACAACAAAACGAGTGGAAGGAGAAAATGAATTTGACAACTAAATAACAGAAACATAACGGACTAAAACATAACAAAATGCTGTATTAATGTGTGAATTTGGTAGTTCTCCTCTGGTGGCCGAGTGGTCTACAGCGCGCAGTTTAGGACCAAAAGTGTCTCTCGATGCCACTCAAACAGATCCTACTTTGAGAAAGTTTGGCAGTTCGGTTGCCAAAGCTCGGTGGTTTTCTCCAGTTTTCCGGTTTCCTTCGTCATTCCAGAAATGATAAAGGGAAATAATTTTGAGTTGGGCGTAACAATGAATCCATTTCACTCTTCTGATCCTGTACATCTATTTTGACTAGTTCCAAGCTCCGACTTTACAATCATTCCTTAACTAAGGGTTTCCTAAGCAATTTAGCAATTTTAGGCATTCTCTTTTAGAACTACGAACAAATATTTTTAACAAGACTACATACAGAAGTTATACGCTTGAAGTGATTTTCAAAATTTCACCGTAAATCGTTGAATATCTTAACAATTTACAAAATTAATAAGGTTTCAATTGAATTTTTCAAGTTATAAGTCAAGAAAAGATTGTGAAATTGAGGTCTGGTTTACCTATTTGTTATATCGCCACGTCCTGTACATTTGGCTACATCATTTTACACTTTATTGTTTTACAAGGATATGTATCTGGCTTTCAGACATCAATCCAGAAACAATTCAAAGCAAACCGGGATCACAATTTGATGTGATGACAATTTACTAATTTCTTCACTAAAGACTTAATCAAAGGTACGACGACCTTTAGTGGCCATTCTGAGTAGGTGTTGACATTGACAGACAGATACAACAACCATTAACATTTGCAGCCAAGCATGGGACAGTTACTAAAAGAAAGATCTGGCGAGAAAATGAATAAATCTGTCAACTTATTAAGGCCATTATGTGTATCTACACTATGTAGACATGTGCCCCTGTGCCATCATGGCCACCATTGTCGTTTTTAAGTCTGGTCACGTACTGTTTTTGAATTTTTGTCTGAATGCATGAAAAGCCCAAGACAGTTTGCTGTCAAATATTTCTAAAAAATGAGCATATCTTTAATATTTTTGGAAAAATAAATTAAATTTACTGTTTGGTGTACAAACGTCAAAGTTACCTACTTAAATAATGTACAGTTAAACCTCGATTCATTGTCATCATTAGCTCAGTCAAATTTAGCATTATAAACTCTTTTGGCAGTGAACTGCTGGGAGATTTATAAAGAACAACATAAAAGAAGTCGATTTTGGGACTTAAAACAATATTGTAATAAGTGAGGCGACAAAGTTATCAAGGAGTATTATAACGATGCATTACTGTATTTCAATATTTAAGAACGTTTTTTATACTGGACATCAATTAATAGGGTATCTGTTACATGCCTCTGAATTTTACAAATAGTCAGAAAAAGCCTTGTTGTGCTGTGAAACAATTCTTTTCACTGTTTTAGTCTTAATATACTGGCATCTTATTCATTTGGTTGTGATGAAAAACAAAGAAATATTCAAACAATTTAATGGCCAGACCTCTCGGGTCAGTTAAGTTACGGGCAAAAAATAGCTTTAAAAAGAAAAGAAATAAAACCTGTTATATACATTTTAGGCCTTGTAAAGGTTTTTTTTTTAATTTCCGTTTTTACTATTTATAACATAGACAAATTTTTTACATACATAGGTTAATACACAGTATTCTTGTCTCTCCGGAACTTCTCAACCATGAATGATGGATGGGCTAATTTCCCGACAACTGATCGACGCCTGGGGCTTGAAAGGTCACGAACCCATGTGCTTCAAGGCAAAATGATATTTGTCATATTTCACCTGAGGAATCTCATATTTATGTAGATAATGAGTTTTACATATAACTTTCTAATTTGGTGCGAAACAAGATAAGGCTTTATCTGTAACTCATCGGTCTTTATTGTCTTGTCATGGCCACCTGTATCTCATCGGACGTCACTGTCGTTGCATGTCAATAGGCATTGTTGCATTCAGCACGGATATAAAAGGGCACTCATAGAAACCATTCAGAATTTTTTCGCCCAGAGTTATCAGGAAGTGCATTTTCGAAAAGCAAGCACTTTTCAATCTAATCTAACGTTTTCTTTATTTTTTATTTAAACCAAACATGCAACTTGTTGTTTCAATCAGCATCAGCGTCCTCCAAGGTTAAGTCTTACGCCCAACTTTATCTATGTCCTAATTTTTTTATTTTCCTTCAAAAATATAAAGCTTCTTCTTCTAACCATGAATTAACAAACACGATATAAGTGACAAGCTCTTGACTAAAGTACAAAACACTATTACTCCACTTCAATGTAAACCACTGAATAGTATGAATAATTTCATCACCTGAGTTTACCTCGTGTTGTAAAATGGCTCTTATTTCGTTCGTTTTAGTGTGTCTTGTGTATATTTGATTGCTCTGGACAAGTCTATGTAACCAAGAAAATGTTTTGACTTTTCATTTTTAAAACTGCCATATCGTAATTTTTTATAATATATTATATGCCTTGTGTCGTGTTTACTTCGTCTGTTTTTGAATGAACTGTATTTTTTTTCGATTCCTCTGGCCATGTCAACCAATGCATATTTGTTTCACTTTTGACTTGTCCTATACATTTATTTTTTTAGAAATTTCATAACATTAAAAACCTTTTTAATTTTCTCTACTGATTTTTTAAATATATGTAGAAATTTTGAAAATATGCCCTCGGTCAACGTAGCCAAGAACACAGTAAAATGCAAGTAAATGATAGAAAAGAAATTATATACTAAACACATAACTGTCATATTATATCATTTCCCTGTTTTGTATTAAGAAGGAATTTATCATCAGCTGACATTTTACTTAATTGCATCCTTATATAATAAATAGGATATCAATGTATAAACAGACCAGCTTATACATGCCAGTAGAGCAAAGTTGGAAAATTGGAAAACGACTTAAAACTTAAAATATCAGCAAAAAAATAAAATCAAATTGATATTGTAGATAAGCAGAATAATAATTATTTATTTGATATTCTAGAAAAATAAAATTAAATGCATTTTTGCTTTTATTTAAGTATATTCCAGAATTTTATAAATTCTGACGAAATAATTATTTGAATAAAGTGTCATTTTGATTGTTAGACCTATCCCTGCCTAGTTATACGCGCACGACGTTGTTTTTTGTAACAAGGATGTCATTTACATGGTTGTTATTTTAAGTTACATCATCCGAACTTACTATATACTTATTTACGAGGACACAGGGTTCTTAACAGGTGTCCTGTTACGTGACGTCTGAGGCAGTAATGAAAGGATGAGGGACATTTGGGAAAGTCTAAAACTAAGACCCCGGATAGAGTCCATAGTCTGGCAGATCTCCGCTCCGCCCATTTTTTCTGATAATAATCAGGGTAAAACAAACATCTCCGGAAATGTTAATTTCACTATGTGGTGTTATTTATTTCAGATGGCTCATTAAACAAACGATACATCCGTAATCTGACTGGCTAGTGCCTGGGTTGGGTAAACAATCCCTTTACCCCATTGGCTAATCCCATTTACATACATGTAAATTTCTGAATGACATCTTATATCCTCTGTGTCATCAATTACTTGTTGTAATTTGACATGTTATTTTATCACACACACATATCTATATGCCTTTTAACGTGTTTAAATACACGTTCAAATTACATAACACAAAAGATTTATTTTTTCCTTTTCAGTCCTATCTGTGGTTTATAATATGAATGTGTTCTTAAAAGATTTAACGTAAATCCTGCTTTTTAGCTTGGCTAGGAGTCTATTCTGAAACGCTCTTGATTAACATCTCTAACAAAACTTGAAGATTTCGGTTAGCTGTTTTCATTACTGTTGTATTCCATGAAAAATATTTCGGAACCTTCTTAATGTCGCAAAGTGCATTAATTTTGTTCTATTTGCCAGTAACTAAACTGGCCAGTTTTCAAATCATTCCTTAACTAAAATTTTCCTGAACTTAAATCTGGTAATTTGATATTGTAATAATTTTGTCAATTTTTCAGATATTCGGGGAATTCAGGTTTCATTGTCAGTTATTACAGCTGTGTTTTAATTTTGTCGTTTTGTATTTGTAGTTGCCTAAAATGATGCCTTTATTTACCAAATTCAAGTTAAGGAAAAAATCTTAGTTAAGAAATGTTTGTAAAACCAACTGTGGCCTGGGATATACGATTCTACTTTATATACACTAAAATATACGCTGTAAAATATACTATAGAGACTACTCTATACATTTAAAGATCATTTGTCCATTATGACCATTTTAAGGTCCTTTTGCTTTTTATTTCAACCAAAAATAACTTTTATAAAAGATCATGTATCCATTATGACCACTGCCTCTGGGTTCCTTTTCTTTATTTCAACTAAAAAGGACCACTACATATAGAGTCCATATTTTAGGTACCATTGATGGTCATTATAATACAGGTTTTACAACAGCTTCAACATGTCTGTCTTGTGTTGTTTTCCTCGAGTTTGTTTGTAAAAAGTTTATGTCCGTCATCACAGTATTGTTGATAAGTTAAAGATGGCTCTGTGTCCAGGATTGCCCTGGATATCATGATCTGACGTCAAATTGTTCCATGTTCCTTTCACTCAATTTGATTGCACGCGTGGCGGGTGTGGCTAGCTAAACAGGAGGTGCTTACCCTTCCGCAGCACCCGGCCTATATTCCTTGGTGAGAGTTCACGTGTTTAACTTGTCTGTTTCAATGTTTTACTTTGCTTCTGGATTGTGGTTCTGACATGGATTGGTATGTTTATTTTTGATTGATACAAACCACATGCCTTTGCAGAAACCAATCCCTTTCCAAGTTTAAAGCAAAGGGGTGTAGGCTATGCTGTAGCCATGACCAGAAATTTAAAACTATGTTCCCTTTACATGGACACTTTCCTCTACATATGAATACACTGTTTCCAGATAGAATGAACTCTTGTCCAACACTAAGTGAAGTTAATTAATGGTGTTTTGTTGAAATTCTTTCACTTATATTGAAGCGATGAGTTCAAGAATATTATTGGAAGCGGGAGTATCCTGAGAGAACCACCATGTGATTTTGTAAAATGCCTTCTTCTAAATTCTAACAGTTCTCGTGATTTCTACTGAGAGAGATATTTCAATCATGATCAAGGTTCCTTTTACAACCTTTCGCATCATAACATTTGTATAAATTACTGAATCCAGTGGCACAAAACTAAAATAACCTGTTTAGAAACAAAAAGACTGAAAAAAGGTTTTAATATTTTTAATTGAAAAAAAATATCATAATATTTGATATGTTTCGATTTTATACTAAAATACATATACAACATTTATTTTACAATCAAAAACACAATGTTAAATTTATCTCAACTCGTGCATAGTTAAACGTAAACGGCTTTTAGCATTGCACACGAATAATTTACAACTCATTGAGGTGTCCATGCAGAATGCTTGAAAATATAAGAAATACTCTAAAACAAAATAAATAAAAACAAATTATCAATATGATAGCACCTTCATAAGAAAGGCAATGGGAAATGGCGCATATCGAGGTGGTTTTAAATATCCCATCAAATTATAAGCAAGCAATGGTGATTTCATTTTGGCAGTTAACATTGAACAATGTCATTGAAACTTTGAAAATTTCAACTTTTTTAAAAAATATCAAGAACATAAACAAAGCACCTATTGTTTTTAAACGTAGTTGGGCCCATTTTTTATCTTCATCACAATGAAATTTGGCGTGTTTTTATCAATAATATCATGTGACAAAATTTCAAAAACAGCACAAAGCAATGCATACACAATGAATTGATGATGATTTGGTTTCAGAAAATAATCTTATTATTCTATAATTGAAGAAGAGATAAAGTTGTAGTTTATGGTTTGTTGGGTTTGACATTGTGCCACATAGGAAGAACTTTGGATTGTCTACTTTTCAAATTCGAGATAATAGTACAGTCAACCATGTCTATATAAAGGTCATTCAAGGGAATCAGTAAAAGCGGCCTTTATGGGCAGGTGACCTTTATATACAGGTTCAAATAATATAAATAAAGAACATTTGGTATATAGTTCTACTGGCCTTTATAAGCAGGTGACCCTGATATAGAGATTGGACTGTATGTTCATCTCTTTACTGTGACTTTAACATAAATGTTTCAATTCCGGTTTTGAATCTCATCCTTTCACATAAGTAATGATAATAAATACAGATCTAGTTTTTTTAAAAAAAAGAATATATTTAAAGAAATTTGTGTTAAAAATGCAATATAATGGAAACCCACCCGTCTTTTAAGACCACGGATGCATATTTCAACCAATAAGAACCTCTACATAAATCCCCACATGCTCAGTTAGATTTAGGGTTTTTTAAGGTCCCTTTACTTCATATTTAAACCACAAAAATACCCTCTATATAAAGACCCCCTTTCAATTTGAACCACAGTTTAAAGTCCATTTACTCCAAATTACAACCAAAAAGAACATCTTTTATAAACACCCCTTACATATAAATACCACATTTTATCCCCATGGTTGGTCTTGATATACAGATTTCACTTTAACAAATACAGGGACATTGCAGATTATGTACAGTAAAACCTCGTTGTAACGTCCCTCGAAAGGCTTATATAACCACAGTTTCCCCAAAATTTATCTGCGTAAATAAAAGCATCCCTCGATTTGGTAATAAACCCCTTTATAATGTCAAAATCTGGTTATAAACAATGACAATAAAACTGAGATTTTACTTAACATTTTAGTCAAAAGCTAAACCGTATGCTCTTGCAATTGGTTTTAAATACTGGAAACGTCAAAGGCGTTTCAAAATATTAACTCGTGAAAATTCAAGAGAACAACAACAAGCCGTTACAGATTCGTTAATTCAGAGAGTTGTACAGACCTGTCGAAAGTTTAATAATGAGCTTACAAAATTGAGTCGAAGCTCGGCTGGCCAGTGGCCGATATATAGGTATGTGGTGGCCGAATATACTGCTGAGGTACAAATTCGTTAAATAGTGTTTAACTTTCGACCGGTCTGTACTGCATATTATCCAATGAGAGTGGATATTACTTATAAACAATCAGAGAGATTCTACAGCACGGCAATGAATGTGGAGAAAATGTGGAGAGAAAAAAATGAGAGATATATGTATATCTAGCACCATGCATTACAAAACATTATGTGTCTTATAATTAATTTACAGTACAAACTAAATGTGTATACAGTACAGACCTGTCGAAAGTTTAACATCGAGCTTACGAGAAGAAGCTCGGCTGGCGAGCAGTTTTTTGTCACTTGCTTTCTATATCTCGTGACAAAAAACTGCGAAAGATATATATAGCACCTATAGAGATATTGGAAACGAGTGCCTGAGATTATTTGCTGATTCGGCACTAATTTTAAACTTTCGACAGATCTGTGCTTTAAGTATGAGCTTTGTTTTATTTTAAAATAATATAAATGAATTATGTGTAATATATTTCTAAAAGGAAGTATTATATATCACTATCTGCTTGACTTGAGCCCACTGTATGTTAACTATTAACATTATACTAAACTTATCTAATGGATACAACTTCAGAACAATTATTTCTTTAGAAAATTATGTCTTAATTGTAAAAATAATTCATTATTGATAAAACAACTTATCAACGGTGTCTGGTCAGTTGTGAAGGACAATTTGTGTTATGTTGAAGATTTCATCATAACTGACTAGATGAATACCTTCAATCAAATCAAAGATGATCAATGTTTGTGGCACATACTACCAAGCTCATTTTCAGAACCATTTCTTATGATAAAAATACTTAGTAATAGCCAGGTTTTTTTTTTAAATTTCTATAAGCAAAATAAATCAATAGTGAAATAGTAACACAATTTTGAAATGCGAGACTGAAATACTTATGTCATATACCATTTTTCGAATGTATTTTATGATTAAATTCAAAAAATGGTATATGACACTTATATGACAACATAACTTCAAATCATTCAAATTTATAAGTATGTGCTTTTATAACAATAGCTAAATTTTACCAGAATGAATGAATACCAAAATTGATCGATTGAATGAAGTTTTACGTCCAAGTCAAGAATACTTCACTTATATCGATATGTTACCAGTTATAGAGAAGTGGTAGAAACGTTCACTTTTGCAGTGAATACCAAGAGCTGATAACTCTATATTTGTACAAATACAAGTATTACTGGGTGACTTTACATGTAATTGCATTTCCATGTACATATTGCAACAAGTGCTTTGGTATAGCCGAAATAGTGCTTTTTAGAATATGTTGGTGCTTTTTATAAGATATCAAATGTACTTCGTGTGCTTAATCTCTAAATAAGTTTTTTTTCCAGAATATGTTGGTGTTTTATAATAGAAAGCAACTACATGTAAATTTTTGCTGATATTTAAAGTTGAAATGTTCCTCGTGACCTTAATTACAGTTTCACTTATGTCGTCAACAAGTGCTTAACTACATAGGCAAAATAATGGTTTTTAGAACAAATTGGTGTTTTTCTTTAATAGGTAGCAACTGTATTTCATGTGTTTAACCTCTAACCTTTAATACGTCACACTATTCGTAATGCCCTCTATCCTTCAGCATGTACATACATACATAATATATATATTAAAAGTCGTAATATGGGTGTATCCGCCATAAAAAAATATAAAAATCTACTACAGGGCTCTCCTCCGCGTAAGTCAATTACTATATGTATAACACGACAGTGTATGATAAAATATTTCATTTTGCGTACTGGCTTGTAAAAACTATATATAAACAAAATATGCAAAAATATAAACAAATAGTATAACATGATTGCAAAATATTTTTGTTTCAAAAATAACTTGTGGCTTGTTTTATATTTGCACAACCGTGGAAGACAACCCTCTCTGAAAGACATGTTTTCCCTATTCTTCTGTTATCTTATAATAAACTGATGTTTGAAAAAATATTCAATATATTTTCTCTGTCCACTTACCTAAATTACTTACTAAGTTCTATGCAAACAGGATTTAAACTTTTATCAGCCTCTATCTTATCAAACCAGACCTAATTTGGAAGAACGTCAATATTTCTTTATAAAGTTCTCAAGTATACAAAACTTGGGTTTTCACTTCATATTTTTACATATTAAATATTCAACGTTCCTCCTTCGCGGAGCCTGTCACGTCATTATCACTGTTCTGTCTTATAACAAGTCGTATGACGTCACCACTGATCATGATTCATGCAATGGCTCTTTTTCGTCATTAAGTTTTGGTTCAAGGTCTTCAATATTGTTTAACATATTTGATGGTTTATGTTTTTCCTTATATATTAGCCATAAAGCCTTTATAAGATCCGTAACAACCATTTCTGAAGCGTTCTTAGCAACGATAAACAAAACAAAAATTCCATCACTACGCAAATATTCCTGCGCAAACCTTGCACACAGTTTCTTGTCAAATCCGGTATGTAGTTCGTTATTGACTTTCAAATATTTTTTAACGAATCGGATTATTGTTTTGGAAAATATAGTAAAACATCCATTTGACCAGCGAGAAGAAGGTCAGGGCCGCTACAAAGACCAACCAAAACCAAATGAATATGAAGATTTTCTCGTTGAACAAGTTCACTGGTAAAACACACTGCACAGTCCATCGCTGAATATTCTGTAACTGTCTAATTTCAAAATCACAAAGTGTGATCCTGGGGAATTTTGGGGATTCCCTCATAGGTTTGTTCTCTGCCAAACTCTGTAAAACCTCGAAACCGAACAGACCATAGTCGTTTGACAAGAATGCATTCAACATGAAAAACTGACCAATGGCGTTGACCAAATACAATAATTTTGAGGTCATAAATAGACCCACAAGATATGTACCAGCCCTTTTATTGCACACGAAACAGCAGACTTTGCTGACATTATTTGTCACCCTGACAACAATGTTGTGTTTGTATTGTTGGTTTGTATGAAACCATTTATCCATGTATCTTGCTAAATTATCAATAGTTTCCTGCCTGTCGTCAGGTGATTCCAGCATAGTTTCCTCCGATAGGTGGACCACTTTGTTCACATTTATTCCGGAACCGCCTTGAAAAAGTTTCCAAACCATGTTTGGGACTTTGAACAAGAAGGCTTGAAAAAGCAGAATTAAAGGTACCCATTGGTAATAGGTTAGCTCCCTTTCTTGTCTGGTTTTAATATCTATTGGTATGGAGTCTGATAACGGAATATAATACGTGTTAGAAATCCAGCAATAACTTTCAGTGTATGCTTCAAATGCGTCCGTAAATTCCGCTGGACACCAACAGTGTATAGGGTCACCCACAAATTGACCAGTACTGACCACAATAGCGAAAATGATCAATAAAATAACTGTATATAAATGGTTCAGTCGATCTATCCAGTCATCACCTGTGCTTTTCTGTAACTTCGAAACTGATGGGACGAAATCCAAAATACCGTCCACCCTGAAACAGAACAAAAATCGCATTAAACAAGGTGAATATAATCGTCCAATGTTAACAGTATCGATAACATTTTAAGTTTTGAGCTACAAGGGGGTATGTTTTATGAGACCTTGATTCATTCGGATTGGAAAAATCGGAGCTCTTGTTGCAATTCTGATTCAGAATTCACGTTGATCATCTAAGAACTACTGAAGAATAACAGCATCATAATATGATATAACAGTGTAACAGTATAGAGGGTCGAAAATCGTGCAAGGCTTGTAAAAGATCTGGCACAAAACAGTCTTACAATGTGAATTGTTTAGTACAGTACAGACGTGTCCAAAGTTTAACAGTAAGCTAAAATCGGTAGCTCATCTCGGCCCCTCGGGAGCTATATTTTCGCAGCTGCTTTCAATCTTCAGATAGCTTTCGGCCACAAGTTATCCATATCTCAGAGGACACTTGGCAGCCGAGCTTCAACTTATTTTCGTTGTGTCAATGTTAAACTTTAGACAGGTCTGTGTTGTATGTCTGTATAAGGACAATTAACCAGTGGTGATGAAGCCAATGTGTCAAAAGAACCATATGTGCTTAGTCTAAGGTCGTGTAACAACGCCTAATGAAGCCAAAAGATTGATGCTCCAGACAGGAAGTCTTTTGGTATTACAAAATAAAATAATTCTCAAAATTGAACAACTGTGTTTGACTTCTCGTCTTGAGACCTCAATCTTTTGACCTCATTAGACGCCGAAATTGTTAATCCTTGAAGTCCGATCTTCATTAGGCGTCGGACTTCATTAGAGTTGCTACAAGGTCACTTGAAATTCTTGCATATTCATATGTGGATATTAAAATACTAGTACATGTATATGATGGCTTTGAATATGACTACATATATTTCCAAATTTCAGTTGACAAATAGTACAGATTATATGTCACTGGATAAACTACAATTCTATTCAACAACGTCAATTGCTTATCGTAATAAACGCTAGTTCAAATAAAAGGGATTATATAAATAAGGGATTATGTAATATATGTACACATTATAACATATGTGAACCAACTTCAGCATGATATTTTTCATTTAATTTATTTAAGTTCCCACAATGTTCTAAAAACGTATATATCACAAGTGCAAAAGGTGATATCGCATTTAAAATGTAAATATAAAATGATAAATGTACTTTAAATGGCATTGAGTACTTATTTTTGCATATTAGTTTTGGTACTTATAAACTCATCCCAAAATCAACTACTAGTAATACTTAACCATACAAGTAGTCTCATGTAATTCTCAGTAGTGTGCCATCAACTTATTTCCTTAATCGTGTTAATGACTTCGATGATGTAACTGGTCAAATTTCAAGTATCAGCTTAATTGACCATCATTGTGTTGGAGTGATCAGTGTAGATAAAATATGCAATGTTATGTCCACATTTCATATTGTTGAGAACCTGTTTTGCATATTATTTTGGTACTCAGAAACCCATTTCAAAACTATGTTACCAACAGTATTAGTACACAATGCAATTCTCTGTAGATCTTCTAAAATATGTATCACCATTAAATTCTATGTAAAATATTTGAAAAATCATTTTCACAAAAACGTTCAAAATGGCTTTTCAACCAAAAATTCTTATTGGAGGAAATAAATATCGACAGCCGTTCCCAGTTCTCAGTAATCTGTCAATGACTTCAATGATGTAACTCGGACATGTAAAGTTTCACTTAAATGGACTATCACTAGTGGATAAGTACTATTACATATCATATGGGTACTGAAGTCTTAATTTGTCTATTCGTTTGGTACTTATAAACTCAATCTAAAACTTACAGAACTAACTTACAGATAGTCACATCAATTCTGGTATGACTTAGTCCATCAATTTTCGGGATGACTTCCTTTTCGTACCCCCGAACCTATTAAATTCTATGTAAAATATTTGAAAAATATTTTTCACAGAAATGTTCAAAATGGCTTGATTTCATCATTTTTATGCCCTTTTCAGTCGAGATTAAATGTTCTAAGGGTACAAATGAAATCTTTCCTCAGTAATTTGCAATTGACTAATTTCCTTCATCGTGTTAAGGCTTTTATTGAAGATTGAAGATAGGAATTTGGATGGAAAGTACAAATATTCTTAGCAATGTGCAATTATTTCCCTTAATTATGTTAATGACTTCTAAAGCTGGTGTAGCTTGTCAAGGCTCAAGTTTCAGTTAAATTGACCATCACTGTTGTAGTGGTCAGTGCGGACCATTGACTGACCTATTTCTGAACAATAAAAACTTTATTGCCTATACTTATTTACAGTTTAAAATCCAATTACATATGTTAGAACTAAATTAAGCAAATCAACACAAATACAATTAAGAATGATGTTATGTATATAGAATTATTAATGTGGTATTTATGAGCAAATAGTGCATTCAACCTAAACATAATTATATTCACTGAATATGTCAAAAGACGGTACAGGCCTGTCGAAAGTTTAACACCAAGCCAACGAGTTAGCGCAAAAACGGCAGCTCAGCTCGGTCCCTCGTTGGCTATATCTTGACAGCTGCTATATCTGTCTCTTGGCAGCTTTTCAATTTCTAGCTATCCATATCTAAGCCATATGACAGCCGGGCTTCGGTCCCTTCTTGTAAGCTCAGTGTTAAACTTTTGACAGGTCAGTATTGTAATTGTATTCAATGGATATGTCAAAATATCTGGAGGCGCCTAGTGTAGTAAGTAAGAACATTAAGGCTTTTCCTTAACATAAAAGTTGTGAATTAACACAGGAAATGTCCATGAAATTAGAAATGTCTAAATATAAACGCTTTAAAAGGTTAATAACATTGATTGTGAATGAATAAAACTTTAGGAAGTAAGGTGCCTTAATACTTTCAAAAAAGACTACTTTGTCATTTCGGTTGTCAAAGGTCGATTAACTCTTGCTTCCTCCACAATTTAAGAACTGAATGGCTCGATATAAGTGAGTGAATCTTGACTGGGGTGTGTAGAACACCATTACTCGACTCTACTATACTTCTTATTTCAAAGCCAATATATGCAATTGATGCGTGAAAACTGAGACAAATAATATAGTTACAATACGGACAAGGGAATTTTGAGCGGGGGGGGGGGGGGGGTAAAACACCAATGCTCAACTTCCTTCCACTCAACAGTCCAAAGTCATTATAAAATTATTCTGGAAAATACAAAGATTATAGTTACAAAAAAGACAAGAGGGCCAAAAAGGTGCTTGGTCGAAGACCATCATATTTTTCTTAATAGAGACACTGAATAACGGAAGGACTCGGTGTGAGTATCTATGGATAAAATTCCGATACCACATCCCATGGCAATTAAATAAGCCATTTGTGGAAGTTGTTATCTCCAAGATAATAATAGTAAAATTCCTTTTTAACTGATACATGTATTTTATATTGTATTTGATTGTCTTTATAAAGGAGATCAGCCAAAAGGGCATTTGTAGAGGGATCAACAACCTTTAAGAAACAAAACAAAAACATTTATTTTTTTAAAGTTCGATGGCCTTTCGCTATTAAATTCGAAACTACTTATTTAAGGTTTATTCTAATATATACATATTGTTACGGATTCAAATATAAAGTATATATTTTGATACAGTACAGACCTGTCTAAAGTTTAACACTAAGTAAATGAATAAGTACCGAATCTACAGCCCGTCTCGGCTCTTTGATAGCCGTTATCTTTCTCTCGTCACCCAACATTCTAGCCCCACCCCCCTCCTTCCTTTCCGTTAGCAAAAAATTACATTTCGACAAGTCTGTTCTGCATATTTTTGATTTATTTTAATTTAGCAAGTCACCTGTCGTTTGCATGTATTGATTAGATCTTATATGATTTTCCAGAAAGTTTTTGTTCAAAATAAAAGCATAAAAAAATCAACAGACATATGATATCCTCTTTTACACAGGAAAAATTGGGAAGTGATGATGATTGCAGGAGTTTTACGTCTACATGTGACTTGTTGGCCAATGACCAGTCCGGATTATGGATATTAACTTCATTGGTCTATTATCGAAGCATCTGATCTTACTTCCGGTTTATTTCTCAGTAAAACTGTCTGATGGGTGTTTTTCGAATTTGTAATAAGTGATACTAATAAATAAATCAATAAATAAATAAAAAGCAATGACGACGTTTTATCGTCCAGTTGTTATCAGAACGGTATCACAAAAGATGTGAAACCTTTAAAAATATAGTGTCTGCCTAATCATGATCAATGCTTTTTCCACGATCACTAGTGCACATCGACACGAGGTAAAATGAGGACAGGACAACACAAATTATCAAGATTTCAAATTCCATAAAGTTAAACACTGTATTTAGTTCCGGAAAAACTAGCTGTATCTAAAGAAAATGTCGAGTCATCATCTATCTGGTCATAAAATCGTAACAGTTCCCATCGTATGACTATACTTGCAGTCTAAACAGAGAAGATTCGGTGGCCGAGTGGTTCAAAGTACCTCTCACTACTTAAGTTTGTTTCCCACTCAGGCAGATTCTAACGTAAGAAAGTGTCGAAGGCCGCCCGGTGTTTTTCAGGGCACTCCGGTTTCCTCCACCATCCAAGAACTGACCGGCGGAAGGGGGGGTTAAAACCACTACTCGTTAACATGTCTTACATGACACATCAAGTATCCATCTCTCGATTTATTCAATACAAAATAATAATAAAATTTCATTTTAAAATTAAAAAAAATCTATTAACAAAAAAATAATTAAAGTACTCTAAACCCACACACACCTTTTTAAAATTGATTTAAAATTTGATAACGATGACGATCATCCAAACACCCCCGCATCGTACCCTCCCTGTCTAGTCGCGTCTCTCAACCATACCAAATATAGCCGAAAACACATGTATAACAAATCACGTGTAGTAGCAATATATAAACTTATTTACTTTCTAAAAATACATAAGATAAATCTGAATATTCTCCTGACCTCCCTCTTTAAACATCAACTAAAACCGATTTTCAAACGATTTTCTCAATTCTTAACCGTCTTAAATTTTATAAAAAAAAATTTACTTACATTTTTCAAGACACTGGATAATTTCGTAAATATATTTTTTCTTCTTTTTTATCCTGATTTGTTGGTTAATTCGGCGTTTATGACAACAACATAAGTCTGGTATATGTGGGGATAAATTATGAGGAACAAATATACATGATATAGGTACTACAGGGTGTTGACACATGCACTGACGTTAAGCGGTCGGAGATTCTTTACATTGCGACATACTTGATAAGTAAACAAGCCGAGTGACCTGCCTAACAAAAAATTTATGACTCACTAAAAATTACGGAGGTTGTGAAATTATTTAAATATAAGCAATTCCTGTTTTTTGAAACCTGGTAATCTTTTTCTAAACTTACAAAATATATATTTGTTGAATTATAAATGTATAAATTCGAAGAGCACATGTTCTGTCACGTGTTAATCTGTTTTAAGAAGTTTTTAATACTTTCCGCTAGTTAGGGATATATGACACAGTAGGATGATTCTATTCAGAGTTTTTTGTATACATAATAAATAAGTACATGTATTTTGGGGACACTTGTCGGGATATTAATAATGACCCGATTTTTTTAAGTATGTATTTTTATTTACAATAAAAAGGGAATCTTCTTTGCAAGGAAATCCTATTTATAATCCAAAGCAAAAACACTAAAAATACGTTAGTAAGGGTGACCAGAATATTTAAAATATTAAATAAAATCTGACCAGTAAGAGGGCTGCTACACACCATTATATTAGCTGACCTATGGAAAGGTCATTCATTCTCTTTCGCCTTAACGGTCGAAAAATGCGATGGGACATGACGGTTATTGCTTTTTCTAGCTTTAGACAAAAATTGTTTATTTTATTTTCATTCAAATCACCAAAAACTGTGTCAATCCAATATATTTTATACATAAAAGTTCATATCTTTACGTTGGCACTTTGCGCATGTATTGTCACAACTCTTAATGAAGTCCAGCCTCGGCAAAATGAAGTCCAGGATGTACATTGCACACACAGTTGCATTACAAGGTTGGTGGATCTCCAGTAATTAAAATGACCAATCCGGATGTCAACATTTAGTAGAATTTATATGCACTGGTGAAATGTATCAATCTTGACACTATTCTTACTGTTATTTTTCAAAGCAATAAGTATAAATGACAAATTTTGCCTCTTGTTGTTCTGTGGGAATATATGTGACCCAATGGTCTAAAGTGTTCTTACTGGTTAGATCGCCTCTCACAACCTATGTTGAAACCCCACCCAGCTACGTCCTAATGCAACCAACTTTGTTAGTTCGTTGGTTTTTCTCCGAGTGCCCAGTTTCCTTCACCAACTCGGAAGATACTTTCCCAATTAAGTGAAAAGAATCTTGACTGGGTCGTAAACATCATTTCGTAACTTTGCTATTTCCAAACATGTTGTGTTTGTTACAACACAGTATTTGTTGTAAAGCAATGCCCATGATGCTACGAAAGTCTAACAATCTTTTAAGGCACAGTTTCGTTAATGTGTACCAATTAAGGTTGTTTGGTTGACATGCTTCTGTCATGTGCTACTTTTGATTTTTTTTATATAAAATAACCAAGCAGATATGTGCTACATTTGAATGTATTATTTTTATAAAAATTCAAAAGTACCACACTTCTATCTATTGTTAGTTTTGCAAACATGTATATTTTGGATTTCAAGCTGACCCTGCAATTCTGTGATTTCTCTGGTTTCAAGAAGTTAATACACGTGTGGTATTGACAGTGATTGTTGTTTGTAAAACCCTGGGTTCGGTTACTCAAAGCTTGATTAGTTTAATCGATGATAAACAAATATTTAAAAACATGACAAATTTCTTTGACATGAAAAATCGACATTTGTAAATAACGTGTTTCATGCAGTTTGATGGATTCATATACACTATTTAGCCTTTTCAGCAAAACGTTCGTACAGTATTTGATAGAATACAAGAGGGTTGGCTAATCTGTCGTTTAAACTTATCAAACATAGGACACCTGGTCCCGATTTACAATCATGCCTTAGCTACGATTTTCCTTAACTTAAACCTTGCAAAATTTAAAATCTTCTTAATTTTGTTCATTTTCAAGATATTCAAGAATTTAAGGTGTTATTTTTAAGATCACTTCAAGATTAAAACATTTGCTTTTAGTTTTAACAAAAATATTCATTAGTAGTTCCAAGAAGAGATTACCAAAATTTGCTAAATTTAAGATAAGGAAAATCTTAGCTAAGGAATGATTGTGAAACCGAGGCCTGGGGATTTTTCTGGGTCCTGATGTGCAGATTACTACTTCTTGAAATACAGATGAAATACGTCACATCAATACCAAAATTTTGAAATAGTAAATAACGTCAAAGTAGATGTCAAAATGCAGACAGTCTGAAAGTAATTAAAATGTTAAATGTATGCAGAGTTTGCTTCTTTTATGCATTTATTATTTGTTCTAATGAGATTTTTAACCTTGTCCTTTAATTAATACAATGTCTTTTGACAGGACATGGCAATTATTAAGAACGAAGAAAAAACAACAGAAACAAACTGCTGTAAATGACAAATGCCTAATACTATTCCACAAACTAAGTGCAAAGAGACGTATAGTATTTATTCCATTTCTTCAGCTTTTGTCGGCCATTTTTCTCGAAAACTATTTAACAGATCTTTATGAAACTTTACAAGAACAATATTTTGATGCAGTAAATGTTTAATTGGCTGTTTTCATATTTTGATCATACAAATGGTTGGGGCTAAAAGCGCTACGTTAGGGTTCGTTTGGGGACACTTTTAAATTACATCCGATTTCAGTGGGTTTAGTCTCAAAACTTATTGATTTCGGGAGGGGGCACCACTGGCGATGATATTTCTACCAAGACAATACGAACCTTATGGGATATGCAATAAAGTCTTTCATAAACAATAGAGGTTCGGTTAGTCTTATAACAAAAGATTTGCAAAAGACACGCTAGGCTTAATTCGTCTGAACAAATTCAAAACATATTCAGCAAAAGGATCTTCAATCATTCAGTCTAAATACAGTCACAGTAAACACCGGTTCTGTTATCATTTTCAAAAAACAGACTGAAAATAATGTAAAACCCATGCATCTAAGTTTGAACTAATGTGTTACGAAGTGTTAACATCTGGGAAACAAATACACAAGACAATGTTTAATAAAAATGCACCTCACCTCAACATGTCATAGTGGACTTACAATGGTGTCTAGTATAGGTAAATACAAACATTTAGTTAATAAAACCTTAATTTATTTGGACAAAGAACAGAGGACAACTGGAACAGCTAACTAATTTATACCGTTATTGCAAACACTATCAACAGCTTCAAATTAAAACATTGTTGCATGGATCATCACAGATTAGTCAGTGACTATGCATGGATTCTGTAACGATCTAGTGATAGGTGTGAACAAGAACCAAATCTCGTCAAAGTACTTATAATACTAGTAAGTAAGTTGTTATGTTAGCACAATGATGTACCATGCACCTCACAGATGATGATGACATGTATTGTTTCACATTAATTTGATTTTAAAAAGCACACACTAACGATGGGGTACCATGTTCAGGACATAATCAATCTTCAGAATGTTAAACTGTCGTTACCCTAGCCGGGTCATAATTCTTACTCTGGCCATGGTAATATACATGTATATGACCATGGTGATAATAGTTATGATCCCTCCCCACTGGGTGCCATGATCCACTGAGAACCATTTCATTACACCCAGCTGAGATAAGTAATAATGTCCTATCTTTGCCAATGGTCCCATTTAATATGTTTTCTCATAACACAGTTATTGAGAACGGATTCTCAAGACAACATGCTTGTTTGCTTTGGATCAGTGAAAATTGCCTTTGAAAATGCATATATAGTTCTTAACGACAGCTCCATTGTTATTGGGCATTTATCGAAGTCAAAGATTAAATGTGGAAATCCCTAAGATTCCATTAACTGTTCTGGTAAAGGTGTGATTGTTACCTTTAAGAAACAGTATAAATGGCAAGTTTCTGACTAAGTCTAAATCTAGTAGCAAGCATTAGGTCGAGAGAATTTTTCATTGGTTTTAACCTTACTGAGCCGTTGCAATGGGCAACAACAAACAACCCCCATCAGCTTTACAATATGTCTTCCAAGCCTAGCTGGGGATATGGATTCCAGAGAAATGTTATATGCCATGCCTCTGATGATAACTGAATCTCTAATTTGAGAAGTTCTCGTAAAGTCTCAATTTTATACGAGAGTTTGGGGCTGTAAGCTATTTGCTATTTATGAATCAATGCTGTTCAGTTTTACATTGCAAATAGATGTACAAGAAATGATCTTTGGTGGTACTATATGTTTTACGCACATTTGTAACACCCCCCCCCCACACACACACACACACAGACGTAAATGTGCAAGTCATTTTATATATATATATACTATATTAAAACTAAAAAAATCGATATCCTGACTACATTAAACAAAGCACAAACAACCCCAATTAAATTTATGTTTTATGTAACATAGATGCACCTTAAAAAGTCATTTATAAATTGATGTTCATATATAACCGCACCCTTTCCACTTCCCTTTTTAAAATACTTGTTTCGACTTAAAAGCCTCAATGAGGGGCGAAATAAATTTGAATGAAATTATACATTACATATTAAGTTAAAAATGAATACATCTATTACATGATTAAGTTTAGTTTAGATTCTTTTTTCTTTTCTTTTTTTTTTTGGGGGGGGGGTGTAATTAATGGCCAGGACAGACCAGTATGAATGGACGGTGTCGGGTTACCAAACATGTGTGTACTATTTGGGACGGGTTGTGATCATGCTATCTTATCCATAAGAAATGTAAACAAAAACTTGAGCTTACTATATGAATGAAAATAAACATATTTTCTTAAAAAGTGAAAAATATTATGAATGAATTACATAGTTAATAATTATACGTACATTTTGCCGCCTTTAAATTACCGCACTTTCTGAGGTAACCGTTCAATTGTTTAAAGTGTCCTGTAATAATTCGAAAGAGGGCGTCTGTGTCAGTCCTTTCTTATCTTCTGTGATAAAACCCAGCTAATTCACTTGGTAAAACTTCACACTATGTGGGTCAAATATCCATGACGACTTGGACTTAATCAAATAACGATAGTCTACTATTAGTGGACTAATAAATCGGAGGATAATCCAAGATCCCTTAGCATATATTAGTACATATATACCTTATTTGTGAAACTGAACCAACTTTAAAAATTCAGCATGTCACATTACGATGAAAAAAACCTATTTTACATATATTCATTCAACTGTGACATAACAACTCAGCTCTAACAGAGGCCTTACGTAGGACTTATGTTGTAAATATCAAATATTTACAATAAAAACATATTTTATATTATTTTTCCTTTAGTTACGCCTTCGTTTATTCTCTAGGTATACGCGTTGACATTTCGCTCTTTATCGTTTTATTATAATATTGATATTTCATACAGTCAATATCTTTATACCAGATTCGTGTAGTACTAGACTAGAGTGTTTGGGGTAAAACTTCATATTTTTTACATGATTTATACGTAAGGTCGGATATATACGGTAAAAGTGAGATATACTTGAGAAGATTAATAACAGCCAAAAGCAAAAAAAAATGTATATATATTCATAAATCGTCTTGTTGCCTTTCCCTCCTTTGTTATAAGTCCATGGTATATTATTTTAGCCCGATCGGGTCACGGAGGGTATCGAGCTTGTTGCTTGGTGGGTGTCCTATATAGCTATCAGTTCTCAGCCGAGCGCGGCCTTGTCGAACCCTTATATGTAGTAACTACGCTATATGTAGTAACTCCGCTATATGTAGTAAAAATCTCCGTCATATGTAGTAAGGACACGTTATATGTAGTAACATTTTTGTACGTTATATGTAGTAACTGCTAGGTCACGTTATATGTAGCAACATTTTTATACGCTATATGAAGTAACTTAATAAATGTCTCTTAAATGTTCAAAATGTTAATAGATTGGACTTTACCAGAAAATTGAAAAAGAAAATTTGGTTGGGTGAATTAATAAACCGACAGACAGACGGCAGACGGACATTCAGGCCCAATAATAAATACATGTAGTTATCTAATTGTTGATTTTTTTTTCATGCCTGACCACTTAATTGACTTCAAACATCATAGGCACCGCAATTTTTGCGTCGTCAGGGGAGTATTGTGTCATAATAATAATTTTTATTTATTATTTTTTGCAACACATTTTAAACAAAAAACAACATTATACACCCGAAGAATCTGGGACGGGCGACGTCAAAGTGGTTTCTGGATGATAACTTTAACTGTAACAGAGATTTTTCAAAATGACTTTGCATGTTGGGATTCCTTTTAGGTCAGTGACAAATTCTGATGTTATAGGTTTTAAGTTTATATTTTGAAGATATTCTGATGTAGAATGTTGCAGCACAAGTTTTCTAAATGTTTAAATTTTAATGAATAGAAAGCAGCATTTAACCTTCATAGTTTAATGAAATATGTGTATGACTCTAAAATTGTTGTGTCGAAGCGTTATATAATATGCATATGGTTGCATGGATTATAGTCCACCCTGGGTCTATAGGCTCTCCAGGTTAGTGTTTATCCTGCTTCCAATGACGTAAAGGCGTCCAATGTTCTATTTGGATTGGGTGTTAACTAGTCCATCACATTGTCAGTATACATTCATGTGGAGCTAGATAGAGTCGAACAATGTGACATTATAAAGGCATAACACACAGTTATACTGAGACGCGAACCCACCGAACCATTTATCCAAGTGTATCCACATACATGTGGTGATTTTGTTTAAATAAACTCAAGTAGTGAACCCATAATTTAATGTCATACTGCCGGTGACAAAACAGTTTCAATTAGGAAAATACAGGTCCCTAGAATATATGTATTGGATGTATTTATTTTTTTGTAGAAAAACAACGGCCATATATATTTCAGACAGCCATTTTGTTTGTTTTTTTATCTGGAGAAAATGTACAGAGCATCCTCTAGTCATAAGTAAAACACCTTCTTTCATAGATTGAAAAACATACAGGTTCGATGCATGTATTCCGGGGACCTGCATCATAATTGATATAGTGTTCTGTCGTGATGACCCGACTGTTGACCAACGGACCCTATGAGTAACCCAACCAATATCTTGAAACAATGTATCTACTTGCAAAGTTTTTTTGAAATGCCTGTAACTGTTAAAGTTATCATCCGGAAACTACTTTGACGTCCCCACTCTCGTCGACTTTAGGTAACCCAAGAGTTTAGATTCTTTAAGTGTTTCATATTATATTTTGTTTAAAATGTGTTGCGAAAAATAATAAATAAGAATTATTATTATTATGGCACTATACTCCGCTGACGGCGCCAACGTTTGCAGCTTCTACGACATTTGTGTAAATTCAGTGGAAAGCATCAACAATTAGACAATTATATATTATTGGGCCTGAATGTCCGTCTGCCGTCTGTCTGTCGGTTTATTAATTCACCCAACCAAATTTTCTTTTTCAATTTTCTAGTAAAGTCCAATCTATTAACATTTTGAACATTTAAGAGACATTTATCAAGTTACTACATATAGCGTATAAAAATGTTGCTACATATAACGTGACCTAGCAGTTACTACATATAACGTACAAAAATGTTATTACATATAACGTGTCCTTACTACATATGACGGAGATTTTTACTACATATAACGTGTCCTTACTATATTTGACGTACATTTGTTACTACATATAACGGCGTTACTACATATAGCGTAGTTACTACATATAAGGGTTCGACAGGCCTATCAACATGGTAACCATCCACGAAGATGTAATTTCGAAAATGTCTGAAAATCGGGTATTATCTTATCAAAAACCAAGGGCAAAAGTTCGACAATACTTCCTTTTGTAACACACACACACACACACACACACACACCACCCCACCTCTTTTTAAATGATGAAAAATGTTCAAAATGGCTAAATTTCGTCAGTGTAGGCTTTTCAAACTGGAAATTAAAAAATCAGCGGAGGGTATACAAAATTATGGAAGTCATTCCCCTAAATCCAGCTGTTTGAGAATTTTTAACAATTTCGGTAAACTTTCGGCGTGATTCTATGTTCATCGACTAAAGACATTATATTCGGATTTTATCACGGGGTGCCTGAATAATGTTCAAAATCTTTCAGGAGTCAACTTTTTAAAACGTATACATAGACTGAAAATTACCGATAAAGGACAAAGAGATTTCTGCAAGACTTGTTAATGAGTTACGTCACAGTTGTTTTCAACCATGTCAATTACTCGTGAGAAGTAATTATGCCGGCATTGTGACGTAATTTGTTCGGACATCAAAATAATCCAATTGTGAATTACATGGTATTTATACATGTCAGCTAATCGAAACACCACATGCTCACACGAACATGTTAGATTTGATATAAGTAAGAACTCCATGCCATAAATACCAATAACCGACTTCGATAAATAAATAACAGTTATCTTTGACACGACCACCAAATGTCCAAGTTGACCATAAATGTTTATAAACCCATAGGTCCATCGGTCAAGATTTATGACAATACTGCAATGTTACAAGTTTTTCAATTTTTAAATTCTCTGGAAATTATATCTTAAAGATAAATTTTTGCACAACTTTTTGAAATATGTTGGGGAAATAAAACAAAAATATGACAACTTGGCAATTTAACGTTATTCGAAAATGTTTGTGATACCATTGGTAAAATATCTTGATCTTGAAAAACGGAATGGCAATTCTCAATCATTTGAATGTAATAACGCTTTATTTCAACATGTAAACCGTCAAATGTCCCAATTTTGCATCCGGTTTGAGAATTTCGCAAATTGGTATTGGATATCAAGAAGTTTGATGTGTCTTGCGAGTTACCAGTATTTGTTACAGGCTTCAGATTTCAAACTTTCAAACGGACTCTTTTAAATTTAAAAACAACTTGATTCATGAAATATCCGGTTTTCTAGGAACTTCAAAACTCTGACATAGGAAAGTTTTGTCACTGAAGCAACAGTGATTCGTCTGGGAGAAAAATACACACTGATATTTGATTTGGAGTGGAGTGGAATAATGGAGTTTTTACGTTCCAGTGTAGAACCTTTCAATTATATATCGAGGCGGTCAGGTCAGGGATGGTGGGGGAAAATGGAGTGCCTAGAGAGAAACCATCGACCTTCGACAAGCAAACTGACGAACACTTTCAATCTAAGATCTGTCCCAAGTGTGGCGGTTCGAACCCAGGCAGTGAGAAACGCTGTGATCCGTAAGCTAGACCACTAGGCCAGCGAGTGTGCGTTGATGTGTGTGCGTTAATCTGCCGAGTATTCTCAAACGTATCGCTTATACAAGCAAATATGAGTAGTCACTAATGAGCCTAATATTTGAATCTTATCATAATTAAAGTTTCCTTAAGTTTCCTTCCATTGTTGTGAGCAAAGGTTAACATCAATCCGTCATTATTGTCTCAAAAATACGATACATTAATTACCGAAAAAACGTCAAATCACAAATCTTTATGATTTAGAAAAACGCTACATCAAAAATTTACGATGGCCATTAATTATCTTAACGAGCAATTTAAATTAAATAACATTTAGTTTGAATATTAAGTATGGTCATTACAAGTACAATATGCATCGAGTTACTTGTACTTCAAAGTCCATTTATGACAATAACATCATCTTTGAAATTAAAGATGGCATTTTATTTGCAAGAAGATCTTAAATTAATTTGATATCAAAATTACATCAGACCGTTATATCCTTTGTAAATATACCTAGGTCAATCAGGGGTCGTATACCTCCCATGTAAATATTTAAAATGTCATATTTGTTTGCAAACGATTCCTCACGACCCCTCAGACAAAGCTCAATAGTATACATAACCCCCCATTTTACAATACCCCTGTTTTTCGACCAGGTGGTTTTTGAATATAATTATGTAATGACATGAAGTATATCAAAGTCAAATAGAGATCAAGTGCCCACTTTTCACATTAAACTTAGATCATACACAAATATTATGACACAAACAAGGTCATTAATGCATCGTGAGACCAGTAAACAAGCACATCATTGCACTGGAATAGGTTTTTCTGACAAATGACATGCAGGGACACATAAATTTTGCAAATCTTGAATTTAGATGTAACTTAAATTATAATTTTATGATAATTTAATTGTTGATATCATGACAGTTATACGATACACCAGTTGTTGTCTGGGAGAAAAATGTTCATTACACAATCTTTCTGTACGTGCAAGGTTTCATAAAGGTTGTTCATTTCATCTGAGAATTAAGATGTTTAAGAAATTTGGCAACATTTCAGCAAAGTGTCCTATGTATTATGTGAACAATTCAATATATATTGTTGTGCAATGTAAAATAGCACAAGTATTTCACAATCCAAAAACGGAACTGCTATTACAAACTTCCGGGTTGTAAAAGTGAGACCATGTGCTTTGGAAGACGAAGCGATTACCGCCTTGCTAGCAGAATATTATAGCAAGACACTATTTATGTAGTTAATTAGTTTTAACTAGCTATGAAATACAGAGCAAAATGAAAACGTTTTTGTCAAATCAAATAATTTTGATTCAAATACATGTATAATATTTCCGCTGACCAAACACAAAACGTTGTAACCATTCTCGCCGTGTACTCAGTCCCGCCATTTTTCTTATCTGTGTGGTCATGATCTCGCAATTAGACAAAAGTGATTAATCCTGAACAGAAGCAATTACTGTTGACAAAGAGCAAAAAAGATCTGATGTCAATGGCAATCGAACGCAAAATGAAAACGCAAAGAGACATTCATTACCCTTTCAGATTACCAGAGATGGTTGTTTCTTTTTAATCTCAAGGATTAATCTAAATACAAGATTATGTGGTAAGTGCGTTTAGTGCAAGGAAACTCCTTTCTGACGTGCGGGCTCAAATCTAAAGTGGCGACACACGTTTATTTGGCTCCTTATACCTTAAACCACTTGGCCACAGCGGTGTTCAATATACGAGGTGCTTTAAAAGACAAAGACGCTATATTCATTGTACATGTATGTTGTTTCTGTATCATTTATAAGAGTACTTCCTGTCAGGGTACCCGTCAGCAAAATTAGTAAACAGCTGATCATCCAGTAGTGGTAGGTAAACAAGTATATAAATGGACCCGTTTTACCAGTTTGTGCGATTAATGCATATATAATTCACATCGTGTATCTTTTTCTTCATTAAAACATGGTATAACAAAATTGTGTTTGTTTTTGTTGTTTATTTTTGTGGGATTTCTCCTCTCTTGAACTTGGATCTAAAATTTATATAAAATTACCTAAAATAACAAACAAGGGATGATACATAAGAGATAATAACATGTCCTCAAAATGCCTATCAGATACGTGACTTTAAAAAATATAGAAAATACCAGCCTTTTTATTGTTTACTGAAACCAAACCTAATCTTACTTATCAACATCTCTCATATTACTTAGCAACTAGACAAAAACAAGTTCTAAGTGAACGTTCAAGTGTGACGCAACTTTATACTTCATTTAATTTGAAATATTGCCTACCTTAGGGGTTTTAAGTGGGATGTTAAATTTTGTATATATTTACCTTTAAAAACTAAAGTTTTCCACCTACTGAATTTATTTAATTAGTTTTATATAGCGTCATCTATAAATCACGTGTATATTATAGTACAGACCTGTCGAAAAGTTTAGGGGACACGCGAGCTAACAAAAGACATAGAGAGCACATTTCAAAAAGCCTATCGTCCGTGTCTACAGTCAACATGTTCTGTTTTGGGGTACCATATGGTTTTCTTTATGTGTTTGGTTAAAAACGCTTACACATTAAATTCAATGTAAACTGTTTTGAATTTTTTTCGCAGTTCAAAATGTTCAAAATAGCTTGATTCCATCAGTTTTAGCCATTTTTAGTCGAAATTTAAATTTAAGTGGAGGATACAAATGATAGTATTTCCCTGCATTGCTTGTAATTCATCATTCGTCTTAGGTTTTTCGTTAATCCTGTCCATGAACTTTAATGGATGTTAGTGTGTACAAAGTGCAAATGTACTGAAGATTCAAATAAATGTGTCATCAGGACAGGGCATAACATTGCTGCAATAAACTCTCTTATAAAAATAACAGGTTGGTTTAATAACAGTGAGCAAAATTAAACGGTCAAGAATTACTTTTAAGTGTTTTTCGGTTCCGTGAACATAATCCATATATTCACTGGCGTTGATTGTTTTCTAAAATTCTAAGCAGTGTTTCACTTGCGTCAGGTCGGACCTCGAAACAGTGTTTCGGTGTTCGGTATTTCAAGAGTCTAACAATGTTCTCTTGAGTCAGGCCGTACCTTGGTAGACAAGTTCTCTTGAGTCGGGGCAGACCTCTGTGGTCATTGTTTCTTTTACGTCAGGGTGGACCTTTATGCTGTACGAGAAGTTGGAAATAAATAGGTAACGCACTTTTTGTGATAAGAACAACTTTAAGATGAAGATCCGTGTGAACTTTGTGATCCTTACTGACGTAAAATGCATTCTGTAGATAATAGTTATGTATTTTTGTCTCATTATCATATAAGCTAGAGGGAACACTATCAAAACGATTACATATTATAATACATCATACCACAGGTCTTGTCATAAACAGACAAAAATAAACAGGTTTTATGACTATTGTTGTGCAAGTATTTCCTAAAATACAATCCTTCCTATTTCCTTTTCTATTCTGTGTTCTCTCGCATGGCTTGAATGCAAAATAGTTTCATGTTCCATATCTCTCTTATTCAATACTAGTAAATAATTCATGATTCTCAATAGTTAAAGAAATAAGTGCATCATTTCAGTTATTTTGTGGAAACGGGGGTCGAACGCCAAAACGCTTGTTGCAGGTAGGTGTCACCCTGCTTTCCTTCAACATCCAAGAACTGACCGCCTCCGCGATACACTATAGTATAATCTTGGGCGTAAAACACTATTGCTTGTGGCACCATTCCGACAAGCAAAGGACGTTGAAAGTATGAACATGTCATTTAATCTTATGATACCGGATCCATAGACTAGTTCCATATCTTAAAAAAAAAATAATTTGAAACCAAACTCAGAAAAAATGCAATATGCATTGAATTCAGATGTGTAATTACTTTTCATTCTCTTGTAGCCATTTCAGTTAAGTAAAGAATTAATGATGTTGCTTGGTACAGTCGCAAGAAGATGACACAACAAGAACAAGAAAAACAACAAAGGTAACAACAAAAATAAAAATAAAAATACTAAGAAATCTGAAAATTGAATCTAAAAATAAATGGGTTTAGAACATGTACATTATTGCATGGCATGGTATTGCCTTAAGCTTTACATTGACTTGGACCAACTGCAGAATTTGCAATTTGACTTTATACTTAAATATGCAAATGCATCGTGAAAAAGACTTAAATGGTAGACTTTGTTGTGAAATGTTGATGTAAAACTACATAGGACCACATCATATATCTTGTTAAACAATATCTAGTTACAGACAGACAAGCTTTGTTGGTTGACCTACTAACCAGCTTAGTGACGCTAACAGGTATTCTTTATTCTTACCTTGTGACCTTATTTATCTGTTTTACTTACTTGGTGAAAACAACACCAGAAAAACATTTTATGTAGAAGGTATGTGAAGTGACATTACAAACTGAGATAATAAATTTAATCTTGCGAAATGGGTTTGTTTGTTTAGAGTGGTGATATTAAAATTTGAAACAGGTAATAAAGTTGTAAGTCCTGAAACAAATAAACTATGGTACAATACTTCATTTTATATTGCAGTTACTCTCTCTCTCTCTCTCTCTCTCTCTCTCTCTCTCTCTCTCATAATAATGGAATTATGGTATACAGCAACAAACCCACAACGTAAAGTTAGAAGTAGATTGGATTAATGGTGTATTACGCCAAGTCAAGATTTTGCCATATTAGTTCTGGGGTGGTGGAGTTGACTAATGGTGTTTAAAGCCCCTAATCAAGATTCTTTCACTTATATCGAAGCGGTCAACTTCGGCAAGTGAACTGTCAAAACTGTCTGGCACTAGAATCTACCACGAGTGAGATATGGTACAAAAAACGTACAAGTTTTAAAAATCGAGTTGAATTTCATGCTGATTTTCAAGAGAAATCGGGTGCCGTCAGAAAATTGAGAATTTTTTATTAGTGTTGAAATGCCATCTAAGATTTTATCAGACATACGAAATTTTAAGTTCCTGACATATGTGCTTATATCGCGTTTTCATCCGTAAATGCAAAAGGCTTTACCGTAAAAATACGACACTGAATGTGGTTAAAAAAATTTTCGGACACTTAACAAAAAGTAATCCCGTTTTTTTTCGATCGCGGTAGGTTCCCAAAAACAAAACCGAAAGACAATTTGCTCTTGGCGTTCCTCCTGCTGTGACAAGCGAAATGACAAATGTTTACGCAATAGGATCTGTAGCGAATGGGATTCAAACTTAGGCGGAAGATGTTGTGGTCCGTAACCAGGCTCACTTTTTAAAAGACTTTTTAAAAAGATCATGAGTACTAATAATTATTGATTTTTACAATATGTATGTTACCTTACCCTGGTCAAAATACCAGAGGTGTTGAGGTATACTTGAAATATATTAATCACAAAGTGACTATTGTATATGTTATCTAATTTTAAGCTTACTTCAGATTTTAAAACTTTAGGACAGATAACATAATACACACCATCAGACAAGTACCTTAATGTCAAGTTATGTCGTGAAAAACAAAAATCTGATCGAGAAAAAATCGATCATTTTTAAAAACCGATATCCAATATCTTGGTAACGGCGAGTGTACGTTTTTGAGATACCTATGCATTTCACACCATTTAACATAACTTTGCAGAATCTAGCAGACGTGACAGACTGGAATGTTTTAGACAGCTAGACCCATTATACTTCACGACATCTTAATAACTAGGACCTCTTCTGATATTGATATTGATTAATTGGATCTATTAGAAAATTTGCACTTTTAACTAAAAAAGTAACAATCTCCGAATAAAAAACAATAATCCTATTGAATTAAAATTGAATGAGAGCAGTAAAACGCTACTTATGATTTTGAAACAAGTCTACACTGGAAAATTTGATCATTTTGCAATATCTTCACGTGGCGGATGTACCTAGCTTAATTGGAGGTTCTGTATATGTTGATTTTTAGAATGATTTATTTCACAACATTAGCACAAACTAAGTATGCTGGACTTGCAAAGGCCTTATAAGTAGTGTCGTGCTAATTTAGAATTTTTATTAAAATAATGCATTCAAAATCATTTGCCATGTGCTGATTTTGAATGCATTATTTTAATAAAAATTCTGAATCAGCACATGCCAGTGGATCTGGTGAGATTAGATTTTACTAATTGAAGCAACAAGTTGCAACTCAAATGGGATGCCATTTCAAAAGGGTCCCAAAAACGAACTCAAACTAAGAAATCCAAATTTTCCAAACCATGCATGGTCAAAATACGAACAGCTAATGACACATCTACTCCATCCGAAAATTGTTCCTGTGGAGTTTCATAAAGATCTGTTAAATAGTTTTCGAGAAAAGTGGCGGATGAAATGCCCCACTCCCTTCCGACGGCGACTTAAGTGTAAAACAAGCTCTTGTCTACATATCTTTATCAACTGCCATAGCCATCTATAGATATAGTCACGATTTTGACATTTTTAATAGGAACCCTATTTATTGTTGCTGCAAATTTTTGTTACAACGATTGCACTCTGTTGATGTTGGGGTCGCCAATAATCCATTTCTATCTTTTCCATAAGCGGAAGAACAAAAAAATTACTTCCTGAAAAGGTGATCGTGACGTCAAACATGTCATAATGGAACACTTATCCAGTGAAACTCTAAATGTATGCACTTTCTGAATTTTAATGAAATAATACATTCAAAAGTAACACATGACAAAACTGCAAATAGAATTTCGTGAGTTGTCAGGTTGTGGATACCGTCACTTTTGTATCAGTGCTAAACATATACCAGTGCCAAAGTAAATTTATATGAGGCAATGGTTATTCGTGGGTCAGTTCGATAACGAGCATTCCATTCATTAATCGACTTGATAAAAACTGAAATTGAAACATGTCTTGGTGTGGGCATTGTACAATCTTTATGTCATTTGATAGGATCGTCCAGCGACTTATGGTGAAGGACATATTTGTCTTCATCTGGAATGGAAATGGGAACATTTCCTATTAAAACAGGGATGATAATGTGTTAGATTTTTGTGGATCATTCTTTCAGGCTCGTTTTCAGAACCGTTTCTTTCTTTTTTTATTTTACAAAACACTGTCGTTTCATCGAAAATCTGGGGCTAATGCACTTTTAACCTATCTGACTTAGTAAACAATGCCCATTGATCAAGATAGTTGTGTGTGCAGTGGGGGAGGATAAGGGGGTCACCCGTGTTTTACAGGTCTTATAAAAATAACTTCATGAATTGTTTATTTTTGGCTTTTGTCATGGTGTATTAAGCAATTCTATTTATAACTTAACTAAATAAAGGCGTTATTGAATATCTATTGACATAAATAAACGTGAAATGGGTTAAAACATGGACAATTTGACCTAGATTTTTTTATGTCATTCTGTTCCATTTTGTACCGGGGCTTTGTAACCCTGTCTTCCCAAATCCCATTATAAATTGAAACTTTTCATTGTACATGTATAACAAAAGAAATATCAGATATTTGGGTATTTTTGAAATGGTTAACACATGGACAAATGTATGTGTTTCCCTGTTTTTGTCTTAAAAGATTCGAGGTTTACAACAAAATTTTCTTAAGGAAAAAATGGCCGAAATCATTAAACCTTTACAATACTTTTATAACAGCATGACCTCGTTTACCTGTAGTGTACAATAAATAAAACTGGACACGAACTGGCCATTTGTTATCTATTAATATAAACACACATACATACTTAAAATCTCTAAATTTGTAAAACATTTCAAATCAGCTTAACTATGCTAATTAAGACTTACCCAGCGACCATCTTGGAAAACTCACAGGGTCCAGATTATTCTTGATTATTGAAATGAAATTTACCACCAGTGTCCGAAGACTGGCCAGACTGGACACAACTTTTAACACGTTATCCTTGTGGAAGATGAATAAGTCATTTTCAAATTGAATTGACTATTGTAGGGTGGTATTACACTTTACTGTAACTTGACTATTATTAGTCAGTGTGTACAATTTACATGTGACATGCGTGGGTTCAATTTACAAGTGGTCATTTCTTACAGTACATTAATTAAATACTAAAAATAGCCAAATTATAAAATAAACGTTGTATTTATTTATATGGCCGAATAATGGAAAATTTCTAAGCCGACAAAACAACAAAGTTCATATGTCACAAAACGAAAATATTTCAAGTATTATTATAATTATTGTGATTATGAATTGAGTAGATATCAATGGGGTAAAATAAGCTATGTGTGAAATCTACAAGTACGCGGAACTGACTATTGGTGACAGGTTATTTCCTTTGGCAAAATACTATAAAAACCTTTACTTATGTACGTCAAACCGGAAACGCACTAAGCAAACTTCGACTCCGATGAACCATCCCATCAACCACCTTATCATCACAATTAATGATATTTCAAATTAGACAAAAGTGTTAATTAATTACAAATTTTGCTGCGTTAATCAAATTTTTATTATAGTTGTTGAGAAATAAAACGTATGTTCTGTTTTATTTTGAATAAAAATGATCTTGTACGAGATATTTTGATCTGGAAAAGAGTCTGGTTATTTTTGGTTAAGATATTTTACGCTGACCAAGGACGGTCTAAAAGCATCAATGATAGATTGAAGTGAAATAATCAAGAGGTTTCACTTCAATATTGAGGTAAGTCAATTCAGGAATTAGTTATGTCGGAATCGGAATGTCCGGACTTTCAGAAAACGAATTCGCAAATTTTCTCGCAAGGTGCAATTCGACTTATAAGGCGAGAAGTGCTGTGGGGCACCAATAAAAGAGATCGACAATCAGATTGCAAGAATATCCGTGTGAAAACCCGAGGCAATAAAGTTTTCCAGTCGGGAGTTAACTGCCCTTTGTTTGTGGTGATGGGAATATATCAATGACATGCACCAGGTACAGGGGCAATAAAATCTCAATATATAGATTATATGACAATTTAATGTAATAAATTACCGTTTAACAGTTTAACAATGAGTGCTGTATAAAATTAAACTTTTATTTATGCAAAATCGTGACATTTCAATGACACAGACAGCCGTGTTGATCAGATGGGTGTGTAAATGTGGTTTATATTGAATTTTATCGCTTCATTAGGCATTGCCTTGACAAACTTAATCAAGTATGTCATCAAGGTTCTTCAAAGTTTTGTTATAAATGACAATACCATATTTAATAGCATTGGTAGGTCAGTTTGGTCTAGAAAAACAAACCGAAAATAAGTCAATGAAAACTAAATTTTCAAGATTGGACATGAACTCAAATTTGGAACTATTAAACATTGCATGTGAATAAAAGACAGAATCTCTCGTGCAGAGGAATATCGAACTTGCAAAATTGTCAGATTTATCAAAACTAAGCATCTGGTAGTTTTTGCAACAACACTTAAAAAGATTCAGCATAGCATGTGAAATATCCAATGCATGAATTTTTTGTTATGCGTTCAAAAGATATTTCTTCAAAGTGCAATGGTTGCTAAAATCAGCATCGTGTACTTATTTTGAACGAAATCAAATTAGCAAATGACAGTCAAACACAAGCATAGCGGTGCAAGTCAAAACCACAATCCAAAAAAAACCAAAAGTAATTTTTTATTATCAACATAGTACAGTTTTTGTGTCTATTGTTTTAGGAGAGAGACCACAACATTTAGCACTGCCATTTTTATCAAATAAAAGTGCACTGCGTAACCCCTTACCAAAAAGTCAAGCAAGAAAGTAGATCAAAAGGAAATTTTGGAATTTGGAGTACCCGTCTGTTAAACCTGCGTTTGTAACTTCCTCCTTTTATAGATGAACCACAGTCTTAATATATTTACAAGGTCTACAATCTTTCTCAACGACAATTGCTGGTAGTTATTAATTACAACTACTCAATGTTATCAAACTTCTTTGTAATCTGAAGTCTTATTTAAACTGGGGAAACAGATTCGTTGTTAGTTCATGATAAATATGACTAACGATAGTAAATTGAACTTTACTTTACAACTTTACAACACACGACCAATAATAGTGTACGACAATTTCTAATATACTCATACCCAGTCGACTCAAAAGACATTTCGTAGCCATCTGTCAAATATTGGATGGCCCAGTTGAAATAATTTTCTCCAAGTGAACTTGGACTGGCGATAGTAAACTGAACGTTATCGTTACTGTTTTGGAACACCTGTCACGATGGTCAACAATATTTAGTCCGATCATTTATATATTAAACTCGAAAGACATTTAGTGGCCATAGCATGTCAAAATTTGGGTTAAACATGGTCCGAATAAAATAATTTGCTCAAAGTTACATGTAACTAAAATATATTGGTTTTTTTATAGTTGGGCAGACATTAGAAGCGATTAAAAATGTCTGTTGGTTTCTAAATGTAGGCTTAGAACTACATTTGGTAACCAGGATTATGAACCCGGAACCTTTTCAGTGATGCAATAGTTTATAGTTTACATAGGCCGAATTATAAATCTGCCTTGACGATGGTATGTTATTTTTGTCACACAATAATTAGGCCGATTTATCTGTCTTAACGATGGTGTGCAATTTTTTGACAAAAACAACACACCAGATAATTCGGCCTAGTTATCACACAGGCCAGATAAGGACTCGCTCAAGTTTTCATGTCCAAACTAGTAACTGCAATGAAACCATAAATATGTATTATGTACGCTGCTTTTGACAGGATTAAAGACGTGATGTCACACAATTTATAATATATTGTGAGGCAATGCACCTTTAAACAGAACACATTATAATAGATAAGAGTAGGGTAAGACCTAACAAAGACATAATAAGTATATATTTTTTGTAGGGATTATTTTCTTCTGTTTGTTGGAACACAGACTCTAACTATTTAACTTCTTTAAGTATAATTTATTACTACTTCTTCACATGATGTTAAATGGCAGATGTTGCCCACACGGACAGACTGATCTTATACTCTCTATCTCTGAGTCTGACCATGTTTAAAAATGGACATTACAATATAAAGAAATTGATCGGACCTCGGAGAAGACAATATAAAAATCTGTGGCAAATACAAATGGATGTACATAAATGAGAAGCTACTGTGTTTCTTGCCATTGACCTTTTTACTATTACTTTTAACTATAAACATTTGATTGATAAAATTTACACAAATAATTCTACTAATATTGATGAATTTAAACATATACAATTCATGATATTTGAAGCATTAGAAGATATTTAAATTACAGTTCAAATGTGCTTCACAGATGTATCTTCTTCTAATATATATTTAAATCTTATATAACTTTTTTACTTATTATTTCTGAATCATTTAAATATTAATATATTGTCCAGTCTCTTCTGTAAGTGTTCATATGTAAAATCACTATATATATTAAACTGATCTAAAGAAATTCATTAATAAAGTTGGCAAGAAAACACTGATAAGTAATGTTTTGATTGTGTAAAGTCCTACAGTTTGTAAATGAAATAGTCTGATTTTAACACACAGTTTGTAAATGAAATAGTCTGATATTGAAATTTTCACTATAATAATTTCCCTCGGGCTCTATTAAATTTCGTCCCGAAATTTTCTGAAATTTTAAATTGTCCACAGTGAATGTTTCTTTGATTTGAAAATTAAATTTAACATTAATAATAAACTAATCCAATTTGAATAAAACTATATCACTAAATTAATAACTATATACTACATACACCATCTATCCAACTATCAAATCATATGTATATACATGTATATATCTATCCATCTAACTATCCCGGGTTTGTTTTTCAACTTGTGATCACTTCTTTTCTTAACATTTACTATAAATCCAACAGGAATTTATATTTTTCACAATTTTTAACTTGTTTCACATTTAACAAAACTTAAATATATCTATTTGAACACTAATAACTTTTCAATTGAACACTTAAAATATATCCCATGAAAGCAATAACTATTTCACAGCCGAATTTTCAAATTTACTGCAACACATAGTTCCCTTGAACGATTGATGCCATAGAAATAAGAATAAAGATGAAAGAAAAAATAAGCTTGTATAGGAAAGTTAGCATAATCCATTCAAACGAACTTGTGCACAATATATTTTACTTTGGGCAAGTATGCAGAGATATATTCTAATAATTCCAATATTCAAACATGTCGTTTCCTGATTTTTCCTTTCTGTGTCCGGTGAACATGGAATTCTCTGATTATAAACGCTGGGATGTTTCCTTCAGGTTCCCACGTTGTTTGTCTATGATTTTTCCATTTAACTTTATACAGTTTCTGTCCTCTATAATTACTACAACGTAAAAGTTTATCAACAATTCCATATTCCTGTGTTGTGTCTGTATTTTCTTGTTGTCCTTCCTGATCTATAGGTTGTTGATGTGGTTGACTTTGATCTACATTTTGTGGTTGTTGTTCCTCATTGTTTGGTATTTGACATTGTTGTTGAACTTCATCCTCTTGTAAATGGTCTGGTCTTTGTTCAGGATCATTGTATGATTTTAGTCTATTTGCATGAACAAACGATTTCATTTGTTTATGTGTTTTTCCATCCTTTATCTTATACGAATGGTTTGGTCCAATGTCAGTGATATAATACGGTCCAACATATTTGTCCTGAAGTTTCTTACACTGTCCTTGTGGAACATGAGTTTTGTGTAGCCACACTTGTTGACCTAATGTGAATTCTGGATCCTCACTCTTTTTGTTGTGATATGTTGTATATTTTTCTTGGTACTTATCCAGGTTTTCATTAGTCACTTTTTGAATAATATCCAATTGTTTTTGAAGTTTTTCAAAATATTCTGCAGCAGTATGAGAATTGGTCTTAATTTTCTCTAATGTTATGTCAATTGGTAGTCTCATATTTGTTCCAAAAACTAGTTGAAATGGTGAAAAACCAGTAGAGGTTGTTGATACTGATTTCCGAAATGCCATAAGAATACCTGGTAAAATGTCTGCCCAGTCAGTTTGATTTTCACTAATATAACTTCGCAAGGATTGAGCTATTGATCTGTTACAACGTTCAACGTCGCATTTGATTGCGGATGAAAAGCACTTGTGTGATGCCGTTTAATGTTGAATTTCTTGCTTAGTCCTGCAACAATTTGAGATAAAAAATTTTGTCCTCTATCTGACACTAAAATACGGGGGCATCCATAACGACATATAATTTCTCGGAACAAAATGTCAGCTATTTCAGTTGCTTCCTGAGTTCGTATGGGAAACGCTTCAATCCATCGACTAAAACTATCAACAATCACTAAAAGGTATTTGAATTTTTCAGGTGTTTCTGGTAATGGTCCTAATATGTCCATATGCCATCGTTCAAAAGTTGACATATTTTGAATAGGATGTAACGGAGCAGGTTTGGCATGAGAAGATTGTTTTGATTTCTGACAAGTCTCACATGTTGACACATATTTGTATACTTCAGAATACATCTTTGGCCAATAAAACTTTGATGAAATAGAGGCATAAGTTCTGTCAAATCCTTGATGTGCACCTCCAACTTCAGAATCATGATAACTTTTTAGTATATCCAATGTTAAATCACGTGGAATCACTAATTGTCTCTTAATTCTGATATCTTTGGGTATTTTTCTGGCTCTTTGATCCCATAAATGATACAGTAATCCATCAATCAATGTATATTGTTCTGCTTGAGCAACAATTTTCTTACTTAATGTCTTATCAGTAGGCAAATCACCACCTTCTAAATATTGTTTAATAGGTCCAACAATGTCACATTGTGATTGTAAAGTTCCCAAATCATTATGACTATCCAGGTAGATTTGTAATTGATTTGTATCCTTTTCTTGATCAGTAATGGTGTACACAGTAGCAGCAGGGGGTTTAAAGGTATCCTCTCTATCTGTTTCTAAATACACTTGATAAAACTTTTCAGTGTTAACAGAATGACCTTGCTGACCTGAATGTCCTATAAAAATGTCATTGCTATCTAAAATTTCTTTTTCTGTGGCATAATCCCTACGGCTTAATGAGTCTGCATTCTGATGTGATTTTCCTTTTTTGTATTGAATATTGTATTTAAATCCTTGTAACAACAATGACCATCTGGCTAACCGTCCACTGTTTTGCTTAATGTTATGCAAAAATTGTAAAGCATGATGATCAGTTATAACTGTAAATTCTTGATTTTCCAGAAAAAGTCTATATGCACGCACACCTTCAACTATAGCTAAACATTCTCTCTCTGAAATTCCCCATTTTCTTTCAGATTGTCTTAAAGCACGTCCTCCATATTGAATTGGATGAACATTACCATTTTCATCTTTTTGGCTAAGGATGAAACTTATAGCTTCTGAAGATGCATCGGTAGATAAAATAAATGGTTTGTTAATATCTGGAAATGATAACACAGGTGAATTTATCAATGCAGTTTTTAAGTTGTTAAAAGTATTTTCACACAATTCAGTCCAAATAAAATTTGCATCCTTTTGAAGTAACTTTGTTAATGGAGCAGATATATCCGAATAGTTCTTGATAAATTTCCTGTAGTAATTACATAACCCTAGAAAACTCCGTAGTTTTGTAACATTGTCTGGTCTAGGAAATTCACTCACAGCTTTTAATTTGTCTTTATCTGTTTCTACACCATTTTGAGAAATAACATGTCCTAAATATTTGACTCTATGAAGAGCAAATTTGCATTTTTGTGGTTTTAGTTTCAAATTTGCAGATCTCAGTCTGTCAAACACTTCATTTAAATGTCTAAAATGTTCATCTAGATTTTTACTAAACACCAGAAGATCGTCAATATAACAAGTACATTTTTCCAATTAATACCTTGAAGCACTTGTGTTAAAACCATTTGAAACGCCATTCCGGAATTCATAAGTCCAAACGGAATTCTCTTGAACTGAAATAATCCATTATGTGTTATAAATGCAGTTTTGTGTTTAGTTTCTGGATCTAACGGAATTTGCCAATAACCTGATGTCATATCCAAAACAGAGAAATATTTTGATTTTGATTCTCCAACCGTATCCAAAATATCATCCAGTCGTGGTAATGGGAATATTTCGGGTTTGGTTACACGATTTACACGTCTATAATCAATAACAAATCTAAAGTCACCATTTTTCTTTTTAACGAGCAGAACTGGACTGTGCCATTCAGAATTTGAAGGTTCTATAATGTCATTTTCAAGCATTTCCTGAATTTGTTTTTCAATTTCTTCCTTTTGTTTTGGCGTTGTTCGATAAAATCTTTGACGCACTGGCTGTGCATCACCAGTCTCTATTCGATGTTGGTATGCATTTGTACACCCAAGTTGAGATAAATTTGTTGCAAAAAACATCACTATTTTCACCAAGAAATGTCAAAAATCGCATCTTTTCACTTTCAGTTAAACTTGAATCCTTAAATATTTCTTTGTGAAATCCAAGATCTTCAGCTGCTTTAATTGAATCTGTTGTTGTTGTATTCTCCAATATAGAATTCTCTAGAACATCTTCAGGATTAATTGTGTCCACACTTGCTATAACTTTTCCCTTTTAATTGTGATGTCAGAATTTGATGGATTTAAAATTTGATAATTAACATGTCCATCCTTGACCTTATCTAAACATCTTGCACCAATTACATTTAAAGTAGAGGCTAAATGATCTACTGGTTGTAATATAGCTAGTTCCAATGATTTATTTTGATTAACTTTCAATGGTAACACACATTCTGACCTAGCTGGTATTGTCACATTTGCTATTGTAGTGGCTAATGCTGAATGATTAGTTGAACACTGCATGGGTTGTATTGTAAGTCCTTCATAAATCGAAATATTTTGTTCACAATGTCAATCATGACTCTTTTATCTTGTAAAAAGTCCATCCCAAAAATAACTTGACAATGAAGGTTAGAAAACACATGGAATGTCTGTACAACTTTGAGTCTATTTATCAACATTTCTAAGTCAATAGTTCCAATAGCTTGTTGCGTTTCACCACTAACTCCAATAATATAAGGAATTGTCACAGATTTCAACTTATTTTTATAAGAGTTTCCAAATATTTTGTGTAGTATATTTTCTGAAACAAGTGAAATTGATGCACCAGTGTCTATTAATCCTTGAATGTTTTTATTGTTTATTTTCACTTCTAGCATATTGCAATTAGTCGGTACAGTTGTAGATGCAATGTTCTTTGTTTCAGCTGAATTCTTGGTTTCCTTATGTCAAATTCTTCCAGGTTGTTGTGATGTTTTATTCGCTGAGCGGCAAACTTTGGCAAAATGATTTAATTTGCCACACTTTTTGCATATCTTTTCATAAGCTGGACATCTATTCCATTTATGAAATTGTCCACATTTCCGGCAGTCTATCCTTTGGTATGGTGGATTTCTATTCCTTGATGGTCTTTCTCTATTTGCTGTGACTGAATTAATTGTTGAAGTCATTTGCTGTAGTTTGTCTTCTATTCTCTCAATTGCTGACATCACAGTTGTGTTTTGATTTCCGAAACCCACTTCTTCGGCCATTTTTGCATATTTTTGAATATTTGAAAAGTTCGGATTTTCTTCTTTTTGCAAAATGAATTGTCTTATCTCTGGTTTTATTCCTTGAAGTATAATTTCCTGTAGTTGTACTTCAGGTATGTCGAGTCCCATTGTACTTGCGATAATTTTGCTTATAAAGTCCAAAACTTTTTCATTGTTTTCTTGTTTGATTTTATAAAGTTCCGAAACCATGAACCAGCGCGTAGACTTGTTTGGTCCATATCTATCTAAAAATGCTGCCTTTAAATCAATAAAATTCTCTTTGACATTGTCCGGTAAGGATATAAACCAATTTAAAGCATTGTCATTTAACAATAAAGGCAGGGTAGAACATGCAGATTCATCTGTAATATTTTTGTTTTTCAATAAAAATTCCAATTTTTGAAACCACAATTGAGCATTTTCAGTTCCATCACCATTAAAACTTTTGATAATACTAAAATCAAGTCCAGAATTTATACACTGTTTTTTGTTTGCCATGATGTTAAGTCCAAATATTTAAGTCCTAAAAGAGAGTATAATGTCCAAAACTTTTTTGTTTAAATTCACATCATCCAGGATCTTAATGGATCTCCACCAATATTTTGTAGGGATTATTTTCTTCTGTTTGTTGGAATACAGACTCTAACTATTTAACTTCTTTAAGTATAATTTATTGCTACTTCTTTACATGATGTTAAATGGCTGATATTGTTGCCCACATGGACAGACTGATCTTATACTCTCTATCTCTGAGTCTGACCATGTTTAAAAATGGACATTACAATATAAAGAAATAGATCGGACCTCGGAGAAGACAATATAAAAATCTGTGGCAAATACAAATGGATGTACATAAATGAGAAGCTACTGTGTTTCTTGCCATTGACCTTTTTATCTATTACTTTCTAACTATAAACATTTGATTGATAAAATTTACACAAATAATTCTACTAATATTGATGAATTTAAACATATACAATTTATGATATTTGAAGCATTAGAAGATATTTAAATTACAGTTCAAATGTGCTTCACAGATGTATCTTCTTCTAATATACTATTTAAATCTTATTAACTTTTTATTACTTATTTATTTCTAAATCATTTAAATATTAATATATTGTCCAGTCTCTTCTGTAAGTGTTCATATGTAAAATCACTATATATATTAAACCGATCTAAAGAAATTCATTAATAAAGTTGGCAAGAAAACACTGATAAGTAATGTTTATGATTGTTGTAAAGTCCTAATGTTAAAACTAACCACAGATCTTATTTAACACAGTTTGTAAATGAAATAGTCTGATATTGAAATTTTCACTATAATATATTTATCAGTAAATAGGACGAGGTGTTGACAATTTGATAAACAGATCACGTGACATGCAGTGTTTACTGTAGATATATATAATTATTTATATACTTACTTTGGGCATCAAAGGAGATATAATATACCAGGTTATCACCCACCTGTCCCCTTTGTCTAAAGATAATATAGATTGCATGAGAAAAATTATTTCAGCAGAATTATCTCCCTTTAAATCTATCAAACAAAGGGCATTTATCAACTTTTAATCACTTGAACTTGGGAGCAAGTTGCCACCACAATATCTCAACTTATTAACATTAACGTTAGATGTGAATGAAAGAGCAAATTTCGTCATTTTCGAATCACTCGGACCTGAAAGAAGACAATGCCATTTCCATGGTTGTTAAACACTTTCTGACAATAATTAAACATTTTCTGACAATATCGGAATGAAGGAAAGGCTTCATTTTGTCAGTTTAAACTAGTCACACTACAATAAAACTCATATTTAAAACACCTCAAGTCAATACAAAAATTCAAAAATATATTTATTAATCATCAAGAACTGCATAGATTATTTGAATTCAATATATCAACAGTTTTCTCATCTGAAAAGTTTTGAATCACTGAAGAAAAAATTTCATAGTCAAATATTACAAAATATAACTATAATGCTAAACACACAGACTTAATTGAACACCTTTTCACCAGTGACATGTGTTGATTTTGAATAATCATTAAAATAATAAATTCAACATCAGCATATGACACCAGTATCAAAATGCTTATGATAGCAGAATAATAAGATGTACCATCATGCATTGTAACCCACCAAATCTGCTGAGTGAACAAACCATTCATTCAGTCTTGTACTCCACTCATGAAAGCATTACAAACCCTGTCACATAATGAAATGAAATTTAATCTAAATAAAGTTTCAAAAATAAGAATATTATATATAAAAGCACCGTTGGAAGACTGCGTGAGATAAACAGTGACATGTTAGGAAGACTAGCCAACATACTTAGTAAGTCAATACTGAACAGCTCATTTATACAACTGCCATGTGCTTATTTGGAATTTCTATATAAAAAATAAAACATTCAAAATCAGCACATGACAACTTTTTGCCAATTCTAAATGACTCAAAATAAGCATAATTCACAACCTTGAACAACTGGTATTGGGTAGAAAGGCCATATATATAGAAGAAAGCTTTGCCATTCTTGCAAATGCTATCTATCAAATTCCGAAAACCTTTGCCCCAAGACAAACAACTACCTTGTTCATCCAGATGAAACAAAAATGAGGAATGTTAAAAAAAAAGTTTAAAATTAAAAAAAATAATTATGACGTCACTGAAGAGAGATCAAAATGAAATATAATGAAATCAATTGCACATTAGAAAATTCAAATTGGCTACAAAACACCAAATAGAATTTGAAGTTCATTTTCGAATTTGAAAGTTTTAAAAAATTGAAAAAATGTCCTGGAGTAGGAAATTTAGCTTATAGACTTAACAGTGGTTATTGTCTAGAAAGTAAGCATCCATTCATGTGTGCCTAAACTATGTATGAATTTATGAAGTCTTGGAAAGCTTACTGGAAAAAACTCATTTAAAAATTTTGTTCATAGGGCATCATGACAACAATACTGTTCATTTGAAACATGTGTAATTAACGATATAATAACTATTTACAATGATGTCATGAGACTGAAAATCGAACTCGATCTACATACAAATCTAAAATTTTAATAATATACTAGTTTCATTCTACAATGACCTTGAATAACTAATGTATTAAATTTGATGATATATTATATATTTCATTCGCATTTAAAAATGAAATTAAAACGCATATTACATCATATGAATAATTTGTCAATTAAACTGACTCAGTTTATCGAAATTGTTGAACTCTTACTTATCGAAAATTTCAACTTTTAAATGGTCTCCAAGATATCTGGAAAATCAAATGACACTATGATCATTTTAGATTCCAGAGTGCCATTTTCATAGAAGATATGGCAAATTCCGCATTAACAGTCTAACCAAAGTCCACCAAAATCAATCCCGAATGGCAACAATAAAATATACCACTTTGGAAATGCAGTGGGATACGGCAGAAACAAATTGTCTCAATTTAAACGTAAGTTACGTCACGTTAATGGCTGCTTTTCCGGTTCCATATTGTCTCCCATATTTACTTCATCTGTTGGTTCAAGTTCTTTGTGTCGTTTGGTGTTTTGTTTCTCCTTGAATAATTTCCAAAGGTCGCGGACGAGATCAGTGACGACGAGATCGGTAGAGTTCTTAGCAATTAAACGCAATACAAAAATGCCATCATCTCGGAGATAATTTTCGGCAAATTTAATAGCCAATTTTTTGTCGAAATTTGTATGAAGCTCGTTGTTGACCTTCAGATACTTTTTGACATAGTCCACCTTGTTTCTGGTCAACATGATCAAGTAGAGCCATCGCAGTAAATTAATGATGGCAACAGCGGCAATGAAACACAGCCAGAACCAAATAAAAATAAAAATCTTCTCATTGAAAAGATTAATCGGCAAAACGCATTGAATCGTGAAACGCTGGATATTCTGAAGCTGGCGAATTTCAAAATCACAAAGTGTGACACGTGGGAATCTTGGGGACTCTCTCCATGGACCATTTTGCATTAAATTCTCCATGAATTCAATTCCATAGAAATTGTACTGGGTTGCTAAGAATGCATTCAAAAGAAACAATTGTCCGATGGCGTTTGCAACATAAAGTACTTTGACGAAAAGATACATAGCAGTAAGATATTTTCCCGCTCTTTTGTTGCAGACGAAACAGAAGACACGTGACATCCGGTGTTTGGTGCGGACTATAACATTCCATTTGTATTCCTGGTTCGCGTTGAGCCATTTATCCATAAATTTTGCCAAACTCTCAATGGTTTGTTCACGGTCGCCGGGAGAGCCAAATTGTGTTTTTTCAGCGAAAAGTACAACTTTATCCAAATTCAATCCAGAACCGCCATTGAAAACTCTCCAAACCATGTTAGGGAATTTGAACAAGAATGCCATAAAGATCAATATTAGTGGAACCCATTGATAATATGTTATTTCCTTTTCCTGGCGGGTTACTATATTTGTAGGAATGGCTTCTTCTAATGGTATATAGTACGTGTTGGACACCCAACACGTCCACTTTGCATAGTTCTCCATGTGATCTTTGAACTCTGCTGGATTCCAACATTGTATCGGGTCCTTAAAGAACTGACCCGTACTGACTGCCACAGTAAAGATGATAAGCAGGATAACCGAATACATATGGCTCATCCGATCTAGACCGTCGTCATTTGGCTTCCCGCGAAGCTTCGAAAAGCCCGGGACATGACCCAGAAGCTCCGACATCCTACAATATAAAAATAAATATGTCTTAGATTTCTGACATTTCCTCATATATTTGTTAGAAGAAATGATCTCTAAAAGCTTATGAAATGTGCAAACACAAAATACAACAACCCCAAAACAACCATTGTTTAACCAAGGGTTGGGTGAGTGGATGCTTACAGCACAATTGAACAGCAATCTAGCCATATGGCACAGATAACAACAACTAATTAAAGCTAATTCGGTCTATTAAACGGATACCAAGCAAGCAAGACATGAAGTCAATACAGATACTTAGCAAACTTAGCCCAATCCTACGACAAGGTCAGCTGAGTAAACCGGTGGACTGTGATCGAACCCTCGAACCCATAGAAGAGATATACTTTAGGTTTGAAGGTTTGACAGACCTAAGCAGACGCTTTCAGAAATGAATAGAAATGTAAGTTGGCGGATTGAAAGAGTTGCTTCTTTTTATGGTGGGTTGGATATCGAACCCATCCATCTTCTTTGAATCATGTGTTGGAGAACTTAACCACTTGGCAACGTGTTCTGCCTCTCGGTTCAGACATTATGTTCGGATTTTTCTGGGTATTTCATGATACAACTCTGGCAATATTAAATCTAATTTGCGTGTGTTTTGTTGGATTTTTATTTACTAAAACAAAAACATGGATTCTGCAGCATGTGACACCAGCCTTTCATTCAACACATTAGCATAAGAACAAACGGTTATTGTCGCTGAATCTGTTTATAACGGAATAAGGTCCTTCACAAATTAACACGTATATTCATTTGGCGCGACATACAAGTCACACATTGTAGAAATATTCTTTTGTTCTTTATGCACTTTGTATAATTCATTTCTGACATACGGGCTCGGTAGAGGTCTAACACATCACATTTTTTTTATAAATTATCATACTTATATACAACACACCTTGTTAATTACATTAATCATTGGCCAAAGTACTTCTAATTTTTTTTATTTGACATCATACACAAATTATTGTCATGTCAGCATATTTTTGGATTAATAATTTAATGTCAAATTTCGTGTATGGTAACTCGATTTTATTAGAGTGAAAAGGGTCACCCCCAAAACATGCGCATTGTATACTTCATTATCCTCGTTTGATCCTACGTGGGTCTCTATGAACTTCGCAAAAAAATGAAAATGTCTTAATGGTATATATTCTGTCTGTATAATATGTTTTAGACCCCGGTGTCAGAATCATTCTTTTACCAATGTTTAGCTTGCATAATTTGTGCTAATTTTATTGTACCACAAATAGAAAGGACTTTCCTTATGTCATCCAGGCATTTTAAAATTCTATGTTAAATGCTAAAAAATGCTTTCATTCATTTTGAGGGATTTTTAGCCAAAATTAAATTTAACTTAAAGCAAAGCCTACAAAATGGATTGAATTTCGTCATGATTAAAAGTTATAGAAAGATAAACAAGTTATCTCCAAAATGACACCATAAATCCAAGAAAAACGATAAAATTCGCTGAGTTATAAGTGGACTTTAGGGCATAATGATAGTGAAACTTGGAAAATTATGTGAAAAAGTTGCAGTGTTAAAAATATTAATTTTCCCAGAAAAGTCAAATTATTTTGAGGAGATGACAGGACAGTCATGATGGACAGATAACGCGAAACAATGACAAACCATAGAAATAATAATAATAGACCCTCAGGGTGAATAATGAAGTTCAAAGGGCATGGTTACTGGATGGTCAAATAATTGTTATCTCATAAAATTAAGATTATGTCATATTTAAATGCCTCTCAGGAATGTGGCATTTAGAAACACTTAAAATTATTATATCCTAAACCTATATCTAATAAATCCGTTGTGATACTAATATTGTTGTAAAGATTAACAACCATTACAAACACTTCAAGTTATGTAAGAAACATTCATTTTCCCTAAAATAATTTCTAATCATAATATGGTTCAAGTACTTTGTATGGCGTGATAGTCAAATGTCTGGGGTGTAGATCTACCGAGAAAAAAATACATAACATGCATGCATTCATATACATATGGCTTATTAACATACACATGTACTGTACTTATGAATTTCAGAAGTAGTACAATCGGACATAGAGCGCTATCAATGGTCAAAGGGCAGACAACTCTTGTCATCACAACATTTGTGGTCTAATCCCCTGTGACACCTAATTAAATCGCTTATACTTGTAATAACACTTTAAAATCAGGAAAAGCTGTAAACAATAGAATCATTAAAAATATATAATTGTTTTTTGGCATATCTTACACTCAGAAATGGGGGGGGGGGGTGTTAATTCTCTTACAAGTTACACCAAGTTGCCACCTGTTGAATATCAAGTAATCAACAGATCTATGTCAATTTGATTTTTCCTGATTGTTGCAATTTTCAAAATAAAATAAAAAATATCAGACACGTGAATATTTGGTGATTTCTCATGTGCAAATAATAAAATAAATCATAAATTTACTAGTAATCATTTAAAATTATATATACATATATCGGAAGTGCAACTTTTTTGTACTTTTATAAGTTCACAATTGATACATGGGTATATTTTCACGACTTTAAAAATTGCTAGAATAACCATAAGTTACAACAGTTATCAACGATTTTAATGGCTTTGTTTATAAAATTTATTACAGCCATTTAATTCCTGCATGAGTTGTCTAGTTGTCCAAACAACATAAACAGACATAACTTTCGCCATTTAAAACGAAAGAAAAACATAACAAAAAGTTCAATTTGTATACATTTAAAACTTTTCATAAGTGATGAAGAAAGTAGAAAAGTTATTATTCTTACCTTTAGATGTGATTTTACTCTTATTCTATCTGTCTATCCGGTATGAATCCACCTACTAGAAGTTTATAAATATCTCTTCCACGTTAGGCCAATGTTTAATGTCGTCGATGTCTCTATACCTTGAAACGCTTTACTGCTCAGAGATAGGTAAAACAGAGGCCAGTCGTAAACAGGTTACGATTTCGCTGTAGGGGTTTGTTAATCTTTCTCTGGTAATGAACGTGGATCTAAAAAGTCCGAACACAATCACATTTCTGTTGATAAATTTTTCCACTTGTTTTTCCTATAAACATCATTTATAAATTAATTATTTTAGCGTTATCAGTGCTAATTGCTCAATACTTTACACCCAAACAGCGGATGATTTTTGTTTTTATGGAAAAGTCAGTAAATTGGTATTATTTTACTTATTAATTTTTTTAGATGTAATATTCCACATGAGTAACACATTTTTAATGTTATGATAAATCATTATATGCGATTTTAATTGTATTTTTAATTATTTTAATTTATTTTTATAAATTTCCTTTTGGGTGCCCCATCTTAAGGAAAACCTACGACGCGACAGGTCAACTTTTGGTTTACCCTTTTTTGTCACGTGACACGGTGAGTAGTTTAGCCACTCCCACTTATATGATGCAATAAAATGAGCCCTTTATTAAAATTTGATGAAGTAATACTTATTTGGATTGAATCAAAATTAAATTACAAACTTTTAAAAAACTTTTGTAACTTTCAGCGATCTTGCATTTCACATCTCTCTCTCTCTCTCTCTCTCTCTCTCTCTCTCAAACTGGTTGACATTTTGACATTTACCGAATTGTATATTGTATAGTAGTAAATGTCAGTGGAAGATGATGTTAACAACATTTTCAATTTAGTATTAGTGACAAGTTAGGTTTTTTTTTTTAATCATTTTTATGACATGTTTCATGTAAAAAAAAAATGTAATTATGTCAAGTTATGAATATTAATTATTTTTAATAACCGATGTTTGGTGTTGATGGCTTTGTTATTCCTGAATTTCCTCTTTTTTTCACAGGACAAGATTTTTTTTTATTCCACGTGTTTAACAAAGCTGAAAGCAATTAACGCCTTAATCCTGACTTAATTTACCTTTTTTATGTCAGGTGTAAAAAATGATGATGTTTTAATTTCCGAGGAAATTTGTACTAATCAGCTTTTTTATATCATTTTTAAAAGTTTTTTTTTTTTTTTTGCGTCATTCATATATCAACCAAGAACAACCTCTATCACCAGTGTAAGACCTGCCTGAACACATTCCTTAGATCTCAATAGTGGTCATTATTCACAGGTTTTGATTATATGATTGTGTAAGCTCACGTTCATGCATCCAGTCGAGTCCAAAAAATAAATAATTCTCTCCTTGGTGGCCTTGGTAGTAGTAGTAGTAATGGTGCTTAACGTCCCAGTCAAGAATATTTCACTTATATCGAGACGTCGCCAGATATAGGCGAAAGTGCAGAAATTTTGCCTGTGCGTTGCGCCGATGGCATTATACAGCAGGGTTCTTTAGCGTGCCAAGCCCACCGTGACACGGGACCTCGTTTATTTTAAGTTCCCATCCGAAAGAACCTTGACTTTCATTTCATAATGCCGAGTGCTTGACGAAAGAACAGTCACTACCCACTTTCAAGTCTTGGGTCAGACCCGGCTGGGGTTTGAACCCACGACTTCCCACTTACGGAGCGAGCACTCTACCAACTGAGCTACCGCAGTGGTTATATAAGTGGTTATATACCGAATTACAGCGTCACAAACCGCCTGGTTTTAGATTGTTCGTCAATTCGATTACATTGAAATATTCCTGACTGGGACGTAAAACACAATTTTCCACACTTTTCTTTTTGATCGTGTACGAGCAAGTTTGTCCTTTGAAAACAGTAAAAGTAAAGAGTTGAACATTTGAGAAAATTGTATTATAACTTCACTTCATATTAAACTTCTTAAACTAATAATTTATTGATTTAAAACATTAGCGATTTGATAGTCATCCCAAGTAGTTACATAAAACCAACTCTGTTTAACTGTGTATAAGGACCACCTCTTTTTTAAAGTCCAGTAATTCTCTTCTTCAAATCAACAGTTATTTTAACTGCCTTTCTTCGGTGGTCGTTATAGACAGGTTTGACTGTACGGCAAATATAATAAGCATGATTCGAGCTCTTTTATCTACATAATTTTAATAAAGAAAATAAATAGAAATTATGACAATAGTAATAATACATTGTAATAATAATATTAAGAAGAAGAAGAAGAAGAAGAAGAAGAAGAAGAAGAAGAAGAAGAAGAAGATGATGATGATGATGATGATGATGATGATGATTTTTAATTTCAGTAACTGTCAATCAAAGCCATTGAACAAAAGCATACTTAATATACATCAGTCAGAAGTTCTAAATACTATAATAGGCTACTGTCTGTACATAAATATATGAAATATTAGTAGATGATTGCTGAATTAGGAATGTTATCAATTATTATCGTAATTTTATCTTATTAGTTCAGAAATGACACCTATTTATCGGAGATACTAGTAGGGGCATGTATGGTGTACAATTGTGTCACAGAGTTCATTTATGGTCAAATGTATGGTGTAATTGGTAGAAAGTATTTCAACAAGACAGTTTTCACTAAATAATAACAATTTTACAGTTAACATGCGGAGTGGCACTGACTTAATGTCTACTCCCTGTCATTGTGTCAATATGTAAACCTTCTCTTCTCCACCCGTTCAAATTGAATACATGGGGTAGTGTGGTATAAGAACCTTCTTTGTGTACGAGTTACAAAATGTATTAAAACTATAAGATGTTGGCAATATCGGTTACAGTCTAAGGGAGATAACTCGAATTTTACATCCGTTAAAACACAATACTGATTGCAATAAGCTGAAAAACTGAAAAATGCACACTCTAATTAAGAGTGACACATCGTAAAAATAATAAAACCCCAGATTTAAAAAAAAATGAAAAGAAAACAAAATGCTATCTATGTATGAAATGAATGACAACAAGGGACCTGGCTCCTGTTTTACAATTTTCCTAAACTTAAATCTGACAAATTTTAAACTTTAAAATTTTGCGAATTGTTAAGATATTCGGGAAGATGGAAACAAAAAGAACAATTTGAAATAAATTGGAGAAAATTAGGAATATAAAGCTATTTAAGAAAGAAAAATACATGAATATAAGTTACATTTGTATTTAGATTTATCTTAAATTAACTTAAGAACTAATTTATTTAAATTCATTATATATTAAAAGTTCCCAGTATTGATTATGTTGAATATATTTACAGAATTATAGACTTTTGATAGCCAATATTCTACCATAACTAAATTCCATCTCAGTACATTAATAATGTTATTTTCTAAATCATAATAAACATAAAAATATTAGCAGAGCGTGGTTTCGATCCACGGACCTCTGGGTTTATGGGCCCAGCACGCTTCCACTGCGCCACTCTGCTACACATCTAATACCTATTAGTAATTGTCAATTATTAAAAATAATAATTTATTGCATCAGCCAGCATTGTGATTGAATATTCCTGTTCAATCAAAGAGGGGTAACTCCTACATTTTCCAACTCCGGGATGCCTTATATTGAAACAACACCAGTTTATGTAAAAAAAATTAAGGTTTCTGGAAATTGTTATAATAAATAAACATTTTTATAGGAAGAATTAAAGAAATTAAAGAGTAATTTTAAACCTTAGTTAATTGACTACTAAGAATAATCAGCAATACCTTCTGGTTTTTTGTACGTCTCTCCGGCAACTTTTTATTTCTTTTTTATTTCATTTTATTTATTTATTTATTATTTATTTATTTAATACAAAAGATATTTGACTTTAATTACCTAATCTATATAGTGTATGCTTCCTAAATTGCTGTGTATTCCGAATTTTTTCAACTTTTTAAAACAAGAATAAAAATTCTGTTTTGTCCCCCATATTTTTTTGCCTTCTATTGTTATTTTAGCGTAGTTCAATACCACCACAGTGTTTAAAATAAAGGACTTTAACAACCTGACTTCCCTCTTTTATAGTGATTTACAGGTGAATATAGGATGGAAAGAGGGAAGCTCAAAGACCAATTTGAAGAAAATTGGAGAAACTTATGAAAAAACAGCTATTTAAGAAAGAAAAATACACAAATAAGTTACATTTACATTTAAATGTATCTTAAAGATTATAAAACTAACTTGAAAACTAATTTCTTTATATTTAAAGTCCCCAGTTTTTGATTATGTTATTTTAAAATAAATTTATTTACGGAATTAGTGTTGATAGCCAATTTTCCATCTCAGAACTGAAGTTCGTTGTACACTTATTATTGAGTGATTGATTTCCATAGTAAAAATAAAAATTATTAGCAGAGCGTGGTTTCGATCCACGGACCTCTGGGTTATGGGCCCAGCACGCTTCCACTGCGCCACTCTGCTATATATGTCCCAATGGCAATAAAATTGATTTTAACATGTAAATTAGTGATTGCGTCAGCCAGTACTGCAAGAGGACAGAGAAATACTAAACAAAGAGAGATAACTCGTACTTTAATTGGTTACTTTTCTTATACTGCCTTGATATGAGAAACACTTCATGGTTTTATAATGTAAAAAATAAAAGTTAAGCTTTCTCACAAGGATTAGTTTCATTATAAATTATATAGATCTGTATAAAAAAGTGGGGTTTTCAATTTCCACATGAACCAGGTGCTTGCCATAAACAGTGACAACTTTGTTTATTTCTACAAATCAAGTATGACCCTAATTCGAGAATCGATTTACTGCAATTAAGTTTTGATCTTAAAAAACATTTAAAGGGTAATTTGAAATATCATATCCATGTGTTAAGTCCTCGGTTAATATAGGGAATGTATTAGATTATACACAACTGCATACAATTAATTGACGTCCCCACCTTTATGTCAACCATCAGCCCAACCTCACATAGGGACAGGAAAACAGTATTCATAAAACAAGCCCCTTGTCAAGTTGTAGAGGAGATAATCCAGCCACTTTTCTGTCTGTATGGTCAATCTTTTGACCCTCATTTCACAATTATTCATGAACTAAGTTTTTCCTTAACTTAAATCTGGCAACTTTATTTGACTATATTTTTTGTACTACAACTAAATAGTTTAAAAATATCTTTGAAAACTTACAAAATTTAGACTTCAAATTTGTCAAACTTAAGTAAAGGAAAATCTTAGTTCAGGAATGATTGTGAAACTGAGGCCTAGTCTACATATGGGCAGGCATCTCAGGAAATGCGTGTCAAATATGTTTACAAATATGTTTAAATGTCGGACAACATTGGTAATCTACGAAAGCCTATTAAGCTCATGAATAAAAAAAATTAAAAGGCGTAATAACGCGAAATAAAGGCGTTATAATGCGAAAAAAGGCGCATAACGCCTTTAGAAAGGCGTAATAACGCGAAATAAAGGCGTATTAACGCGAAATAAAGGCGTAATAACGCGAAATAAAGGCGTAATAACGCGAATTGAAAGGCGTTATAACGCGAATTAAAAGGCGTTATAACGCGAAATAAAGGCGTTATAACGCGAATTGAAAGGCGTTATAACGCGAATTAAAAGGCGTATAACGCGAAATAAAGGCTTATTAACGCGAAGTTAAGATGCCTTCCATAATGATGTGGAGGTCCTGGGGTTTAATCTCTACCCCCCCCCCCACTTTACATATATATTAAAAGTGTTGTGTGTGTGTGTGTGTGTGTGTGTGTGTGTGTTTGTGTGTGTGTTTCCTGCACAACTATGTGTAATGTAATAAGCTGTTTTATATGTATTTATTCTATGAAAATTAAAAAATACTGCACATCATCCGATCCTGCGCTGAAATGAACATACTATTTCAGTAAAACAGAAAGAAAGGTTTCTTTTCAATGTTAAAGTGTTGTTTTTTCATAAAGAGTATCATTTTATATATGGGGATGGAAATCTTTTAAGTAATCTGAAATATAAACATTGATAAACACTGGCAATGTACACAAGGTTATTTATTAAAAAGTTCCTGTCCAATTGTCAATCGCTAACTTTTAACAATGATTAAATGACACTTTTGACTTCTTAGTATGAATAGATCTACAGTTGCCTTAAGCTATTCAAACTAAAACCAATCTGTTTGTGGTGAGGGTTGTTAACATTCTCCAGGGAAGTGACTGCTCTATATACAGACAAAAAGGCGTTATTACGCCTTTTAATTCGCGTTATAATGCCTTTCGATTCGCATTATTACGCCTTTATTTCGCGTTATAACGCCTTTCAATTCGCGTTATTACGCCTTTATTTCGCGTTATAACGCCTTTCAATTCGCGTTATTACGCCTTTCTAAAGGCGTTATAACGCCTTTATTTCGCGTTATAACGCCTTTCAATTTGCGTTATTACGCCTTTATTTCGCGTTATAACGCCTTTCAATTCGCGTTATTACGCCTTTCTAAAGGCGTTATTACGCCGTTCTAAAGGCGTTATAACGCCTTTTTTCGCATTATAACGCCTTTATTTCGCGTTATTACGCCTTTTAATTTTTTTTTTTATTCATGAGCTTAATAGGCTTTCGTAGTAATCAAATGCCAATTGCAGTATTTACACAATGAAAACAAGCATTCGTCTTTACGAAATATGTATAGTATATATGTGTATTTTAATTTTCCAAAATGAAATAATACGTTAACATAATTAGTTAAATAACGAAAATGGCCGGGGAAGCGTACTTTTGCACCATATTGCATATTTTTAGAGATATCATTTCCGCAACTTATTTAAATTTCTGGTGTTTTAATTCCGCCAGAATCTGGAGGTCTTTTTCGCCTGTTTTCCTGTACAGGTAATTCATGTTATAAATGTTAATAGGTAAAGTGTTTCAAATACGTATGGTGAAGAGTGATCTGGAGATCTGTTCTCTGTTCAAAATAAACAAATAATTACAAAACAAAAAGAAAATAAGCAAGTAAAGTCACATGATAGAGATACATGTAAATTCATAAAAATTACTCACTCGAATGAAATATAAATCGGTTTTCGTTTTGAAATCAATCTACAGCATGAATTTGGAAATTAAAAAGTTGGAATCTAACAGAAAAACCAATAGTCGTAATTGAAGAACACAAGTTTCGCAAAGTATTTGTCCCAAGCACGGATAAAGGAGAAGGGAAGTCAACATCATTGTTCATATCAATAAAGTGAGACAGTTGGATAGCGTATTGGCGCAAAAAGTCCTAGGGTTTTTAAAAAAGTAAGTGGCGGAAATGATATACTGACGCAAATAACGGTTGTGGCGAAAAAAGACGCTAATATGGCACAAACGGATTTCAATCACGAGAACTCTCTTATTATGTAGATTATGGTTATATAAAATTTTTAAAAATATGTAATTAGCAGAGCGTGGTTTCGATCCACGGACCTCTGGGTTATGGGCCCAGCACGCTTCCACTGCGCCACTCTGCTATACATATTAATGACGATAAAATTGATTTTAACATGTAAATTAGCGATTGCGTTAGCCGAACAGACAGGAATATCACAAAGAGCAATAACTTATGTCGCTTTTATTGGTTCTTTTATTTTGCCACTTCGGTGATCGAGTGGTCAAAGCACGCGCTTACGGACCACACCGCCGGTTTGAATCTCGGGTCCACTCGGGCAGAGCCAAGTGTGAGAATGTCCGTGCTGAAGGTTGATGGTATTTTCCAGGTACTTCGGATTCACCCACAATCCCAGAGCTGACTGGCATTTTATTTCTAAATCTCAGAAAGAGACGTTAAAACACTTGATCTGATATAAATTCTTTTTAGATTTATATTTACAAGTAGGACGAAAATCTCAACTTGCAATTGCTTCCTGTAAACACTTTTGCTGTGTTTTTGTGAAAGTCAGGAGAGAAAGAAAATGGTTTGTTTTCTACTGATGAAGTCTGGCTAATTCAGATCTATAGGAAACTGTCTCTACAAATACATTTGCATTATAAAGATTATGTTTGTTAGTTGCTGAAAATAAAAATGTAATTAGCAGAGCGTGGTTTCGATCCACGGACCTCTGGGTTATGGGACCAGCACGCTTCCACTGCGCCACTCTGCTATATATATCGAAGTCAGTAAAATCGATTTTAACAGTTGCGTCAGCCGAACTACACAAAATTATTTTAACCAAAGAGAGATAACTCATACATTTCGGTTGCACACTGGACTCCCCACCATGTAGGCCAATATGCTAAATAGTACTTTCTAGTTTTGATATGTTAGCCCAACAGATAAACTCATAGTTACCCAGCGACCACGAAACTGAAATGGTCTGTAACAGTAGTTTATATTCATTGAAAAGACAAATATTTCTTTCAAATTCTTATTAATTTTGTTTTCAAAATAATTTTTACGAAAATGTTCAAAATCACTTGGCTTTTGGTACAGCCAATATGAAAGTTTAAGTTGATGATACAAATGTAAATTTCTATATTTTAAGTGATAACCTCAACTGTCATTTAATTAATGGGATGTCTGGTACGTCTTGGATGTCATTTTTGTCACCTTGTCCAGTGTATGTTCAAAGTCGGGAGTTTTTTTAGTCCAGGGGCGTAACTACCTAAGACCAGAAGGCACGTGCCTACACATTATTTTGACAAATATGTCAATGTATTAATAATTAAATTTAATTTAATTAATACAAGTTTCTAGTGCATGTAGGGCAATGTGCAATGAGTGTTTTTCGACGGTCACGCTTACCGTGCCAAGGGCATCGGTTTTTTTAAAGATCTCACCCAAAGGATCGGTGACTTTCATTTATAATTGCTGAAGACTGTCACTTTTCAAGTCTTTGATCTGCCTGGCCGGTATTCGAATACCGACCTTCCACATACGAAGCGAGCACTGAACCAACTGAGCTACCGCATTTAACATCGACTATGACGAGGTACTAAAAGTTTTCAAAAACACAAATCAGAGGAACATCCTGCTGTAAAAATTATTTTGACAGCAATCCACTGAAATGAGTCAAACTTTCTCATTGGTAAAAAGTGTTTACAACATACAATGTGTTATAAAGACATTAAAGCACTCTGAATTGAGTTTTTTTGATTTAATATTTAAAAAATTCCCGGACCCCCCCCCCTACTCCTCCCGCAACCATCCCATCAGCACTCTGCACACCATGCGTCTGTGCCTACATGATATCTCGGACCCAGCTACGCCCATGCACACACATACACACACACACGCGCGCGTTAATGCCTTTTATATAAAGTCATGGCGTATGAATGGGGAAAATTAGTTTTACATATTAATAACATCATGGATAAGAAGGGTGGTCGATTGGTTGTATATTGTTTGAGTCAAAAAAAAACCTCACATTCTTACATCTTAATTACTTTTAATGTTCATGTGGTCCACGCCTCCCGATCTGCTTCAAACTAATTTTCACAAAGCGTATGCATAGTGGTACCATGGCAACCAGAATCAGCCAGAGGACTGATTATTAATGATAATGATTTGTACAAGTATGAAATAAAAAAAAAAAAACTACCAAAAAACGCCAGAGATTAACTCCAAAGAAAGGAGATAGTCCGTTCTTTTAATCCACATCAGCGATTTACCAGCCATTCTTCGTGTATTGCTCAACTCCTGATATGTTTTTTTGCACATTATTTTGAGGGGCAAATTGGCAACGGATATATACATTTGTACCTTGACTTTAAAAGTTGATCATAAGCTGAGTGATAGCGTTTTACATACCAGTCAAGAATATTTCACTTACACCATGACGTCACCAGCTATAGGCTAAGGTGCAGAAATTTTACCTGTGTTGCGCAGATGTCATTAAACAGCAGGGTATATTAGGCACCGTGTGATTAAATGTTTTAACCACTAGGCAACCGTAGCCCCGGAACAGAGGGTAGATACCCACTGACCAAGTGGTACCCCTGGACTACAGAAACCAGGCGATTAAAGATTTGTGCTTTAACCACTAGGCAACCGTAACCTAGGAGAGTTGAACCCTGAACCACTAGGCAACAGTAGTCCAGGGGCAAATGATGGCTATTGGAAGCAATAGAACACCAACTGTACAATACAAGACAGAAATCAGGAAAAGTAAAAAGTCAGAAATAGTATAAGAATTAAGAGAGCGCCCCCGAAAGAGCGAGTGGTCAAAACATCCATCACGGATATAATGAACCACCTTCCCGTTTGATATCGGAGACTCCTCCGACATCTTATACTATTCTGTTAAGAACAGCCCGGGAAACAGAATTGATCAACATTGAGTAATGTTGGTTTATAACGATATCTAGAATCACTTCATTCTGGTGTCGTTTAGTAATGCATTTAAAATCAACTTTGTAGATACATGTTATATTTTGTGTTTAATTTTGATATAAAGATAAAAAATATATTAATTTTTTATAGAAGTTTCTTCACAGTATAGCTTAACTTTTTGAAGAATTTGGTTAAATACAATTAAAATTGTTCTATTATTCTTGGTTATAGCATTCCACGTAACTCTTACATACCACAGAATGTTTTAATGAATAGTGAACACAGCTCCGGGTCGAAGGCATGCACGATTTACATAATTACCTGCAGTACCGTAACTACCTATGAGGCAACCGAGGCAACTGCCTCGGTAAAAGTTTAACCAAGTACTTTTTTGCACAGAAGTGATATTTTGAGAAAGAGAAAGAGATTGAGAGAGATCGGACGGTTACGAGGTTTAATGGTGTGGTTAAACTAGTTTTCATGGCACATAACCATCCCACTTATTTAACAGCTGTATTATTATATAATACCTTCCCTACATGTGAAAGATGTAAAACATTGAGACTGTGTTGGTACAGTGTGTCATTATATCTATATAGATTGATCTTCAATTTTTGCCTGGGTTGATTTAAAAGCCTAGTTACGGTACTGACCTGTAGGGTAAATTACATTTAAATCCAACTTGATCCAGAACAATAGGACAAATAAAGTATATTTCACGAAACTCGCCACACACACACAGAGGGAGAGAGAAAGAGAGAGAGGGGGGATGAACGTATATTGTGCTACACTTCCACGCTATGAGAGAGAGATCGTAAACACACACACACACACACACACACACACACAGAGGGAGAGAGAAAGAGAGAGGGGGGATGAACGTATATTGTGCTACACTTCTACGCTATGAGAGAGAGATCGTTAACACACACCACACACACACACTGTAGTGATAAACACAAACACAAATATACACGTACAAACAGACACACGAGCATTTTGGGGATTAACACAAACACGCATGGTAATACTTAGCACACAGTCTCACATGCATATTGTGATGTACACTCACTTTGTGGTGCTTGAAGCACATTGTCGTGTTTAACACAAAAAGCGCTATATACACACGTACATAACAATCAACCCTTCAACACACACAAACACGTGCACGCATGCACACACGCACGCACGCACATACACACACACACGAAAAGTAAAATAGAAGCGACATCCACTCTCGCCAAAAAGCAGATGTTTCATGTTTTAGAAACTTGGGTATTGCACAGATGCCTTTTTATACTGGTGGTCAACACAAATATTTAATTTATTTCTGGTACAAAAACACTTTTGAAAGATATCTCGACTTTGTCTGTATTGCTTTCCTTGGTTCTAAGATGGAAAAATACATTTAAATGAACACATAGTATTATACTGGTGACGTACCACACACTTGTTTATATAAAGTCATGGCGTATTAATGGGGAAAGTTTTACAGATTAATAACATCATGGATAAGAAGGGTGGTCGATTGGTTGTATATTGTCTGAGTCACAAAAAAATTCACATTACTCTTAATGTTCACGTGGTCCACGCCTCCCGATCTGCTTCAAACTAATTTTCACAAAGCGTATGCATAGTGGTACCATGACAACCAGTATCAGCCAGAGGACGGGTTATTAATGATAATGATTTGAACAAGTATGAAGTTAAAAAAAACACCAAAAATGCAAGAGATTAACTCCAAGGAAAGAGGATAGTCCGTTCTTTTAATCCACATCAGCGATTTACCAGCCGTTCTTCGTGTATTGCTCAACTCCTGATATGTTTTTTGCACATTATTTTGAGTGGCAAATTGGCAACCGATATATACATTTGTACCTTTACTTTAAAAGTTGATCATAAGTTGAGTGATTGCGTTTTACATACCTGTCAAGAATATTTCACTTACACCGAGGCTCACCAGCTATATGCTAAGGTGCAGAAATTTTACCTTTATGGCGCAGATGCCATTAACAGCAGGCTATATTAGGCACCTTGTGATTAAATGCTTTAACCACTAGGCAACCGTAGCCCAGGAACAGAGGATAGATACCCACTGACCAAGTGGAACCCCTGGACTACAGACACCAGGTGATTAAAGACTTATGCTTTAACCACTAGGCAACCGTAACCTATATAGGAGAGTTGAACCCTGAACCACTAGACAACAGTACTCCAGGGGCAGATGATGGCTATTGAAAGCAATAGAACACCAACTGTACAATACAAGACAGAAATCAGGAAAGTAAAAAGTCAGAAATAGTATAAGAATTGAGAGAGCGCCCCCGAAAGAGCGAGTGGTCAAAACATCCATCACGGATAAAATGAACCACCTTCCCGTGTGATATCGGAGACTCCTCCGACATCTTATACTATTCTGTTAAGAACAGCCCGGGAAACAAAATTGATTAACATTGAGTAATGTTGGTTTATAACGATATCTGGAATCATTTCATTCTGGTGTCGTTTAGTAATGCATTTAAAATCAACTTTGTAGATACATGTTATATTTTATGTTTAATTTTGATATAAAGATAAAAAATATATTAATTTTGTTAAATAAGTTTCTTCACATTATAGCTTAAATTTTTGAAGAATTTAGTTAAATACAATTAAAATTATTCTATTATTCTTGGTTATAGCATTCCACGTAACTCTTACATACCACAAAATGTTTTAATGAATAGTGAACACAGCTCCGGGTCGAAGACATGCACGATTTATATAATTACCTGTAAGGTAAATTACATTTAAATCCAACTTGATCCAGAACAATAGGACAAATAAAGTATATTTTCACGAAACTCGCCACACACACACAGAGGGAGAGAGAAAGAGACAGAGGGGGATGAACGTATATTGTGCTACACTTCCACGCTATGAGAGAGAGATCGTAAACACACACACACAATGTAGTGATAAACACAAACACAAATATACACGTACAAACAGACACACGAGCGTTTTGGGGATTAACACAAACACGCATGTTAATGTGATGTACACTCACTTTGTGGTGCTTGAAGCACATTGTCGTGTTTAACCCAAAGATTGCTATATACACACACGTACAAACAACAAATCAACAAACCCTTCAACAGACACAAACACACGTGCGCGCATGCACGCACGCACATACACACACACACGAAAGTAAAATAGAAGTGACATCCACTTTCGCCAATAAGCAGATGTTCCATGTTTTAGAAACTTGGGTATTGCACAGACGCATTAACATTAAATTTATTTCTGGTACAAAAACACTTTTGAAACATATCTCTCGACTTTGTCTGTATTGCTTTCCTTAGTCCTAAGATGGAAAAATACATTTAAATGAACACATAGTATTATACTGGTGAAGTAACAAACGAAAAAGGTCTACGACAACGAAAAATCTCTTTTCTCTTCGTCGGGGGTCAAACCCCCCCCCCCCCCCCCCAACTTCTCCCGCACCCACTTCCATCGGGACTCTGCACATCAAGCGTCTGTGCCTATACGCTATCTCGGACCCAGCTACGCCCCTGAACTATGTTTATTTGATGCATTCTTTAATAATTATTTCGTTTGTTTTGTTTCCTATTTCCTTTGTTTTTCTGCCTATCACCAACGGCACGTGTTATCCTTGGCCACCTGCATTTTAAACAACTCCCTTTTCAGGGTAACATGTCATCTCCCAGTTTCATGAGTAATAGAATCTATCACAAATTGTGGTGCCAGATAGGGAAATCTCAATCCGAGTTCTAATATATTTGGTCCAGAACTCGGCAAACATCGTTTTGGACCCAATATATTAGAACAAGGGTTCGGATTTCCTTATCTAACCCTATAAATAGTGATTGATTCTATTTCTTCCACCAGAAAGTACAATTTTTCAATTTAAAATCAATTTCAACTGATCAATACACCTCTAATTTTGTTGATAAAAATTTGCAAGAAAAGCAGTGTGTAGGCTATCTTGCAGGGGGGGGGGGGTTACAAGATGGAGATATCTTTTCACCTCTCTTATTTCCTATCTGGGATGCAAGTATAAGCTTTCCAAACCCTTTGGTTCCATTTCAACTACCTGTTTGTTAAGCCTCCCAAACCCTTTGGTCCCCAGTGAGATATATTTTATGAGTAACTACTGTGTCCGAAATGCAAATCTAGTGATGGTTCAAAATTAATACTATCACTAATGACTAAAATGTGGTCACGGCTAAAATGTCAATTTTAAAATACAAGGATCATCATCATCACCATTTTGGTTTAATCAGCATATTATTATTATTAATATGTCATTACATTGTTATTTATTTGATGATAGAATTATTTCAAAAATGAAAATATTAAATATTAAAGTTCAGAATGACAGCTGCCTATACTAAGGCTAAGCCAATAAATTTGAATCATATCACCACATGGTACATATGTATGTTTCAGGTACTAGTAGCCAAATGGCAAAAAAATTGCAATAGCACATTAAATAGTTGACTAAAAGCTTGAAGTCTGTAAAATGTTAGGTTAAAAATCCAGAAAATCAAAGCATCACTTGAAAATCATCTTCAGGTTACTGGCATCTGTATTCTAGTTTTGTAGAACATTTCCATTTTTTACACAAAATAATTTTACTAAAATTGAGTGGTGTAACGATCTTTTATGTCCAAGTCACGGTTCTTTCACTTATATCGAGACGGTCAGTTGTAAATGAGGGATGGTAGAAGAAACTTGGAGTACCAGGAAAACAACCGGTTTTAGACAAATGAACTGGCAGACTTTCCCACACTTGGATCTTCACGAGTGGATTTCAAATTTAGATGAAGAGAAACGCTACCACCCATAAGGTCACGCTTTGGACCACTAAAAATTAAATTAAGAAAATAATGTTTTAATTAACTTGCCATATTTAGAAGAAATACATAGCTCAATGCATTGAGGTCACAACGTGCAAAAAACTAAAGTTGGGTGTTTCTGTTTCGACATTTCCATCACGTAAACAGTCTGATACATATATATAATTTAATTAAAGTTGCCAATATGATGAGTTCAGTGCATGGGTTGCAATGCACGGTTCACGAATCTTTAACAGAATAAGGGGTATTCATAAATTTGCAAATGTACCGGGGACTTGCAATAAATATACCAGGTATGTCATGCAGAACAAGAGGGCACCAGGGGTATAGTGAAACTGCTGCTTGTATGCATGCATAGTAAAAACTAATACAGTATTACATCAATATACAAAATGAAAGCTACACGTGGATACACGTGTCGCGGGCGTATAATGTACCGCTAAGCTAAACTTATTGTTTTGAAATCTCCAATCAAGCAGGATGTGATGAGCTACATCGTCATCCATAGTTCATCAAACATTTTTCAGAGCATTCTTATTTAACTATCAATTTAGCAATTTTGATTTTGTAAAACCAAAACATTAAATTACCATGGCCTAATTTGGTGTTTACCTTCCCCAAACAAGCCTTCACATATATAGAATTGTTAGTTAAAATAATGCGCCAGATACAATAAAGTACAAAGTTGTAGTGTATTTCAAAACGTCTGTGCAACTTCTTAATGACCTAATACGGATTATCAACAATTTGGATTATCGAGACTAAGAGTTAAGGGGATTAACTAATGTTCAGGCGATTAGTAATATTAATAAACAATACACATTTCAATGTGACGTTGGTGCATTTTTAGATTTAAAATCAAACATTAGTAATAACTCGGCCATTTTTGTTGTGATACAAATTTTTTAGTCAAACAAGATGGAATCTAACTATTTATATTGTTTCCTGAGAAAATTGTGAATTTTGAACAAGACACCACAGAAGAAACATGTAAGTGTGATTTTTCATATCTATAGGTGATTTAAATATTTTGGATAGTGATTTAGAAAAACGAGTAAGCTTTAATCTGTAATTTGACATGGTTCTGAACTGTAAAAGTTAATTCAACACACACACACACACACACACACACACACACACACACACACTCTCTCTCTCTCTCTCTCTCTCTCTCTCTCTCTCCTGAATGTTTTTAAATATTTATTTTTTATAATATTATAAATATATACAAATGTAAAACAACAGTTTTCCTTCAGAATCTAACACATCACATACCCTAAATAACAAAAATATGTTATTAAATCATGTTCAAGGAAATATGCTTAGTTTTCTAAATTAATATACTTGATATATACACAATCAAAAATCCAAATAAAATAAATTAGACTAAATGAAATAAATCACATTTCAACATTTGGATTTTAATTTTTATAAAGTATTATAATTTTGTTCAAAATATTGCTCAATCACAGGCGAAATTAAATTCTCACACGTTTTTAATACAATCTTGTTATTCAATAAGTTCCACACTATACTATTTCTCCTGTAGATGTATTCTATAATAATAATAATAATAATAATTATTATTTTTTATTTTAAAGTGCAACCCGATTTATACATCATTTCTAGTAATATTAACAAATACACAATATCGGCCTGCCTAAGTAGGCTTACGATGCACTACCATAAGTCTTCTATAAAGACTGAACCCCTTTCAAATGTGGTAAGTATATCTTATTTCCCATCTTTTATAGGATAAGTATTTTATATGCATCCCCCTTCAATTAGGCAGATTCTAGTGTGAAACAATTGTCAGTTCGCAGGCCGAAGGTCAGTGACACTTCGGTTTTCTCCTCCAGCCGTGAACCAACCGCCTCGATACAAGTCAAAGAATCTTGACATTACTTGACATAACATTATCACTCCACTTCCATGTATCTAAACTGTGTCTTTATTTTATAGGTTTGGTTCGTTTTTAAGTTTTGCCACTTGGTCAAGACTGACTGGTACCTCGGACGATGATTGGGTGGATAGATTAAACCACATCTACACAGTAGTGATCCTAGGGTTATTTGCTATTGTGGTCAGTTCCGGACAATATGTTGGTGACCCAATCCATTGTTGGTGTCCGAAGGAGTTCACGGGAGCCTACATATCGTATGCCAAGTCAATATGCTGGATAGCTAACACATATTACATACCCATGGAAGAGGAAATACCACGTGACATCAATGCAAGAGAAAGAGAGGAATTGGTCTATTATCAATGGGTTCCATTGATTCTTTTGTTCCAGGCCTTCCTGTTTAAGCTTCCAAACTTGGCCTGGCAGCTTTGGCACGGGCATTCGGGTATAAATCTATCAAAAATCTCAACTTTAGCAGCAGAAACGGTTTTAGTGCCACCTGAAACACGGACCCAGAAAATTAGCCACATGGCAATATTTTTGAACCGTTGGATTAAGTCCCATAGAGAATATCAATATAATCTGAAAATTAAGATCAGACAGAAAATATCAAACGTGTTCCTGTTCTGTATCGGAACACGTGATGGAACGTATTTAATCGGCTTTTATCTGTTCATTAAATTTCTATATTGTGTAAACGTAGTAGGACAATTCTTTTTGCTGAACGCATTCATGGCCACAGATTACAATATGTTCGGATTTCAAGTGATGGATGATATATTTAAAACCGGGAAATTCGAGGAATCTCCTAGGTTCCCCAGAGTCACACTTTGTGATTTTGAAATTCGACAACTTCAGAACATTCAACGTTGGACAGTTCAATGTGTACTTCCAATAAATCTTTTCAACGAGAAAATCTTTATATTCATCTGGTTTTGGCTATTTTTCGTAGCCTTTGTCAACTTTTCAACTATACTAGTTGGTTATATTACACACTATTTCGTGAAAACAGAGGCCGGTACATCCGAAAATATCTCAAATTTTAGGAGAACTCAATACAGTGTTTGACAGAAAAATATGCAATAAATTTGCAGACCAATATCTTCGAAATGACGGTGTTTTCGTTTTGAAAATTGTTGCGAAAAATTCTACAGAAACGGTTGTGACGGACCTTGTAGCACAGCTGTGGAAGGGGTTCAAGGAGGAATATTGTCGTACAGAGGGTACACAGCCAAGTACAGTCACAACTGATCTTATGAACGGGGATCTAAGCACGAGTGAATAAAACAATCGTGCCAATCACTGAAACATTACATTTTGATGCAGCTTTTCAAAGTCATTCAAGACATTTTACGTGGGTTTTTGTTGTTTTGAGTTATTTTTCGTCGAACAATTCCAGTCATTTTTTCATGTACGTTTCATTTTCACAAGCACGACCGCAGCTGTTTTGCCATATCTACAAACTTGCTATTGGAAATAAAGCTTACATAAACAAGAAAATTTAACTCCTTTACAAAGACCGTTTTATAAGCATTTGCTAAAAACTAACATATTAAAGCCCTTCACAAGAGCAAATATTCCGAGACAAAAATAAATGTCATACAACAATCATTCAAGACATTTTCGTGGGTTTTGGGGTGTTTTGGGTTATTTTTCGACGAATAATCTCGTGTCATTTTTTTTATGTTCGTTTCATTTTCCAAGCACGACCACAGCTTTATTTTTTGTCATATCTACGAAGTTGCTATTGGAATTAAAGCTTCCATATAAACATTTGCTCAAACAGGAACTTTAAGCCCTCAATAGGGACAATTTTAAAAACATTTGTTAAAAAGGAACGCAAGCTCTCAACAAGGGATGTTACAACGCATTTGGTAACAAAAACGCATTTGGTAACAAAAATTTAAACAACTTCTAGAAATAAAATACACGGCATCTGAGTGTCATTCGGAGTTGTAGATATGACAAATAGTAGATATCTGATGAGATATCACCAAAATTTAACAGATATCCAACTTTTCCCGAAAACGCATTTGGTAACAAAAGTATGTTGACGTGAAACGCATTTGGTAACAAAAATTTAAACAACTTCTAGAAATAAAATACACGGCATCTAAGTGTCATTCGGAGTTGTAGATATGAAAAATAGTAGATATCTGATGAGATATCACCAAAAAAGAGATATCCAACTTTTCCCGAAAACGCATTTGGTAACAAAAGTATGTTGACGTGAAACGCATTTGGTAACAAAAATTTAAACAACTTCTAGAAATAAAATACACGGCATCTGAGTGTCATTCGGAGTTGTAGATATGACAAATAGTAGATATCTGATGAGATATCACCAAAATTTAACAGATATCCAACTTTTCCCGAAAACGCATTTGGTAACAAAAGTATGTTGAACGTGAAACGCATTTGGTAACAAAAATTTAAACAACTTCTAGAAATAAAATACACGGCATCCAAGTGTCATTCGGAGTTGTAGATATGAAAAATAGTAGATATCTGATGAGATATCACCAAAAAACAAAGAGATATCCAACTTTTCCCGAAAACGCATTTGGTAACAAAAGTATGTTCGACCTGAAACGCATTTGGTAACAAAAATTTAAACAACTTCTAGAAATAAAATACACGGCATCTGAGTGTCATTCGGAGTTGTAGATATGACAAATAGTAGATATCTGATAAGATATCACCAAAATTTAACAGATATCCAACTTTTCCCGAAAACGCATTTGGTAACAAAAGTATGTTCGACCTGAAACGCATTTGGTAACAAAAATTTAAACAACTTCTAGAAATAAAATACACGGCATCTGAGTGTCATTCGGAGTTGTAGATATGAAATAGTAGATATCTGATGAGATATCACCAAAATTTAACAGATATCCAACTTTTCCCGAAAACGCATTTGGTAACAAAAGTATGTTCGACCTGAAACGCATTTGGTAACAAAAATTTAAACAACTTCTAGAAATAAAATACACGGCATCTGAGTGTCATTCGGAGTTGTAGATATGACAAATAGTAGATATCTGATGAGATATCACCAAAATTTAACAGATATCCAACTTTTCCCGAAAACGCATTTGGTAACAAAAGTATGTTGAACGTGAAACGCATTTGGTAACAAAAATTTAAACAACTTCTAGAAATAAAATACGGCATCCAAGTGTCATTCGGAGTTGTAGATATGAAAAATAGTAGATATCTGATGAGATATCACCAAAATTTAACAGATATCCAACTTTTCCCGAAAACGCATTTGGTAACAAAAGTATGTTCGACCTGAAACGCATTTGGTAACAAAAATTTAAACAACTTCTAGAAATAAAATACACGGCATCTGAGTGTCATTCGGAGTTGTAGATATGACAAATAGTAGATATCTGATGAGATATCACCAAAACAAACAGATATCCAACTTTTCCCGAAAACGCATTTGGTAACAAAAGTATGTTCGACCTGAAACGCATTTGGTAACAAAAATTTAAACAACTTCTAGAAATAAAATACACGGCATCTGAGTGTCATTCGGAGTTGTAGATATGAAAATAGTAGATATCTGATGAGATATCACCAAAATTTAACAGATATCCAACTTTTCCCGAAAACGCATTTGGTAACAAAAGTATGTTGACGTGAAACGCATTTGGTAACAAAAATTTAAACAACTTCTAGAAATAAAATACACGGCATAAGTGTCATTCGGAGTTGTAGATATGAAAAATAGTAGATATCTGATGAGATATCACCAAAATTTAACAGATATCCAACTTTTCCCGAAAACGCATTTGGTAACAAAAGTATGTTGAACGTGAAACGCATTTGGTAACAAAAATTTAAACAACTTATAGAAATAAAATACACAGTATCTGAGTGTGATATGAGATATAGTAGATATCTGATGAGATATCATCAAAAACAAAGAGATATCAAACTTTTCCCGACTTTAACTTTTAATCCTGACTCCATTATAGGAAACATCAAAATTGAAATAAAAGAAAGCATGTCAAAATTTTTACATATAGACAAGACAGAGCAATTAAAGGCTTAAATGGCAAAGTAGGTCATGACATTGACCTTTGATCTTAGGTATATCTTCTTGCAAGCCTAGGCTTATGAAGGCCCTCAAAAAGTCTTATGACGTCATGACAGTATTGTTGATAAGTTTGATGTCTCTGTGATCAGGATTGCCCTGGATATTTTTGACGTCTCATAGTTCCATGTTCACACACAATTTTGATTACAAGTGGCGGGTGTAGCTAGCTAAACAGAAGGTGCTTACCCTTCCGAAGCACCCGACCTCACCTCCCTGGTGGAAGTTCACGTGTCTAACCTGACTTGTCAGTTCCAAAGTTTTTACTTTGCTTCTGGATTGTTATTTGGACATGGATGAGTATGTTTGTTTTTGATTCTTTGAAATGTTCCCAATTATAAGCTAAAATGGAAACAAAAGCACACATACCAAGCAAAGCCATTACCTTGACCCAGTTTTGAAGACATAGCAATTTTCAGCTATTCACATCTTACTTCGACCCATTTTGAAGGCCATTTCAAAAGAAAGTAAAAATTGAAACCTGATGTAAACTGTCATAATTAGAAGCCATTTACGAAATTCACACAAAGACGTGGTACCCATTTTTCTACCGAATATTTCCAAAGGGTAAAACCTTCAGAGGTTAATGCAACATCATATTTTTCCATTATCGGTTACGGAGAGAAAATGATTTTGCTTCTTAGATCGCCTTGTCTTAGTTATGGTAACCGTAGCAACACCACGAATAAATCTGAACTACACCAGCCTATATATACTTCAGAACAAATATCATTGATATCTGTTCAGTTGTTTCAGAAGAGAAGTCAAAATTGGGTGTCAAAGATGTTATTCCGATTAAATGATTAACGAAAACTTATTGAAGTCATTTGTACATTTCATTTGTATGTTGCAAAAGAACGCGCTTTTGTGTTATTTCCTTGTTGTACTGCCAAAACATTCTCTGAATCGGAAGTTTGGAAACCTTTTTAACATAATCTACATTTTTAGCTCACCTGAGCTGAAAGCTCAGATGAGCTATTGCAATGGTTCACCGTCCGTCGTCTGTCGTGCGTTAACTTTGTACATTTTAATCATCTCCTCTAAAACTACTAAGCCAAATTTGATGAAACTTAGTGATTATGATGCCTAGGTTAAGGTCTTTCAGATTTGCACAAATAAAAGGATTGTGTCCCCTTGGGGCCCTATAAAGTGGGAAATTGTAAAATCTTTAAAAATCATCTCCTCTGAACTTACAAGAGATATAGCATAGATATTTCATGTGAAACATACTTAGGGCACCTAGTTTCAGATTTGCACAAATCATAACTGTTGAGGCCAAAATGGGGAAATGGCAAGGTACTTAAGGGGAAAATCACTAAAATTAATGTATTGGTCAATATATCTTATCTATAAACTTTTTGTATAGGCATGTATATTGGAATATTGTAGGTATTGGCCTAACGGTCATTTTGATATATGAATAAAGGTCATAGGTTCAAAGGTCAAGGTCATAGATGCAAACGAATATTTAAATGGTCAATTATCTTAAAAACTATAAACTTTTTGTATAGGCATGTATATTGGAATATTGTAGGTATTGGCCTAACGATCATTTTGATATATGAATGAAGGTCATAGGTTCAAAGGTCAAGGTCAGAGACACGAACAAATACTTAAATGGTTAATTATCTAAAAAATTATAAACTTTTTGTATAGGCATGTATCTTAGAATATTGTAGGTATGTTTTAATAGCTGTTTATAAATAACATATTGTAGCTAGACTTTAGATATGTTATATATAGCATACTTATATAATAATTATTATAATTAATTTGCAAAAATACTTGCATATTATTTGCCCTTACTGCTGAAAATTTTGATATTCTCTTTTATTAATGTCATTGACCATTGAACCTCTGCATAAGATATGTACTCTGCATCAGGTGATCGTTAAGGCCCATGGGTCTCTTGTTGGTTTCTTTTAATGCTGTTCTGTGTCCAGTTCTTTTTCTATGTATATCGAGTAGGCAGTTATTTACGAGCTGGAATTAGTTGCCATATACATTGTATTTTCCCAATATTATTGGAAAAGCTAACTAACAGCTTTAGAAAATGATTCCAGAAAATGTTTTTTTCTGTAAGACTACAAAAAAAAGTCGCAGTGATATTTTGCAGATCAAGTTTAAGAAAAAGTGATGTCAATTTTGTTTAAGTACGGTCCTGGTTGACGGGCTATTGACATCACAGTCATTTTTTAAGCTTATATTCAGATAAAGCTGAATAAAATGTTTAATCATTGTCCGTTAAAACTTTTGTTCAATCATACCTAATGCAGACTGGAATTAAACAATTTAACCAGTTTCCTGTTTCCTGTCTGGCAGGTTTTTTTTTAATAACATATATACAAAATATACACGACACACCCACCTACCACCTACCAGATGAGCAGGACATTACTAGTGTTATAATCACTTTTGTTAGGGGGTTATATAAATTTTCTGAATTTATCTATAGACATAATAACAGGCACATAGCCGGTTGTAATTTTGAACAAATCATAAGTGGTATGGAAACATTGGAATGACTGTAACTTGTATATCACAGTATTATTTGTATGAACTTTTCACGATATGTAATTACCCCCGAAAAGAGTAAAAGTGTGTACTTAATGCTTAATTAAGTACTTTCGACAGCTTACAAGAGTAAAATTATTTACTAATAACAAAATTATTTTCTAATTTTTGCTTATTTTTTAAATAAAGTCTGAAGGTTATCAATCTTCAGTAACATTAGTTAGTATAACTGCAGGCATGGGGCGAATTACATTGCAATGTAATGCATTACATTACAATTACTCTGACAAAAGTAGCTTTATATTACAATTACATGTATTTTGGAAAGTAATGCATTACATTACAATTACTTTACCAAAGTAATGCATTATATTACACATTACATCTCATAAAGAATCCAAACATATAAATACGATATGTTTCGGATTCAGAATTTGAAATTGAAATTTTGGGTTCTTTTTCTATAAAGTTCTTATGTTTTGATTTTCAATTGTTGAAAACAGGAGTATATATAGTCAATAAGTGTATGTATAGATTCTTTTCGCTTTGGGTCATTCAACTGATATTTCTGCTGTTTACCAGTAGGTTTTACAAAATTTGTCAAAGTTGATTGTTCATCTATGTCAGGCTTTTTATTATCTAAATATACATTTCTGTTTTACTCTAAAAATTAAGAAGAAAAAACAGAAATGTTGTAAGGAATTTTTTCATATTATATGTTTTTATTTTTTTATTTATTTCATTCACTGAATGTTTCTTAATTACCATTAAATCAAAACAGTAACAGGAGTTGATAGGTATACAAACTAATTAGTGGTATTGTCAGATGTTAATTATAAACCATACTTAACAAATAATTTCTTTAATCATTAAAGATAGGTTACTTTAATAGCATATAAAAAGGATTAAAAAAACAATCTCTGGTAAAAATAAAATTGTTTTCATCACAGGTTATAAGTTAAAGCAAAATTACAAATTATTGTAGTTACTGAAACTTATATTTAGATATTTTGCAAATTTTGATGTGATCTTTAGACTTCCCAATAGTACTAAAAACAGCATTTGCATTTTGCTTTAAAATGTATTTTTATCCTTTACATTTGTTGGAAATTCAAAATGATCTGAAGTATACTAACTTTTTTGCATTTTATATAGTTTTAGTATTAAGGTTGAATGAAATAAATCATTAGTTTGACAAATTAACAGTTAAAAGTTACAATTTTTCTAGACATCGATTTTTATATTTTATATTAGGGAAAAAAGTAGCCTGTAGGTACTTACTAGCCCTGAATTGTAATGGTAATAATATCTAACATTTAATACAGAGAAGTAATGCTATGTAATGCCATGTAATGCTTAGATTACATGCATTTTTGTCTATGTAATGCATTACATTACAATTACATGTAATGCAAAAATTAAGGCATTACACATTACATGCATTACTTTGAGAAATGTAATGCATTACAGGGCATTACAATTACAAATTAGCATTACCCCATGCCTGTATAACTGATATAGAAAATATATAATTACTATATGTAACTATGATGATGGTATCATTTCATTGTAGTACAACAAAATATTGCCTACTTTCTATTTTAGCAAGAACTTAAAGTTTCAGTAAGCAGTGAGTGGTCGTTTATTGCACAATTTGATGCACCAGACACTAACCGCAACTCATACTGCAGAAACAACAAGAGGCAAAGTGTTCAAACATAATCATTTAGCAGTTTGGAGGTGTATTTACTCGAACGATTTGACTCTTGTGGCTAACCACTTTGGGATTGATGAAAAATGAGAAACATCCCCAAAATCAATACACGGATTCGTGTGACAAACTTTCTTAACATTGCAAATAAAATTGAAAACATGTTATGGGTTTGGTTAAGAATTGGAATGGTGTTTATAATATTATATTTGTGATGAGAAAAGATGTTTTAGCCCTTACTAGTTCAAGATAATGTATACACGTTATGATTATGTTATCTAACCGGTTACAACAAAAATAATCTTATAAAATTATAATTTGTACATTATGTAGACGTAATAGTCATGTCTTGAAAGAATGTTAAAAAACAACACACACACACACACACACACACACACACACACACACACAAAATAAAGCCAATACGTAACATTTTGGGGCAGATCGATCGAATATACATTCAAATTCTTGTTTCATTTTATATGAAAAAAAAAATTGAATATATTAACCAGATCTTGGAAACATTTTTCTTTTCATGTAATTAAACAATTCACAAACCTTTCGACATGTATACATAGAATGATACAACAAATATTGCAGTAGAGTCCAAACACTGTTTCAGAACCTTTTTTATTATTATATATATATTGCCATTTATATTTTCTGCATCAGTCGAATGTCGATTTCTTTTTAGCCAGATTTGGTAGGTCCTGCGGAGACAGGGAAACATTACCATCAAATACAAACTTTATTATATAAAATATCCATTAGATAATGGCTTCATGTCTTAAAACAACCATCAGGGGTATTTACAGCAAATGTAATGAAACAATATTAGTGACTGCTAAGGTTGCATTTCCCTATATCTTCCTTCATAGATACGTTTGGCTCTCCAGAAAACTTCGTTTGCTAGATGAGAACGAATAGCAGGTAAAAACGCTACCACACATAGCTGGGGACATTGAAAAGACATTGATTGCAAGAGCAAAAAGTAACATATTAGAAATGTGGGAGGTACATGCAAAGGAGAAGTGCGGATATAAGGAGTGCTTTCAAAATTTAGATAAACACAGTAGGAAATTATTTCTTTTCATCTTTTTTTAAGCTAGATATAGGCCGTAAATAGTTTAGTTGAATTAAAAAAGTGGAATAGCGAACAAGAACGATAAAGGTCGATTGAGCTGTGGATATAATAAGAATTTCAAAAAATGTTTACTGACAAATAGAAAGAAATTAATTTAGTAAATAAAAAGGAATAACTAAAGCAAAGAAAAAATCAAAATGAGGGAGAAGATAAATGCTCTGTGAAAAAGTTAGGATAAGTAGTCTTTCTTTTTGGTGAGTTTGAAATTAGGTTGAACCAGTTGAGATCTAAATAATAGCTAATCTGAATGTCTAATGAAATTTTAATTTATATTAAGGAAATAAACCGAAATCCAGATTACATTAACCAGTTTCTGAGTTTGTTTAAACACAATGTCAAAACACAAGGTACAAAAACTGTACAATCCTTGATATTAGAAAAAGCGACCGAAACAGAAAACATCAAATTCGTTTCGACAACCAAAGCTCAGTCATCTTAACCTTAAAAGAATTAAGAAAGAATGTTGTGTGTGTTACATGTTTAAAAATGCCTATACATCCAAATGGCTTCTAAATAGCTGACTTTTAGTCTTGTTTGTCTCAGGTTCCAGAAATTGATCTACGGGTGCATTTTGCTTTATCCTAACATGGTTATCAATTTTAAGGACAAAATTAACAGAAACTAATTGCCATCCAACATTTTTGTTACAAATGTCTTACAGGAAACAATCTGATATAATATCAACACCTCCCGCTGGTATTCCTGGGCAGTGTATTCCATTTATAGAAGATAATTATATTGTACAGTGTATCTGACACTCAGATACTGTGTATTTTATTTCTAGAAGTTGTTCAAATTTTTGTTACCAAATGCGTTTCACGTTGAACATACTTTTGTTACCAAATGCGTTTTCGGGAAAAGTTGGATATCTGTTAAATTTTGGTGATATCTCATCAGATATCTACTATTTGTCATATCTACAACTCCGAATGACACTCAGATGCCGTGTATTTTATTTCTAGAAGTTGTTTAAATTTTTGTTACCAAATGCGTTTCAGGTCGAACATACTTTTGTTACCAAATGCGTTTTCGGGAAAAGTTGGATATCTGTTTTTGGTGATATCTCATCAGATATCTACTATTTTCATATCTACAACTCCGAATGACACTCAGATGCCGTGTATTTTATTTCTAGAAGTTGTTTAAATTTTTGTTACCAAATGCGTTTCAGGTCGAACATACTTTTGTTACCAAATGCGTTTTCGGGAAAAGTTGGATATCTCTTTATTTTTGGTGATATCTCATCAGATATCTACTATTTGTCATATCTACAACTCCGAATGACACTTGGATGCCGTGTATTTTATTTCTAGAAGTTGTTTAAATTTTTGTTACCAAATGCGTTTCACGTTCAACATACTTTTGTTACCAAATGCGTTTTCGGGAAAAGTTGGATATCTGTTAAATTTTGGTGATATCTCATCAGATATCTACTATTTGTCATATCTACAACTCCGAATGACACTCAGATGCCGTGTATTTTATTTCTAGAAGTTGTTTAAATTTTTGTTACCAAATGCGTTTCAGGTCGAACATACTTTTGTTACCAAATGCGTTTTCGGGAAAAGTTGGATATCTCTTTGTTTTTGGTGATATCTCATCAGATATCTACTATTTGTCATATCTACAACTCCGAATGACACTCAGATGCCGTGTATTTTATTTCTAGAAGTTGTTTAAATTTTTGTTACCAAATGCGTTTCAGGTCGAACATACTTTTGTTACCAAATGCGTTTTCGGGAAAAGTTGGATATCTCTTTGTTTTTGGTGATATCTCATCAGATATCTACTATTTGTCATATCTACAACTCCGAATGACACTCAGATGCCGTGTATTTTATTTCTAGAAGTTGTTTAAATTTTTGTTACCAAATGCGTTTCAGGTCGAACATACTTTTGTTACCAAATGCGTTTTCGGGAAAAGTTGGATATCTCTTTGTTTTTGGTGATATCTCATCAGATATCTACTATTTGTCATATCTACAACTCCGAATGACACTCAGATGCCGTGTATTTTATTTCTAGAAGTTGTTTAAATTTTTGTTACCAAATGCGTTTCAGGTCGAACATACTTTTGTTACCAAATGCGTTTTCGGGAAAAGTTGGATATCTCTTTATTTTGGTGATATCTCATCAGATATCTACTATTTTCATATCTACAACTCCGAATGACACTCAGATGCCGTGTATTTTATTTCTAGAAGTTGTTTAAATTTTTGTTACCAAATGCGTTTCACGTCAACATACTTTTGTTACCAAATGCGTTTTCGGGAAAAGTTGGATATCTTTAAATTTTGGTGATATCTCATCAGATATCTACTATTTGTCATATCTACAACTCCGAATGACACTCAGATGCCGTGTATTTTATTTCTAGAAGTTGTTTAAATTTTTGTTACCAAATGCGTTTCAGGTCGAACATACTTTTGTTACCAAATGCGTTTTCGGGAAAAGTTGGATATCTCTTTGTTTTTGGTGATATCTCATCAGATATCTACTATTTGTCATATCTACAACTCCGAATGACACTCAGATGCCGTGTATTTTATTTCTAGAAGTTGTTTAAATTTTTGTTACCAAATGCGTTTCGTTCAACATACTTTTGTTACCAAATGCGTTTTCGGGAAAAGTTGGATATCTGTTAAATTTTGGTGATATCTCATCAGATATCTACTATTTGTCATATCTACAACTCCGAATGACACTCAGATGCCGTGTATTTTATTTCTAGAAGTTGTTTAAATTTTTGTTACCAAATGCGTTTCAGGTCGAACATACTTTTGTTACCAAATGCGTTTTCGGGAAAAGTTGGATATCTGTTAAATTTTGGTGATATCTCATCAGATATCTACTATTTGTCATATCTACAACTCCGAATGACACTCAGATGCCGTGTATTTTATTTCTAGAAGTTGTTTAAATTTTTGTTACCAAATGCGTTTCAGGTCGAACATACTTTTGTTACCAAATGCGTTTTCGGGAAAAGTTGGATATCTCTTTGTTTTTGGTGATATCTATCAGATATCTACTATTTGTCATATCTACAACTCCGAATGACACTCAGATGCCGTGTATTTTATTTCTAGAAGTTGTTTAAATTTTTGTTACCAAATGCGTTTCAGGTCGAACATACTTTTGTTACCAAATGCGTTTTCGGGAAAAGTTGGATATCTTTGTTTTTTGGTGATATCTCATCAGATATCTACTATTTGTCATATCTACAACTCCGAATGACACTTGGATGCCGTGTATTTTATTTCTAGAAGTTGTTTAAATTTTTGTTACCAAATGCGTTTTTGTTACCAAATGCGTTGTAACAAAGGGACATTTAAGCATTTAATAAAAAAACAAAGAACATAACACCCTTCACAAAAGGGACAATCTTCCAAGTCGAAAATAAATGTCATGCGAAGGCGTCATTATTGTATTTTTATCAATCGGAGCATTTTTTTCCAGTGAAATTATTTGGAATAAGAATTATTGGTAAATTGATTATACTAGTACGTAATGTTCGTTAATGGGGTTCGCCATCGTACCATGTGATGTCCCAAAATTAAATACAGAACAATTATTTCTATTGGATACCAAATCACATTTCGTAAAAACGATGGTTTCCCGGGTATGTTGGACGTAATGTTTTCAAAAACCTCACACACAAACGTTAAAGGAGTATTGGTGGTATGAAGGCAAATTCATTGTATCAAACAATCCTTATAATTTTTTTACATAAAATTGTGTGGAGCAACTATTTCCATTAAATATAGAATACCATTATTTGTTGTTTTCCCGCAAAAACAAAAACAACGTCATTCTGAAAATCAACGAGTTAACGTTTTCCAAATTGTTCGCGTTATTGGGTATTAGACACGTGGTACTCTGGCTAACCTCATTGCGTTATTTGGATGTTTCAATGGAATAAAATAGTTTTACTCTAACGTTGGTAATTTTGTATTACTAGTATGTTTGTTTATTTAGATTTGTATCAATGAATCAAAGAAATCAAACACTAACAAGGTCAATGTCCAAATTGGAATCCCAAAAACAAATCAAAAACTTTGAAATCGGACAAATGAAGCTAAACACGTGAACTTCTGCCGTGGAATTGAGGCTGTGTGTTCCGGAAGGGTAAGCACCTCCTGTTTACACCCGACACATATTAAATCAAAATTGAGTATGAAAAGAAACATGGAACTACGGGGCGTCAAATACATGATAATTTGGAATACAGGGGTATAATTTACTTACCAACAATATTGTGTGAAGGCCTTGCTAAAACTAGGCTTCCAGTAATATTATATAAAATTGACCCATTATTTATAAAATTAAAGACAGGAGACGTTTTCTTTATCGGGTATGTACCACAAGTATAAACGCATTTTGTTGCTCAGCTTTAGTATTAGTTAGCGAACATTTGCAATTTGTAGGGACATCACATGTTTATATTAATCACGAGGGCTGATTGATACCGGTATGTTGTTCGCCTTATTTTGAAGGATCTGTGTCCTTTTAGACCCCACCTATTTTAAGCCGTGTACCCGGAGTGGTGTTCTTTGGTCAGTTTATATCAACGAGGTAGCATGTGGCAAGTGACAATGTCAAAGTGAACGAAATCGACGAAAGAGCAGTGATCAAATTTTTGTATAAAAAGGTCACACTCATATGCTACAGTAAAACATGTGGATGACGAAATTTAAACTCGTCCGGTAGAGTCACTGTTACAACCCGAGAAATTGTTAATGAAATGTATTGTTATGATTGACAGACGAATTACAGATCAGTTAGACATATATGACCAGTACTATTGGCATTTCGAAGGAATGAGTAATTCCATTCTGGCAGAGAATCTTGCAATGAGAATGCCTTCAGCCCGCAGGGAAGCCAGAGTCATGCAGGCACACCAGGCGCGCTTTGTCGCGAACTAAACCCTTTAGAGGTTGAAGCATCCTGGGCCATCTCCGCCAAACCAGGTAAAGACTGATCCATCAGCTGAAAAGGATATGAGCTCGGAAACACCAGCGCAATGGCCCCTGTTCACAGATCACTACAATGACTGTCGTTAAACGTCTGTCTTTAAATTAATTTAGCACCTGCCATGTTCGTCTGATCTCACTAAAAACGAGCCATTTCCGGTTCCCACTTTCAGTCGGTTGATGACGTCATTAATTCATTACTGTCAAAAAAGAACTTCTTTGTCTTCAAAAGTGTCACTGAGACTCAAGCATCGCTGGCAAAAATGAAGTTGCTTATGTTTAAAAACATTGCAACATGTCCGCCAAAATGCAAACCCTCATATGTCCAAAATTGGTACAACGTTAGTACAGAAGTACAAATGAACCAAGCTTCTTCCAGATTTGGGTTAAGTGCATGAGGCTATATTTAGGCTGGCTTTATCCGTTAAGTTAATATATTATTTTAAGAAAGTGCAATCGGGATTTGTGACCTGCAAAAACATTGTTTCATTGTGCATTTAAAACGGATTTGTAATATCCGCTACTTATTGCAGGTTAAATTACAGTCCACATTTCGTTTTATCGAATTTAAAAGAACAAGAATTAATTTGATAAATTTTAGGTCATGGGGCGATTGACTGATTCAATATGTAACCTAGCTCTCGGTAATTAAAAACTGCTGGTAATGTCAAGTTTTACAAAATTGCTGAAAAACATCGATGCCGTCTACTGGATCAATAGTTTTATGGTAGTAAACCCTTCGGGTGTTTAAAACCTACGGAACCTCATTTATAGGGTACTTGCTTCGTATGTGGGAGGTCGGGGTTCGAACCAAGACTTGGATACGGATATAATTTGTTCTTACACTTTGTCAACCACTCAGCATTTAGAAATAATGGTCACGGGTCAGTCGTAAGAGACCTAAAACTTCCGACGCCCAATGCCACGGTAGGGGTGGCATGTTATACCCCCCCCCCCCCATTGCATTTTGTCCCGATAACACCGCAACGGTCTAAATTTCTACTAACCCGCCTATAGCTGGTAGCGTCTCGATATGAGTGAAATATTTTTTTTGACTGGGAAAAAACACTAAATTCATTCTCGAAGAATTCAAAGAGTTTTTTAATGTTTTCCTTGTGGTCAGACCATGCGTCGAAGTGCAAGTAAATTGTAAGGAGAAAACACACGTCCGTTTGCAAAAGGTGCTCAAACAAAGGATGCCTGTTTAAAGACAAATCATAGAAGAAACCTATTGTTTGCCAAATATAACATGAAATGTCCCCTATCTTTCAATAAAATTATTTTGTTAAACATTTGGATTAATATTTTCCAGGCCCAATTCTCTTCCTTAACCATGGTAAGTTACTTTTTTGACATTGTCAACATTTTATATCAAAAAGTAACTTGCCAGCATTCAGGCATATATACAATTGTTATACCTGTAAAAATACTCGTGTTAAGGTCATCTCTTTTTGCAGCGACGGTGGCTATCTTGGATGTCAAACAGAGTCACCAGACACAAAATTCATCTGGGGACCTTTCTTACCAACTTGGGTTTTAATTGGCACAGTAGATTCAGAGGAGAAGATAGAGGTTTTATATAGGAACATCATACAATTCCATTAGCTCAGCTAGCTATAACAAGCTAATGATTCTGGTAATATAAAGAAGATTTTAATGAATTTCAAACTTGACCTCTTTCTTATCAAAGGCAAAAAACATGTATGTCAAATTTAAATCAAAGCCATAAAGTCTTTTAAAGATGGCTGATATTGAACCAATGTCAAATGTTAATAGACAGACATATGTCAACCTGCTAGCATAATATGCACACATTTTTAACCATTTAAAACTATAGTAGACCTTGTTACCACTACAGGAACTTTATGAAATAAAGTAAGCTGCTAACAAATTTGCCAGTTTTTACTTTGCTTTTGGGATTGTGATTTGGGTATGGACCAAATGTTCATGTTTAGATTTTAAAATTCGATGAAAAAAAGCAAATTATTGAATTAGGAACCCAGTAGATACTGTTTGTGATTTGCACTTATGTTCAAAGGGCCACAACTCCCAGGAAAATTAGCAAACCAACTGGCCTTAATGATATGCATATTCTTCTACAATAATTCTTCATAATTTTGAAGAATCACTTCAGACAACAAGTGTCTAGGTAGAATGAAGTGCAAATTAAATACCCCACTCTTTCTTCAAAAGGCCTTGTATAAAAATAAATGAAAAGAAACTTGTATACAAAGAATTTTAATACAAATAAAAACTTTTCTCATATTTCGGAGACAAGTTATTTGAGGAATTAACAATAATTTTATCTAAATATCGAAAAATGAGTAATCACTAACTACTAATTATAATACTACCATAATGTACTAAATAACTACTAGTAACTACTAACAAACAATGGAATGAAATAATTTGTACAACTTAAATGTCAATGGTCCTGTAAATACCAGCTGTAAAGCGATCATACGATTATCCTAGTTTATCACTACAGTACACATATATATCTACATCATAAAGCTATCTACATTTTATCAATGATTGCACATATTATCTACCAATACTAAACATCACTTTTCAGGCATTTCACACTGTATCAAAAACATTATTTGATCATGGTGATCATCATAAAAAACAACAGTACTTGCCAATTTAACAATGTGCACCCTGCAATACAGATGCTGCAGTATCATTCATAAAGTGTATTTTTAATATCTTGTGCATATTTGTAATGAGAAACATAATTTTACTGGTCCACATCAACCTGAACACAATTGGTGATGATCAGATCTATGAATCTGAACACATAAAATTACCTGGGCATTTTAGATTGCATTAATGTACAACAGCTATGCAACATTTGGGTCTGTCCAATTTGGTCCATAAATATGAACATGGATAAACAGAGACTGGTCCAAAAAATGCACTACAGGGACTAGGGGGTTAGGGACCTAGAAGCCCATGGCTCCTAAAAAAATGTATAGGCACATTTTATTTATTTATTACTATTAAATCTTCTTTTCTAAAGTGAGCTGGTCCCAATGTACATGCTTTTACAATTTTTCAATGTATTATTGTTTACAACACTTAAACATTGTTATAAAAATATTACAAACACAACAATGTATTTATAGAAAAATAAAAATTGTTTGACTTGGACTTTTAATGACACTTCTGTATATAAAATACTTGTATAAATTGAGCATTTTAAATGGAAGTTGATTTTACTGTGTTCATAAGGCAGTTAATTCAGAAAATACAAAAAAAAACTGTAATTCTAAATTACACACTATGAGTAATAACATACAAAAATACAAATGCGTCTTTAACAAATGTATGGAATTCCATTGGAATAAAAATATAATGTCAATTAGTTGGCATCCAATTAATATTGGCACTGTATGGGCTTTGGTATACCAGTAATACATATATTTATATATATGTATATTTATATACAACAGATAAATGACATTTATTATACAATTTGAAACATATATGCATGTATTTGAATGAGTAGCATGAAATGGTCACCATATAATACTGACCACATAATAAAGTCCATCTGATGTGCTAGTCTACTACAAGTGAGACAGTTTTTTCTGGGTTGTAGGGCTGTACTGGCAGGCAGTGTACCAGTAGGATGGACTGAGTGGTCTGCAATGAAATATGTGCATACCAGTACAAAGTGATCAAAAACAATGGCATAAAATTCACCAACAACACAAACTTGAGTCATGCAACCAAATATCTATTGTGAAAACATGATGATGATGATGATGATAAGCTGACATCACAAGTGATACAAATCTCCTTACATGGAAATGTTGTATAATACATGCAACATAAATGATAAATGATGTTAAAGCTACAAGAAAACAAACTAAATCAAATAAACTAAGGGCAATAACTTTGGAAAATTCAGTGTATGCCATGAAATGCAAACTTGTTTAAGATATTGGCCTTGTATCAAGTTTCATGAAATTCTGTTCAAAATGTTGTTAGAGCACTGAAAAAATATTTCAGTGAAATAACTCAAGAGTAATAACTCTGTAAACCAGAAATTGAAGGTTATGAAACACAAATTCATCCAAGATATTACCCTACTAAATCATTTACCATCAAGTTTCCTAAAATTTCTGTTGAAAAAATAATGCTGTTAAGAGTGCTGACAAAAGTACCAGTTTTGTACATATGTATGGTTCAAATTCTATATTCATTTTCAAGAGAGTGAAGTGGAGTAATGGAGTTTAACACTCCAGTCAAGATTTCTCACTTATATCAGGGCAGTTCTTGAATGAATGAGGAAACCAGAATGGCCAGAGAAAACCACCCAATCTGTCGCAAACGTGATTTGAACCAAGGAGGTGAGAGGCACTGTGATCTGTAAGCATGCACTTTAGACTGCTCTGCCACAGAAGCCACACACCCCCTCCCCCCCATTTACATGGCGATAGTAAACCTAATGAGTGTACAAGTTTCCACTTTTAAACATGTATGATGTTGACTGAATATTTTATGATGAAAACAGACAAGTTGCTATTCATAGGAAGCTGTGTATACAGCATTATACAGTTATACAATGTATAATGAAATCATGTCATCACATGTATGGTAAAGACTATTATTCAGAAAATGATGTAATCTTTCGTCACAATAAGCAAGCACTTTACAAAGTTATACTGGCATTTTAAGTAGATGACTAAGTTTTAAGCACTTATATATATTAAATATGTAAGTACATATAATTTGTATAAAACTAGTGGAGTAATAAAAGGAAGGTGACTGACCAAGTCCACTTAACTTACTTAATCTGCATATGTAGATCATTCTGGACCTTGGAGCCTAACTTTGTCGGTCAATTATATGCTATATAGACAAAGAAAAAGTTACCGCTTTTTAACAATCAAGTACAGTCAAACCTGTCTATAAAGGCCACCAAAAGGAACCAGTAAAAGTGGCCTTTGTGGACAGGTGGCCTTTATATACAGGTTCAAATAATATGATAAAGAACAATTGGGATACACTTCTACTGGCCTTTATAAGCAGGTAACCCTTATATGAAGGTGGCCATTAAGGCAGGTTGAACTGTATCTCTGTAATGATATGTATATGTACGGCTATTCATAAATTATTATAAATGTCATACGTCATATCATTACAGACTGAAAATCTTTACAAAATGAAATTGTTGAAAACGTCATTTCACTAAAGCTGAGCGTTTTTAGTTAAAATAGTGCTTTTATCTTGAAAAATATATTTTCCAGAAATTTTTATATTTCCAAGAAAAACAACTTTTTTGCATTTCATTTGGTTTCAAATACTGCAGAAACTTTAATATTTCAACAGTATAAATAAAATCTGACATGATTACTGTTATAATACAAACCTATGGCAAATATAAATTTGTATGGTTATTTATGGATGGCAATGTTCATGTACAGTTTCCTTTTCTTGTCTCTTCAAGCTTTACCCCCTAACTCTCTCTTAACTTTCTGTGGGTAATGTAAAATTTAAATGAAAACCTTAACACGGCAGTTACATAATTTTATAAAAACCAATCTCTTTCTTCTAATCATGCGTAAGCACTTATAAATATTTTTCATTAATTTTGTCAATGTAAACTAATATGGATGCCGGACATGATTTTTTATCAATCTACAACATCCTGAATATTTAAACACTTATGTTCATGTACTAACATGCACTATATATATATATATATATATATATATATATATATATATATATATATATATATATATATATATATTTGTATATATATATGAATAACAAACATTTCCATTAAACCCTTGAGACTATGTTTCTTGGTTGAAGAATTGGTTGTGTTTATATGTATGGTTGGATTTTTAAGATTTAAGAGAGCCAATTTGACCCCAAAGAATCAAGGGTCAAATGGAAACCCTGAAAAAAAGTGACAAGTCTCGTTTCATCTTGCATCATAAATGGACAAACCCAACCACAGTCCATAGATGATGTGAATCATACAAATCAAGTCAAACAAATGTATCCAGAAACAACCAAGACACAACAACTAAACCACAAAATTATCAACATCAAAATGACTACTTCATAATATATTAATAAAATTAGGAACTAAAAATAAATGAGACTACTTGTTCTGTAATACTTAAAATTTCACAAAATCAATAAAATAATAATGTAAAATACTGCACAATTAAATTCATTATCACAATATTCAAACAAATATTTACTGGCTGTAGTTTTACAATCATTGCTTAACTAAGATTTGTCCAAATCTGGCAAATTATGGCAATCTTTCAGGGTACTTCAAATATTGGTAAAAGCTTCAACAAAGCAATAATTCAGATTCATAAACTTATAAAGACCCATTCAATGCATGAAGATTGTAACACTCCTTTTTGCATAGATTTGAGGTCCTTGGAATTAGAAAAGTAAGCATTGTTTCTTGCAAATTTGGCAAAAGACATAGTAGAAATGACAAAACATTACATTTTGCACAAACTTGATTAAAATTAGAAAACTTCATCAAAATATTTGGGAAAATATAGACTTCAGACTTTGGGAATAGAACCAAATAAAGATATAAGTAGATCAATAGCCCTGGCCATATGTGTGCATAAATATTTTGGAAACTAGAGGCAACACAATAATTCAGTGTTCAAATTTGCAAATTTTAACTAAGCCTTAGTCTAAAGAAAATCTTAATTAAGAAACGATTGTGAGACAGGTGCTGGCCAGAAGTTAACAACATAATTAGTTTTACTTGACTACTATGGTGTTCTATCTGAACAATTAAAAATGAAAATAAACTAAACATTGCACTTAAAAACTAAAATTGCACTTATAAAAACTTAAAACTATAAAATACATCATACATTTGTACTTATAAAATGCATAATACTGATATATACTATATATGGTCCATCATGACATTTAACATTTAAAATGAATCAGTCAAAATCATGCTACATCCTACATAAAAAGTTGACTGAAACTTGAAACTAAAATATAATTATGTAACAACATCATGATGATGACTGCCAATGATAAAATCTATACATTTATAATCATTGTGAAAATTTTAAATCAAAAATGTTTTTTTTTTTTTTGAAAATTTTGATTCCTCTTCTACAATAAAATATTTAACCTAGAGCTGAGGCTTTGGCGAGAACTTAAAAAAATTATAAACATATTTCCATTCTTGTCAATGCTCCTGTTCAGAAAACTCCATATTACACAATGACTACCGGTAATATCAGGGGTAAAATTGAAGTACTGTATTGAATTTTATCATTAACATATATATGGTATATATTGTACATCACCATTTATTGTAATTGAGTACACTAATGCCCAAATGAAATCCTATCTGTAACCACAACAAAAAATATTGTCAAGACTCAAAGCACATAAAATACAGAATATAGAATATAAACTTTATGATATACCAATTTAGTGGGCTACAACTTACTATGGTAATAACCAACCTCACTAAAGGCATGTTCTGTCAAAATAGAACAGCTGAGCACAACAAAATATCTAATACTGTACAAAAATAAAACATACATGTATGTAATATCAAATCTATCATTAATAGCACATTGTATATATTGAACATAACCAATTCAATTTAAAAAGTTACTGCCAGATTGTACAGATTAACCGCTAAAGAATAAAACAAAACTCAGAGTGAAGTAAGGGGAGTATTGGTATTTTGCACCCTAGTCTAGATTCTTTCACTATGTCAAGAGTCAAGGCAGGCAGTTCTAGGATGGTGGGGAAAACTGGAGTACATTGTACCTGGAAAAAACCACCAATCTTCAGGAAGGGAACCAACAAATTTTTATCAAACTAGGTACTGGTGATCTGTCCAAGTGGGATTTGTACGTAGGCAGTGATAAGTGATGTGATACATAAGTGTGTGCTTTAAACCACTTGGACACCAAGGTGCCAAAAATTTAACAGTTTAGTGGAGGTTAGTCAGTGACATAGCTCAAAACTGATTGGACTAATTCAAAATATTCACGTCTGTATCAAAAAATATTCCAATTACCCCGATTCTAAAAACACCATTATACACAGTCTCATTGTTTGGCCATGATTTTGCATAATGCTGATAATCATAATAATTACATAAAGACTACTGAATTATGAGCAAGTGTACATGTCTTCTTTCTTGGGTATTCCATTCATCAACTCTGTTGTTATTTCTGGCGGTTCTGTCAAAGATGCATTTCTGTGTGAACAATGGACTTCTTTAAACAACTTCCACAGACTCTGAATCAGATCTGTCAGAACCATGTGCGAGGAATTCTTACCGACGACTCGTAACACAAATATACCATCGTCTCTCAAATATTCATCAGCGAACTTCCGACTAAGTTTCTTATCAAAAGCAGTGTTCAATTCACCTACAATTTTCAAATATTTGCGAACAAATCTGCTTCGATTTTCTCGTATTACAATATGGTAGAGCCAGCTTAGGAAGTTGATGCAAGTCAAAGCAGCAACAAGAGCCATCCAAAACCAGATGAAGATGAATATCTTTTCGTTAAAAAGGTTAATTGGTAGTACACACTGTACAGTCCACTGATGAATGTTATTCAACTGACGGATCTGAAAGTCGCAGAGTGTCACACGGGGAAATCTTGGTGATTCTACCCATTCTCCGCCATTGTAGAGATGATCAATGACTTCAAACCCAAACACACTGTAGGTGTCTGACATGAAAGCATTGAGTAAAAAGAATTGTCCAATAACATTAACGCAGTATAAGAGCTTCACAAACAAGTAAAATCCTGTCAAAAATGTACCGTAACGTTTACCGATACAGAAACAAAAAATGTTAGATATCTTCTCTCTGATCCTAACCAATAAATTGTAACGATATTCTCTTTGACTTTCAATCCATCTGTTTATGTAGATAGAAATGTGAGAGATCTTGTTCTTCCGCTCGTCCGGAGACGCCAACATGGTATCACCAGCTAGCACAGCCACTTTATCAAGACTAACACCAGAGTATCCATTCCACACATGCCACACAATATTGGGTATTTTAAACAAAAGAGCTTGAAACAAAAGTATAACTGGGACCCACTGATAATATGTGATCTCTTTATCAAGCTTAGTTCTGAAGTCTGTCGGTATGCCTTCCGACATCGGCACATAGTACGTATTTGATATCCAGCAATAAGATTTTGTGTAGGCCACATAAGCACCCGAGAACTCTGTGGGGCACCAGCAGTGTATGGGATCCCCAACATACTGGCTAGAACTTACCACCAATGCAAACATAATAAATAGTACAACTGTCCAGATGTGATTTAATCTGTCAATCCAGTCATCATCAAGACTTCCAGTGAAGCGTGACCATTTCGCAACACTTCCAAACACTCTATCATACCTTTAGAAAAAAAGAAAAGAAAAACCAATCAATTATTACACAATGTCAAGTCACTCAACTAAAGCGGTGGTTTTGAGGGCCTGGTATTCTGCCCCATTCACAACTCAAAATCTTATGGTTTTTTCACAATCACTCTGCCAATTTTGGAAGTTTCACTTTTCAAAAAAACTATTTTGGAGTTTTCAATCACTTTTTCTTTTTCATAATTTTGGCCATTATGATGCTAATTTTCACAATTGCAAGGGACCAGGCCCCATTCACAAGAGAGAGAGAGAGAGAAGAAAGAGTGTGTGCCACAATGAATATTGATCAACATCTTCATTTGGTTTGATTGGAGGTGTTCATCTAGTAAGTTATAAAAGAAAACTTCAACATGGTTCTAAGCTCCAGTGTTCATTCTAGAAAGTGCCATGAGGCCATTAATCCTTTATTTTGTCAAATGACTCCATCGGTAAGGCCTTAGTGAACCATACTTATTAAACATAACATGACTGCAAAAATATTGGTGTTAGTGTTTTAGAGAACTCCCAAAAGCTTTTTTGAAAACGGTTCCTTCTAAAGAATCCTTAATTGAACACTGCAGTTCTATCACCACAGAAAAATAGATGTGCATTAGCATTGTAACTAAACTGCATTATAAACGACAAAAAGATATAAGTTTAACTGTTTTTCTTTTATTTTTTCTGAAATTATGTATATCTATAATAAAACGCTGGCAAGACAAGAATCTGTACTGCGGACTTTATTTATGATTTTATTTTACTCTTTTTTGCAGTACTAGCCTAGGAGGAATCTAGTCACTTGTGGCGACAGTCTGAGTACTGTTGCATCATACTTTTAAAAGACTTTATCAATACTGACTAAATGAACATCTCCAATCAAACCAGGGGTGATAAAGTACTAAAAGATGATGTCTCTGAGTTATGATAAAATATACCTTTTTGTGACATATCTGCTCATTTTTTTTTTTTTTTTTTTTTTTAGAATTTTATAATGTAAAAATTGAATTTCATAGATCACATACTGTTGATTAAAATCAACTGCACTAATTAAAAGTAGAACATGTATGATTCTGTGCCCAATGTTGTTTAACTCTTCTTTTTTTCTTTTTCTTTTAATTTTTTTTAAATTGATTTGATTTTTTTTTTATCCTAGTTTTTTTTGCACTTTAATTAAAAGGATAATTTTTTTTTTCAAAAGTGTAAAATTCATTAGGGAAGAACCTCTGCAAAAAAAAATAACTTTGACTGAAAAAAGTCTAAAGTTGACTGAATCAAGCTATTTATTAATGTGTCACATGTCATAAAACATACATAATAACATATACAATACAAAAATAAAATATCATGACATCCAGCCTAAGACTTATGAGACACGGTCATCTATAAAAATTAGCGAAAATATATACATGTACATTCAGTATACAGCAGTAAAAGTGTGTTGTGTGTGTGTATGTATGTTGTATTATCACCTGATGTACCACATATGTGGCTCAGTGAATAAAGAATTGAATTGAATTGTGGTGCAGTTGTATAGATATGTTTGTTAAAGTGTGTGTTAAATTGTATGCAATAATATATATAGTATATTATATTAAAATGTATGCAATGTGTGTGTGTGTTAAAATGTATGCAGTGTGTGTGTGTGCATGTGTGTGTGTATGTGTTAAAATGTATGCAATGTGTGTGTGTGTGTGTGTGTGTGTGTTAAAAATAAATGTGATAAATTAGAAATCAAAAATGACAAAAAAATTAAATACTGTAGTTATGATAAAAAATATTTCCTTCTATTATACATATTAAAAATTGTCTTGGCCACTAATGGTTGTAAAACAGTTTCTTGCATTAAAAATTTCATTTTTTCTGTCTCACATAAAACAATAAAACCTGTAAAAACATTCATGAAATCACATGAAAAATAGTTCTTAAAAACTTAATTGAATTTTAAAGGTCTAACATAATAATTGTAGTGATCTAGTTATGGTCGATAGCTACATGGTATAGAATGTACTATGATAACTATGTACAGGAGACATTACTACTGGTTTCATATAAAAATTTTATTAAACCAGTGATAATTTGGTCTTTATTTTATTATTATTTATTTTATTTTTCTGTTCTGAAAAATATAAAAATATATTTTAATATGTAATAAATTTATTTCTTTAATTAAATAACATTGATCTAACTGTACATACAAAATTTACCCCAAAATACAGATGCACATTTATTTATTTATTTTATTTATTTTTTTTTTTTTTTTAAATATTTTTGTTACACAAACTGGGGAACATTTGTTGAAAAACTCGGTCATTTAAAATTCATCTAAAATCATTAAATACTTACGACATCTTTAAACTAGGTAGAAATTATCTTCTGCAATCTATCTACTTTCCTGCAAAATTTCTATCTTCACTGATGACGATGAAGGATGTCCATTTCATTCATTCATCTTTCATGTCATTGTGACAGTGGCGGGGACTGTCGTACAAAATGTAAACATCTGCTTCCCGACTCACTCTCGGATTCTTTCTTTCAATGAGTTTCGCTCCTAAAATAAAAACATTGAACTTATCACCAACTTACTAACAATGATAACGCTAATCACTTTCTGATAGTCTTAATTAACAGATTCAATGAAAACAAAGACAACGTGTGTGAAACTTGGTTCAAGAACCGCGCTCTCTGCAACATCACAAGGAGGTGCTAAATTGGGGTACTGTTAAAAAATAAATTTCTATAACATTGACATTGTCTTTTAAAGATTTTTAGAATAATGCATGATATAAAATCATTAGATAGTATACGTTATATTCTATTCAATTTATTTTAGTTTTAATTTGCAAATTAAAACAGAAATTCTAAATTTTCACCCTATGGCTGGCCCCGGAAGTTACTGTCGATAATTAAATACCGTTACGGATGAACAACATCAACTGTGTGCAGCTTCCCGGGACTTCTCAAGGCGAATAAAGTGACTGCATGGTTGACCAAAACATTTTTGGCCTAATTTAATCTAAACGCGATTATTCATTTGTAAAATTTATTTATTTATTTATGAAACAAGTTTTTGTAATATAACATTGCAGTTACACACTTCAACAATAAATTTTGATAAAATTATGAATTAAGAAAAAATAATTCGGAGAAAGAACTAGCGAGTAGGTTTTTAATCTCCACGTGCTCAATTTAAGAAGAAAAATGCATGATGAAATTACTGGAAACACATCTGATATTATTTCTTGGGTCGCGATTTTTGTCAATTTGGGACAATAAAAATTTATGTTTCGACTTTTAGCCAAGTCCAAGCAAGTAAACATTTTTTTTCTTTCATAGCCCAACCACTAAGCGTAAAAGTCACTGGTCGAATTTTCTGCGTAATAATTATGGTTTTGAGAAAAAAATGAAATTGTAAAATTAAAAATTGTAAACTGTACTGGTGAGAAATTTAAGCCTAAAACAAACAAGTAATATAAACCTCACGAGTTTTCAAATGACTTATAAACATCATTCCTGATTTCACTGAGTGCTTGATAGTCAGTGTGTTGGTATGTCACGCGGATATTATAAGATTTGGTTAAAACTTAAAATTCAACGAAAAACTGTGTGAAATCGAGATGTCTCGCCGTGGAAAATGAAATCACATGCAGCAGTGGGGTTAAATTGGGATGTACTTTATTGTGAATTTAATTCATTTTAATTTTATTTGAATTTGAAAAATCTAATCGCCTTAAAAACAAGAAATTAATTTCTTAAGATTTTTCTTAACCTTAAAAATGTATTAATTCTAATTTTTAAAAAGTTGATTGTCATAGTGTTTAAATATGGAAAAGACACATTTTTCTTCTAAATTCTCAAAAATGCTATGTATCATCAAAATTCAATTCATTGATTAATTGGCAAATCCGTTTGTCATTGTTGGAAACAATCCAAAGCGCCAAAATGTATTTTCGTGAGAGAGAAAGAGATTTTACTTACTTCAGACTGATTGTGAACAGCTGACATACAAAGTCGAAACAGTTGAAACAAGGCTAACAGTCTACTTCACGTTTAACAGTTTAAAAGTTTTTGAATATCCAGTTTCCACCCATTCTTAATTCCTTTCTTAATACATGTATTGTCAAGTTCATATGATTCTTCTAAAAGTTCCAGAACTATCTTAAAACAGTAATTTGTTACAAAAATGTTAAGTTTCTTTGTCCATCCTGTTTATAAATATACTTATTTACACTCCCCGTCTAGAGATATCATATTGCATGACAAACTTGTCACAGTCAACAAATTGTGATCACGTGACTTGATAACTACTGCTGCTGCGACTGGGGATACTCATAAGGAGTTTATAAGTACTTACATCTCCAAAGTATGTCATGTGCTAGTTTTTGAGAATTAAAAAAGGAAGATTTTCTCTGAAAAAGATAAAGCACTTTACACTTTTGTAAGTTATTAAAGAACTTTTTTTTTTTTTAAAAGTTTGTAATATATATTTACATAATAATTATATATACAATCATGTAGAATACATTTAAGTAGTGTTAATCACCACAGTCTCTCCAATCTGATGATTTGGATGCAAAGCTATATACAAAATAACATCGTTTGTCAATTCCCTTGCCGAAAGTAGTTGGTTTTCTCCGGGCGCTCCGTTTTCCTCCACCATTCTTGATTTGACCGATATCTTGACTGGGTCGTTAACACCAGTACTCATTTCAGCAAATAAAATCAATGCAGAGTTATTTTCTTATTTCTTCAAGCTATCGTATCTGACACCAACAAGACTTGTAATGTCGTACTGGAAACAATTTTAGTTTCAAAAACTTCGGATAAAAGTCTCCTGTAATGCTGTTCACATACTATCGATAGGAGAACAAAGGAAACAGAATAAACACAAACTTAACTTTAATTATAATATAGATTAGAACGGAAAAAAAGAAAAATAAGAAGAAGACTGAGACTAACAGAACAATTCTCCCTGCACATTGCCCTGAGCGCATTGCAAAGGCCAACATTTCTGCCCGGAATTAATCGATAGCTGGTGAAGTCGCGATATAAATGCAATATTCTTGACTGGGACGTAAAATCCCAATCAATCAATAAATAAATATCACGCCTGGTACACGCATTTTTTAAAAGGAAAATAAATCGTAGAAAACATCAACCGTAAAGAGTTTAAAAACAAACCTCGTATTTCTTTAACAAACTCTGGCCCTATGCACTGCTCTATGAGGTTGAATATATTAATATTTTTCTTTGTATTTTTAATTAATTCGTTATACAAGGTGAAAACGATTTTTCCCAAAAACGTATTTTTGCACAATTTCCATAAAAGTGCTGCAAAATATTTTTAAAATTCTTAAATTATCAATTCCTGCTTTATTTTTATTTATAAATCTTCACACTTGTGTAGGTAGATAATTTCATAATTGTACTCTTTCACGTTTTTCAACCAAATGGGTTGGCCCGTAAAACGTTTTTATGTTGAAAGGGAAACAACTCGTGTTGAAAATGCAATTCATGAAATGATAATAATTAACATAACAGCCAGTCATGTCAGATTTGCAACTGGTAGCGTGTTTTTTTAAATAACACACCATTTCTGTAATAAACAGAAATACTGTTTAAAACAAAAATGTAACAAGACGATGAATGGCTCTGAATCCTACCAGTGGTCGTTTTTATTGATACATACTTCAATCATATTATGACCGCAAAAACCCTTGCTCGGCTGTTGGCTGTGCAAGTTACATATGGAGGGGTTTCTCCCGAGTTTTGCAACTGAATTATCCAAAGCATGTTGCACGAATCTTAATTTTATTATGATTTGCATATTTCGTTCAGAAAATTAAATAAAATTTTAATATGGACACACGTCCAAATTAAAATTAAATGTTTAAACAGATTTGTACACAATCCTCATGAAATTGAAAGTTTTATAATGAATAGGTCTAAACCCCAAATTAAATGAAGCAGGTGAATGTGTTACAAAAACACGAAAACAGCCCTCAAATGTTCAGCTACAGTGAGTCTAGTACTGTGTCTAATACATAGGGCATCTTGAGCAATTCTTAATGACGTTTGACTTTTCATTTAAATTAAATAAAACAAGTTACAATTTAGTCTGAATTTTGAAGTTTTAAGCAAAGAACCTATGAAGAATATACCCAAAACCATCTATTGTGCTGTCGTTGAATTTACTGTAAAATCATTTATATTCGCGGTGTCCCATTTTCGTGGTTTTTAAGTTTCGCGAGGTTATAAATTCGTGATTTTTTTAAAGAAAAGTTTGCAGTCATGGTTTCGCTGTTACGTAAATTCGTGATGTCCACGAAATCAATAAAATTGAGGAACCACGAACATTATTAAAGTACCGTAGCAGTGAAGCGCTCACCGTGTATAAGTGAAATCGGCCAACACGAGCTGACGTGTTGCACATGCACATTAAGATGTTATGTCGAAGATAAAGGTCATAAGGTCAAATCTTAATTTTTGTGTCGACTGTTGAAATCTGCTAAAAGCAGTACACAGAGTACGTTTCATGTCCCTTTATAATTATTCCAAGTTGGATTAAAATACATTGATAGATGTAGAACGTAGTTATAAACAGGATATGACATTTGGACACTGAAACTAAGATTTGACCTTTTGACCTACAAATGTGGCACATGTCACGTTAATGGTCTCATGTTAGTATACATTTGTGAAAAGTTTGATCAAAATCCATCAAATGATATGAAAGTTAGAGATCAGATCAGACATTCGTTTTTTTTTGGGGTGGGGGGGGGGGGGGGTTTATAAAAGCCCTTCAACATTAAACAATATCGTTGATGCTCTAGAATTAACACTGAATAAAACATAAACTTTTCTTCTTCAACCAGGCAGGCTAAGATGAAATCAAGTAATCAATGTTGAAACTCAATCTTCTGCCAAAACTAAACATTGCTTTACAAACAAATTAACATTAATCTAATCGTAAATCCAATGAGTGGAGTGCAGTGGAGTAATGGTACTTAATGTCCCAGTCAAGATTCTTTCACTTATACCAAGGTGGTCAGTTCTGAGATGGTAGAGGAAACCAGAGTATCCAGAGAAAACTACAAGCCTTCCGCAAACACACTGACAAACTTTCTCACACTAGGATCTGTCCAGTGGGATTTGAACACAAGAGGTAAGCAGCAATATGGTCCGTAAGCTTCGTCATTATAATTACTTGGCCACCTAATCCAAAGAAAACCTTCAGGCCAGCAGGTGTTCAATTGAGACATATTCTGACGTATTATAACAATAAAATAAAAGACAAACTTATAATCTTGATTTTTTTTATTGCACATTGACTTACATAAAATAGTAAATCTAAGTCCATGATACATTTAAAACTTTGGTACAACTGAACCAAAACAATAATTCTGGTTACCATACAACAACCATCCTCCTCCATTACGACAAGCAGCTGTTTGCTGCTTCCTGTCACAAACTTGCTGCAAAGATGTATATGTACGTTGCTATGACAATGTAAAACTCATCACTGGATACATAAAACAATATTACACATAATTACTGTATTTACACATATAACTGTTCCTTTGTCAACATCATACAAACACAACAATTCACAATAAACTTACCAACACTTTACTTTACCATCAATATTCATAAAAAGTGCTTTTTTTTCAAATAAATGAACAAAAAATTTAAAAGATTGATTATTTTGATAAATAAATCTTTTTAAATGTGGTGGCAGTCTTAGTCTGATTTATGATCCATTCTAAAAATAAAGCCACTTTTTTAATGAGTAATAAGCAATGTATTATACAAAAGTTTTCTGACAAAGGAATTGGCCAGCCTCAAAACCTCAGACTAATTAAACATTTGTGCGTAACAATTTGGAAAATTAACCTGTCCCAAATTCAAGGAATAACGCCATTTTTACAGGAAATCTTTGCATTGTGTGATTCCATATAAAATGGAAATAACAAATGTTATGGGGTATTAAGTGGTATGCTAGGGAATCCCATTCTATCTTAAAAACCCCAACAAAGCATTTGAAACCTTAAAGATATTAGATGAAATGTAAAATGAACACCAATACCTTATATATATGGTATCTTCATTCATCAAGAAAGGTTTGTCCCTTCATTAAATCTTAGATTACAATATGAAATCAAATGTACCTGGTATTTAATCAATTTAATTGAATGTAGTTTTAAGGTTCTAGTCAGAAAATGAGTGATTATTATTATTGTCATTTGAAATTTATCTTGTCATGTATATTCTGTGAAATTACCATGAAAAATTGATAGGGACCAATCTAGAATCTGAGCTTGGTATAAGAATGGAAAAATTTAATTTGGTAAATAACTAGAGTAATGCTGAAAAAGTTTGACACCAAAAATAAATTACTCTAAAAATATTATAAAGAAGTATACCCCAGTTAAAAGCCACCAAATTAAAAGCGTTTGTTCTTTGTCTTTTTGAAAACTTGATGGGCCATAACTTTGAAAATTTTAAGTCTTATATAGTAATTAAAAAAAGAATTACCAGATTACAATGGGAAAGCAAAACTTGATGTCATAGTGAGTGGGGGACAAATTTGGTCTTATAAATCATGAAAGTGTCTTGAATTGTCTCATGAATACCATGAGAAATGGGAAAGCCATAAATTATCTCATAAATGACTTGTTTTCTTTATACATTTGTACTAACATAGTAATAACGTAAATAAAATCTGTTTCATCTCTATCTGTGTATCAATATTTTCCAATTGATTTAGAATTATAACAAAATTGAAAATTTATGCATCGATAAAAACAAAATACTGCTGTATCTTTTATAAAACACCCTGCAAATTGACAAAGCATATTTCAAGCCGATAGCACCAAAAATACATTTATAAAAAAAAAAACAAATTTATATAACAAGTTTACGTAGTACAAAACAACTAACAGAGATTGACTAAAACAGACAAAGAATTTCAGAATTACTCATACATGTAGTAGACAATATACATTTTTCTTGTTCATAGTCAAAATTTAGATGCTTGTATCATTTTAAAACACATGGTCATCAATTTCAACAAATGAAAATACACCAATAGGATTCATGTTGCAAAACAATTTATATCATATCAAAATATTTAATTAAAATCATGGAAAATGAAACCATTATGTGGCCAGGCAACCACAATTAAAATATACCAAAAAACATCGGTATATGTAACCGTTTCCAAATGTACATCTATAGTTGAATATTGTATTATGCAAAAATCGCATGTAATGGTAGATGAATCCGATGTCCAGTGAAAAAGCAAGAACAAAATGGTAAATTTTGATTGGCAGTTTGTAAGCAAAGAAAATAAAGAACAATAACACTTAGAACTACATGCATAATATAACAGTTGCGCAGTTAATGTCATTTTATTGCCATTTTAAAAAGTATATAAAACAAAATTTCAACAACAATTTGGGTAAAACTAAGCCCATAGGCTTTTAATAACAATATACAGCTGCTTGGCCAAAATTTGCACATTTAAAAAAAGAAACATTGGGAGAAATCCGAGATTTGTTGCTAGATCATCCTGAAGTTTAGGGTAATGAATTTCATTACTTGTCAAAGTTATTACATGCTAGGCTTCCACTCTCAGTCATTCTAATTACATGTATGTCTTTCTACAAGTTAAATTTAGCAAGATTTTAAATTTCTACCAACATTTTCAATCTCTTAATAATTTTAGCATCAATTTCAAATCTCTGTATAGAAACCTCACAGACATTAATTTGTCATACTCCATCCAGTCTGCTGAGGCATCTATATGATACACATAATAAGAGTCTAGTTAGATACCATGTATATTTTCACATTTCTACAAAGTTAGGGATTTCAATGTATAAAGGTTATTATTCACACCACGTTATAAAATCACTTGCTGTAAAATCGGTCAAGCTATAAAATTACAAGATGCCTCTGTACAAAGGGACATAATTTTCCAGTCCCTTATACACAGGTTTAACTGTACACAAAACAGAACAATAACAAATTAAAGCTACACCAGTTAAAGTGACAAATACCCCTACAATACTGACTACTCTGTTGGACGGAGAAATACCTCGACTTAAATGTCGAAACAGATCTGTTCCCAAGGGTAATAACTACATGTATATTGTTGTATATGTACAATGATCCATTAAATTCAACTGTCTTGGTAAAAAAAGTTTGTATCAAAATTCCTAGTCATATTTATAGTTTTTTTCATATAGTATATACATATTGATAGAATAGATGTATACATCCCATCATCAGATCTTAAAAAGCTTACAGAAAAATTGAGATTCTTAAACAGAGAGAACATCATTCAGAATATTGTGTCCATTTTGGAAACAAAGGTATAAAATTTCAAACATCAGTTAGTCTAATACTTGGTACTGGTACATTATATTATAAGTTTTGTAAAATACATAGATACCCTGACTGTATCCGTCACAGAAATCACTGACTAGATCTGCATTCACAATCTTACTCAAGTCCTAATAGACATACAAACCATGTGCTTTTTCCAATTTTCATAAACAACAAAGGTCACAAGGGTTGGTCAACATTTTCTTATTTTCTTTATTTTCTTCATTTTCAAATTATGTCTCAGTTGCATAATTGGATCTACTAGTATTCTTTTGTATACAATGTCCCCCTTTTAACCCCTACCCTCCTCCCCCTGAACAAAATTGTGTTTGGTGGTAAAATGTTCACTATTTATCATTACTTGGACATCATTTCTTGAAATCAGAAAGTGCTGGATTTCTTGAATAATCACCGGCATTACAAAATTTTCAGCATTTTTAATAAATGAACAATTTAAGGGCATTTAGTCACTGGAAATAATAAATGTACAAAAAGTAACACTAAAGTGTACACCAATTTGGTTATACCAATGAAACACACACAGGCATGGACAAAATAGCTTTGAACTAGGTAAGATAGGTATTTTTGCTTGAAAATAAAAGTATTTAAACAACTCCTATGGCCATGTCAGAAACAGTACAACTTTTGATTTTTAACTTGGTTTATAAACTATGACCAGCAGTAATCAACAAGTTAAAATCTCCAAATGTCACAAGACACCAAGGACCAAAAACAAAGTATTTTTTAAAGCTGAAAAATTTTAAGCACTGACAGCAAAACAGGGTAGGGTAGCTTGCCTTACTATCAAAATACTTTTTAACCCCGAAACCTTTAAATACTGATGCACATGCTCGAACAAAGGATATAGAGAAGACTCATAAAGTGTATTTTACATAGGAGAGCTATAACTCTGCTTATAAAGGTACATAAACATGACAAAGCTCATTTCATTTTTAAAATATTAAATGAATTACACAAATATATTTGATAATACACAGAACATATAATTTTCATCAACAAGATACAGCATTTAATAAACTATTATTTTGTTCTTCTTTATTTAAAGAAAAAAAAAACAATCATATATATGTAATAATTAATTACAACAGTACAATAATAATCATGGTCATTTGATAAAAATTGCGTAAAATTCTTGTAAATAGCACAAATAATAATAATAATAATAATAATCTAAATAAAAACATGCTTGAAAAATGAAATAAATAAATAAAACTACTATATCTGTTTGTTTTTTTACATATATAAATAATTTACCATAGACAGATCTTGAATCACAACAATAAATATGTCATTTTATATCAACAATGGTAAAATAAAACAAATAATAAAACAACATTTTCTTTACATACACTGTATATCTTATAGTAAAAACATAAAGCTTAGATCTTTTTGTAATTTTTTTTTAGTTTTTTTTTTCTCAAATAATGTAACAATCATATATAATTGAACCAAGGTTCCATTAGGCCTTACGTACATTAAACTCTGTTTTCGACTTTTGGTAATTGGATTCAACTCCTGAATTTAAGGGAGAATCAGTTGTAGTAATATTGTTTGACTCTTGGGATGTCAATTTCACACCTGAAAGTCAAGGGTCAAGCAAAACCAAGCAAAATCCCCAATTCAAAACATTTTTTTTTTAATTTTTAGTTGATAATTAATTTTTCAACTTGTTTTTTTTTCAGATTTCATTTTTTAACTTATTTTGTAATCTGTCAACAATAAAGAATAGTTTATCAATACACCATGCAAGATCATATATTCTTAAGAAATTTTTAAGAACAAATGTCAAATGTTGTGCCTTAAAAATGTGCCATAAATTGTATTGGAAACTATGTATTTCATTTTTATAATGAAAGTTGATTTTTCATATAATATACAGATGAACCCAATTAATTTTAATTGCATTTAATAATATGAAGAAAATTTGAATATACGTGTACCCATTTATCTAACAAGGTATAAATTGCAATGGGTTTTAAAAATTGAAGATGCATTAAACAATTTGATGGTTATTTGCTTTTAATATAAAAGCAAACTGCAGGATATAAAGGAGGATAGGAGGAAAAATTATGTCTACATGGATATATACGGTACACTGGTACATATCCCAGTATACACATATGTATGTATATCATCAGAATTTTTTGACTAATGAAAGGAAAAACTATAACATTCTTTCAGAAATATGTAGCTTTACACTTTGCAACATCATCCTGAAAATGTGTACAGTTTTTAGACATATAAAATATATATAATATATATTCCCCTCCTCGATATGTTTTAAAAAAATAACTTAACAACTTAAATGCTTCAACTTAAAATAGAATCAATCTTTAACTAGCAAACGCTATTATTGCCCAAATTTATCAATTTTATAAACAAATAATAATAAAAATAGATTTAGCTTTGAATATATAGACAGAAAATTACGCTTACAACAGTAATTCCTTATGTTACAGAAGAATAAAAATCATTCTCTATAAACAAGAACAAAAATCATTCTCTCGTAAACAAGAATAAAAATCATTCTCTTGTAAATAAGAATAAAACTCATTCTCTATAAACAAGAATAAAAAATCATTCTCTTGTAAATATTTACATTACAAGAAGGAATATAAATAAAGAGAAAGAGATAAGGGAGAGATCCTAATATAAATATCAACTATTTCAACAATAATCAACAACAACAGAGCTTTGAATCCAAATGAGAACATCTGAAGCAAAACAAAATCCACAAGACCTGCTGATCCAAACAAAAATCTGGCAGTTATCTGGGAAATACAAGATTTTTATCCCAGACACTGTGTCACACAACATTCAAATATATGGGTAATCTTGAATGCTTTGATGTCAGATCACCGATCGATGTGTTAGATGTGTTGCTCCAAATAATCTCATTCAGTGTATTAACTGGCCCAGGATTTGTCTAATACGTATGATTAAGTTAGGCAGACACTGTTTCTACCATAGATTCCTTTATGATTTCCCCAAAGTTCTGACCAGTAGTTGTTTGACAAGGCTCTTTAGAGCGTGGGACTTCTTTAGTGGTGATATCATTTTGGCAAGAATCGGTAGTAGTAGTAGTGGTGAATTTTTCTGATATGTTTTCATAGAGTGTTGTCGAATTTGCTTGAAGATCGTGTTCCATTTTATTGGTGGTATCTGAAGATGAGAACAATACATTGTCAAATGAATTACTTGTTTCTATGGCAACCTCTGATGAAGTGTTTGTGCCAATGGCATCTAAAACCAGGCACTTATGAGAATGACCATTGGACTTGGCATTAAGATTGACATATGTTCTTCCTTCCTGTTCCAGTGTGGATTTAGTGTCCAAGTCAGTGTAAACTTTGGCCGCCTGCCCTTCATGCCGCGTCGTAGAGGAATCTAAATCTGTGTAAGTCTTTTCCTGTACAGGCTCGTAGTTCTCCATGTTGTTGTATTTGTTTAGATTCATGTGAGATGATTGATCTGTATGTGTTGTCATATGACCCATCATACTCGGACAATTTGCTGCGATTTCTTCAGATGTTGTATTGGTCATGAGTGTATAATTATTATAGGATGTGGAATTGTTATTTAACAAAGATCTTGTATACAGAGGCATGGTGCTATATTGTGGCAGTGTTCGCCAGTTCGCAGAAGAATTCGTCTGACTGCTGTCGAAATTGTTTGAAACATTTTGAACTGCACTTAGCATTCCAGATATTGGCTCCAGCTTGTATAACTGATTAGATGATGATAAGTTTACATATTTCTGCGTACCATTTTCTGTCGACACAGATATAAAATGCTGTGAAGAAGTAGAATTTCTCGAGCAGAATTCCTGATTAGCGTCTTCGCCAGCAGCATCAAATGTCTGCAATGTCTGATATGTTTTGGTATAATCGGTATTCTCATACGTGTTACTGCCCTCGCTGGAACATTCACTAGTCTCAGAATAGGAACTTTCATCATGTTTAAAATTATAATATGATGTTGTGTTCTCGGCATTGTAAATGTCTTCTTCGCTATCGTTAAACAGGAGGACTCTGGGTAATGGGCCGTTAGTACTAGAAGTGGCAGTAGATTGTAAATTGTGCTGGGAATTATACATGTTATTTAATGCTAGTCGTTGTTGTTCTGCCTCCATGGTGGCATACTGGACCTCCTGCATCATAGCATTGCACACATCAGAATTCTGACAGTCTCGACAACTACCTAGCTCATTGCTATTGAATTCTGTCAAGTCAATGTCTTTGTCATCAATTGTTTCAACCTCTACACAACTATTTTCGTTTACCTCCTCTCCTACATTGTTTGCGTTAGTATCTGAAGTTTGTGGTTGATTATTTGAACATAACGGTGATTCTTCCTCTTTCTTCTCAAGTTGTAGTCTCATTAACGTATGAATGAAATGTGTACGAACACGTACTGGATTGAATTCCACTCGTCCTTCTTTATTGCCACATCCATCCTTGCTACATCCACAAGGAAAAGACAGACGATCCACCTGACATTTAATACCAGCCAAACTGCAAGCACAACTTTCTGGATCACAGAATACCCTGCACTCACAGCCACACACTTCTCTGGACAATCGTATTTCTTTACAGTGATCCTTTTCAGTATTGTCAATTTTCTTCACCCCCGACTGTCTTAGCAATGCCCTTCGTTGCCTCACAGAGATTGGTTGTAAATAATAAAAGTCCTCAAAATCTTCAAACGCTGAATCCTCTTCATCCGAGTCATCTTCACTGGAAGGGTTACATTCAGTGTTCATATTTTGCATCCGCCGTAGCTGACGATGTTCCTCTAAGATAAGTTTACGAATTCGTTTCTGTTCTTTTGCATAGTCAGCTAGCGTGAATGTAGTTTTATGTGAATGTTTATCACCCATTCCTACAAATATAAAATAAAAGAACACTTATTTAGATCAGCTTTTACTATAACAGTTACAATGATACTACATGCTTATTCTTTCTATAAAGTAGAGAAATTGTCTTGTCAAAGAACACATAACATGCATTATGTCTATGATTTGTCATTGAAGTGACCATATCTCCGGAACCTGTTATAGTGTTTGAGCCAATATTAAATTTTAAATCTGTGTTATATACCAGAATGTCTTTATAATATAGTATATACATGTAATTATAAGACACAATCAATGAAATACAACTAGACTGTCACACATTTCAAAACTATTTTTCAAATATTTCAAGACTCAGGGTCATTGATTTGATCCATATTATTGGACTATTGGTAATATTTTTAGATAAACATGCTCGATATTCACAATTCTCTGTGATAGGGAAGAAAATTTTGCAGTTTTTCTCATTTTAAAAGGGTTTTTTTTCAGAATATTAATGGACCATTTCTTATATGAGTTATGTAAGGTTTGAGCAATTAATAGCCCATCTTCCTTTTATGGCAATAATCTGAATGATTTCAATATGAAGAACTTTACACTTTGTTCATTAATCATTGAAAGAATTGTAAATAACATTTGACCTGGAGCTCTAGACTAATATATACAGCTATATCTATATGTCCTGAAGCAGCTACAATGCTTTTATAATATCTACAATTTATATAATGATAATAAAATCTACTAAGAACCTGCCCTCTCCAGTTTTTAAAATGTCATAAGATGATGATAAAGTAAAATGTTACCAAGGGTAGATCCTCCTTCTGTTGGAACACATGTAAATCCTTGTAACCTGTTGAAGTAATAAACTGTTATATCTTTAAACTGTACAGACTTCTTAGCTTTCTTCCTTCCAGATACACCACCTACATCAAAATAATACAAACATCCATGTTATATCTTTATGATCAAACTTGGAACTTAAAGTTGGAAAAATTAATACCTTGTAGTGTGTGGGTTTATGCAATGAGCCATGATGTTTTTTCACGCCATACCTACTTTGCAAGGGTAGGGATCTATTATACCTAGTGTGAAGACATAAAATGCATATTAAAGAGTCTAACTTTTGATCCACCAGGTGATCTTGACTGTTAACCTACCTACATAACAAAGTCCCTTATGCTTATTTACATTAGCACTATGTTTCACAGAAATAAATCTAGAATTGAAAACAAAATAAGTGAAAAATACATGTACTTTAAGGTCTCTAGAATCTCTAAGTACTAAAAATTAAGTACCCAAAATTATTCTGGAGTGGATATATTTGACATCCCATAGTTCCATGTTCCTTTCATTCTCAATTTTGATTTCACACAAAGCAGGAATAACTTGCTTCTCAAGAGGTGCTTATCTTTCCAGGACATCTGCCCCCATTTCCCTGGTTAAATTTCAGACTCGACTTCAATGGCCAGATTTCAAAGTGATTACCTTGCTTTTGGGACTGTAGTTTGGATTTAATGAACCGGTATGCTTGTGGTTAACTTTATTTGACAGATTTATAAGTTTTAACTTTGCTTTTGGGATTGTGATCTGGACATGGACCAGTATGTTTGTGTTTGACTTTTGGGATTGTGATCTGGACATGGGATTGTGATCTGGACATGGACCAGTATGTTTGTGTTTGACTTTGGGATTGTGATCTGGACATGGACCAGTATGTTTGTGTTTGATTTTGGGATTGTGATCTGGACATGGACCAGTATGTTTGTGTTTGACTTTGGGATTGTGATCTGGACATGGACCAGTATGTTTGTGTTTGACTTTGGGATTGTGATCTGGACATGGGATTGTGATCTGGACATGGACCAGTATGTTTGTGTTTGACTTTGGGATTGTGATCTGGACATGGACCAGTATGTTTGTGTTTGATTTTGGGATTGTGATCTGGACATGGACCAGTATGTTTGTGTTTGACTTTGGGATTGTGATCTGGACATGGACCAGTATGTTTGTGTTTGACTTTGGGATTGTGATCTGGACATGGACCAGTATGTTTGTGTTTAACTTTGGGATTGTGATCTGGACATGGACCAGTATGTTTGTATTTAATTTGACAGGGTGATCTTCATCTTCCAACCTATGTCACAGTCAGTTCCTTTTGCTGGTTTACACTTTCACAGAGTTTCATTAATGTAGGAAATAGGGAGTGGAAAGGATACACATGTAGGTTTGGAGGTTATTGTACAGAAACACCTAAATCCACACTTTTTAGAGTTTCATTAATGTAGGAAATAGGGAGTGGAAAGGATACACATGTAGGTTTGGAGGTTATTGTACGGAAACACCTAAATCATAGTATCCACACTTTTTACTTCATTGAAATTTAAATGAAAATTCCCTGACCTTTTTCTATATTTCCTGATAATTCCCCGATTGCGAAAAAAAATAAAAATTCACTGACTTTTCCCGGACACGTGGGAACCATGTAAATCTATTTATAGCAACAATGACCTTAACCTTTTACCTCCAAAATCAAAAGGCTTCTTCCTTTAAAGAATATCATTTTACTATGTTTGATGCAATCACATCAAAGTAAATTAAAGTTATTATGTGGAAACCAATGTATTACAGACCGACAGACAGACAAAAACACAAGGTTACTGCCGCCTGTAACATTTTCCCAGTGGCATCATAAAATAAATCGGTTAAAGTTATCAATTCTATTTAAGCAATGAACTGTTGATTTCAATAAATGACCATCAGTATTTATAACTGCTATACCGGGTATATTGAAATATCATTTTGAATGGTTTCCACAAGTTTAAAATTATTAATAGCAAAATTTGTGAGAAACATACATTTTTAAAGTATTTTTCACAAATTCGATAAAACAGTTTTTATTTTTTTTTTTTTAAAAATACCTCAGCAATTAGTAGCTTATGTCAATTTTGGCTACCAGGAAAGGTACATGTAATCTTGAACATAACTTGTAAGAATTACAGTGAACATTTGTATGATGACCTACTGTACTACGGTAAATAGTATCAACTTCTAAAAAAACATCTTTGTAAAACTGATCTTAAGACCAATCCCATAATTATGTAAGTTCCTATACATGTACGTCTGATAACTGTACATGTAAATTTATGTCAAATTACCCGTCTCTAAGTAATAACAAACCTTTATGTATCGGAGCATCAACACTACTGTCTGTGGCCTCGGAACTACAGCTACAGCTCTCGTCAGCGTCTGATGTCCCGCACGACGAAGACGAGGAGGATGATGAACATCCTTTGTCAATTTCGTCAAATTTTCGCTTCAGCATTGTTACTCCTCCGTTAATCAGTTGGATCTCAAAGATCTTGTATGCATGAAATACTTAAATGTCATTCTGAAAAATAAATGTAGGCGGTTTATTACTTGTAAAAATCAATACTGTTACGATTCTCTATCACTAACCTTATACAGATAATATAAACATGCAAATCAATTTATTTTCTTCATCAACAGCTACAAAAACAACTTTTCTTTCGTTCTTTTTTTTAAAAAAATATATAATAATGAGAAAAAAACTTGTTTTTCAAGTTTAGGCTAAAATAAAATTCATAATGACTGCCACAGACATATAAAAAAACTAGTTCCATTTTTTTTTTATTCAGAACATGGTACAAAGATCAATGATTCAGTTTTAAAATGATCTTCTAATTATATGACATGTATACACATTCTGCCAACTATTTCTGGACCTTCAACCAAATCTTTGATAAACAAAATCTTCTATGTAGAAAAACCTAGACCCAAATACATCTCATAAAATGACCACATACTTTAACTGGTTAGATTCCCTTCAGATAGACACTTAAACTATAAAATCCTGTCATTTACCTTTGAACAAAGTTCCATAATATGCACATGTACTACACACTATTCTTTAAAACACAAGTCACATTAATTTGGGTCTTTTAAAATTCAATATGGTTTTTAGCATTATTTCATATACCAGTAAGCTATGAATTTCATTTCGGTTTTTAGCATTATTTCATATATCAGTAAGCTATGAATTTCATTACTTACATTATTAAAACATTTTTTAAAAGTTGTTTTCACCATATCAATTTTACTGAGAGATGTCATGTTGAAAACAGAGAGCAAGATGGCAATCTCTAATTTTACTTGAGAGTCAAGACCAATTCTAATGTGAAATTTTTTGTCAGTTTACTTGCTAAAGGATGACAGTTTTCTTAGACACTCTTGTTTTCTCCACCATTCCAAAACAAACTTGAACAACTCAATATAAGTGGAAAAAATCTTGACTGGGACATTAAACACCATTACACCATTCCACTTAACACAGTGAAAACCAGTAAAAAACGAGACCCTTATGTCCCAATCAATCCTTAAGACAGCAAGATAGAATCAATACATTTGTCTATAAAAGCTTGCATCAGATTTTGAAATTTCAGGTTTTTTTCATTTTTTTTAAAGTTGCAAGTGCTCATATAATTTATTGATTTTGTTGCAAGACCTTTACAATAAACACTCCCAGTCTACCAATTAAGACTGGTTTTAAAAGCAGCATCATGACATAATATTCTACAGCCAAATCAACAAGTTAGTTCTATCCAGTGAAAATTATTAAAGCACCATGTTTTGTTCATATGAATTTCATATATCAAGTAAAACCTGTATATAAAGACCACTTTCAAGACATACTGATCAGCAGAAAAATGAGTTTTAAGACAGGTAGTCTTTATATATATATGTCATTTTTATGGAAATATAGAACAGAGGGACACTAAAACACTGGTTGTTATAGACAGGTATCATAGACTTAATATAGAGGTGGTTTTTACAGCAGGTTTCACATTATTTTAACAATTACCATCTTTAATTCTTACCAAATAAACTAAGATTGCCAAATTAATTAACAAAATGTTAAGATTTAACAAGAGAAGTAGCACAGAAATTTTTTAGATTTTTTTTTTTTTTTTTTTTTGGATTTACAGAAAATTATATAAATATACATGTATTATCTTTCTCTTATAAAAGTAAGCTACCTTTCAAATGTCACATACACATGTATTATACTAGAAGATACACTGCCATTGCATAATTGACAGAATGTTCCAATTTCCAGTTTCTTATTACTTTTTTTTTTGTTTGGAAAAAAAAATACATTGAAAAAGAAAATATTAATGTGGTGTGTTGCCATGGTAACCTCTAAGTCAGTATCTTACATTAACAGATCAATGTTTGAATGGACTGGATGTTAGCAAGGCTTAAAAATCAATAAAATTCTCATTGTTAGTTAGAGTCAACATTGGTAAAATTCCTGCTTTTAATCAATACAATGTAGGGTAATGGCTGTCAAGGAAAATATGGTAACTAATACAGAAAGAGCAGGACAATCCCATAACCACTTCATATCAAGACGTAAGACATAGCCACGGGACACACGTACAAACGTAAACACAAAACATCGTAAAGTCCAGCAGGCAAAATATGTCCTCCCTAGTGATGTAGTAACAAACACATATACATATAGTCTCTAGCAATGAGTACAATAATTGGCTACATACAATTAGTCACCCTCAGGCTAACAATCTCATCTTTGTAACTCTTTTAATTCATCTCAAACAGTCTGGTCCAACTCTTAACATGGTTAGGACTGTGATCAAACTTGAACTTAAATATCCTGGAAAACATTGCAACTACCAAATTCCAAAACAAAATGTTGTATTGTCTGTTGTGAAGTACATGTACATGTATATATAATTTAAAAACTGTCATTTCCAAATTTATACATAAACATTTCTTTTTTTTTAAAAATATTCTGGCTCAACAATATTTCTATAAATTTATGGTTATCAGTATCTAAAATCTTCACTAATTAGGCCAACAAAAATTAATACATGGAGCTGAATTAAGAAATAATTTTTTCTATTTCTTTTATAATCATTGAAACTGTTTTTCATTTTGAGTCAGCTTGAATGGACAATGTGGACGGTTTTGGACAATTCACTCCTCGAAGTCCACTCTATTTCTGAATGAACCCAAAGAACATCAAATTATATGCTTCAAATGATTGGGTATTGTCATCATTATTTATTCACATTGTACACAGGTTTGGTTAAATCACAAGACCTGTTTCGATTTTTAAAATTTTTTTTTTAAATTTTATATTTATCTATTTATTATTATCATTATTTTTTTGTATCTCATAGATGTTAACCAAGCATCTATACAGTGTGTGTATACCGCAACAGAAACAGCCAATCTGCCAAATTTACATACCATAATCATGGCATAACAATAATCCTTCTGTGTTTTCTAACATCTCAATAGTAGCCATGTAGTGTTTGTTTCCAAAATTTGTGAAAGATAGTCCTTTCAATCTTTTCCATAAATTGCTAAAATAGGATACTTTCTGAAAAAATTTCACAAATGTAGTAGCCAATGACAATTCTGGCTACCAGCAATGGAAACAGGAGGTAAGGCTCTGTAAAATTCTACCACTGTAATTCAAAAGTAAACATGTATGTATTGGGACTGACGACAATGAAACTGATGCAACATGAAGAAAACGCCAACATAACTATACTCTTACTTTAACATAAGATTTTTTAGGAAATGACATAAACCATTCTTTTAAATGATACCTTCCCCGTTTACATTAATTTAGTATTGTGACAAAATTTGCACCATCTGAAATGAGATTCCATCCCTAATTTCTTTAAAGATTATACAAAAATTACAAAAGGAAATAGATTGCTTTTAAAGAACTAGTATTATTCATAAAAAGGTTCTAAAATTTGTTAAGATGGTACTTTAACCAAGAAAATTACATGAATTTTATCTGGAATGAGCATTTAGATGAACATGGTCTGTCAGCTGAGGCAGAGGTGATAGACTCATCTATATATATTGATTTCTCTGGGTTATATTACATATGAGGATGGACAGAGCTCACAATACATGTTTAAGTGGATGATCTGATCAACATCCAACCTGCTTTACGCTGCACAGAAATAGTAAAGACCTTCTAATTTTTTATTTTGTTTATGCATTGAGACAATACTGGATGTGGGCATGATATGTACAAGAAAATGAGACATTATAAGTGAATAACTGTGGACAATGCAAAATATGACTAACAAATAAATAACCAGCATTCCATTTATATTTTTAAAGGAGTCCCAGAGACCAAATGGTATAAAGCACATACAATGATACATGTAGCACCTCCAACTGGATAGCTTTGAAAACCAAATCTTGGATAAATCCTAGGGTGAAAAAGTTTTATGTTTGGTTGTCTAGGGTAGTGGTTTTCTGTTGACACACTGGTTCCCTCCAAAATCTCTTAAATGACTGCTTTGATATAAGAGAAATATTGACTGGGGCATGAAACCCTCTCTAGTTTAAAGATTTACAGAGAATAAGATGGTCAAACTGGCTGCCAAAATATGTCATGGAAAACAAAAGCAGTCAAAAATACAAAATCTATCTATGAAACTGGGAAATTAACCAAAAGTTCTTTTTCGTCCAATGGAATGTCACCATGATGCAATGGCATTTTAAAAAAAATATTTCAGATGAATTGACAATGAACGTTTTCTGTATATACAAAATAAACAAAATTGTATTGTGCATGCTACATATCAAATGATTCTGATGTAATTAATTAAATTACGGTACCAAAAATTTCTAAAATTTCTCCTGTTTCTGATTATTGGTAATCACTTTTTCTGCAATTACAGGTTTGATTTCTAATGCTGATATTGATAACAATTTGTAGGAATTTTAAACCAGCTAAGCATCAGTCAAAAGATTTTGTAAAGAATCAAATAAAAGATGAAATACTTCCACCGATCAGAAATTTGGTTTATGCAGAATTTAAATTAATTACTTAAAAGGTGCTAGAAATGTAGAGATGAAGATTCAAAATAGATGGTAGACAATAACAGCCTCTAGACAAACAATGTATCGCTATGTACTTGTACATGCATTAAATGAATCAAGCTGGAGATTTGTATCCAAAGTTAAAATGAACACATCCGAATTTCAATGCAAGACTGTAAATTTGAAGAAACCCCAATTTCTCTTGAAAGGTTTGAATGCTGTGCATTAAGGATACAACATCTAGCACCCTCTCTGAAAGAATATTAAGGTACCATCATACCGGTAACCAAATTACATGTAAATGTTCAAAACTATCAAAGCAGCTATCTCCCCATCATTTACTCGCAGAAGTATAAAAAAAAACCAGAAGTTTAATTTTAATTCAATTTTTTAGAGTGGGGGTCTTTCCAACAGACTTTTTTTTTACTTCGGACAAGTTTGTGTTACATAACCTATTCTCCCTTATTTCGAGAGTTATATCCCTTTGTTTTGTTTTTTTTTTGAAACTTTATTTGGTCTATCATGGATCAAACATTTTTATATCCGAAATATTGACAAATATATGATGCAATAATAATAATGACAGTAATAACTCAAAGGAGTTTGTGTTTCATAACCTGTGTCCCTTATTTACAGTTATCAACCTTTGCTTAGTCAGTGCTCTAGCAACTTTATTTTTCAACATCCTAGTATGATCCTACCATATTTTACAGAGTTGCTGCCCTCTGTTTATTTCACTCAAGTTTCTATTCTCATGGAAAGTTCAAACTCGATACAAAGATTTAGTTAGGTAATATCTTTGACGAATTAGTTTCATAATGCATACTACCTTCACATTTTCAGAGTTACCTTGTAGTGACCTTTCTCCATTTTCATATTTTTAGGCATATTGTAGCTTCATACAGAGATATAGCCTATAGGTTATTGGGTATTAGGTTATTTTCATTGGAAGGGGATTTAATTGTCTGGATGTTGTTTATTTATTTACTGGTATTCATTTTTTTTTTTTTTTTGTGTTATTCATTCTTACAAAACTAGATAAGCACGGATAAATTAATCAACTGATTAAAAGCAAAAATTGAGGTAAAAGGCTACAGTTCCTTGGCAACAAGTAAACTATTGATAACATCTCTTAGCAACCATATATATACACTTTACTAGTAAATGTTTATGATCAATATGATAGCACATTTAAGAAATTAAATTGAAAGAACTCAAAAATGTTATGTCAAAAGTCACCTTAGCAACAAGATTTGGTAAACCACATCCTTAAAATTTCGTCTTTTGCGTCATTTACTCAAGATATTGATCACACACTTTTTTGATGACATTTGCACTAAGATCTAGGGAAATAATTAAAATGATAAATGAAATTCTGATTTATACAGATGCAGCCATTGAAAGCACTAGTCAGCACTACGTTTTGAAACCTTTTGGGTTTTTTTCTGCGTCTTAAATTAAACTGATACTACCTATTAAACAACCAATTAGCCATTGGTATGTTGCTAGTCAGTTTCTAAATCATTCTTGTTTTTTTGTTAAAGCAAATCTCGAGAATAAATGCTGACTAATCCATCAGCATCGCATGCTGCTGTTTCAGTATGATGAGACTGAATTCCATTTCATAAATACAGAACTTCAAACCAGTGAAGATTCTTTCACTCATATCAAGACATGATGACATGGATGGTGGGAAAACTGGAGTCCTTGAAGAAAACCAAAGAACTTCAGCATGCAAACTTACAGACTCTTGTAACATGTGGGATATATCCTTTGCAATGAGAGGTGCTCTGTTTTAATCCACTTGGCCACATGCCTTGTGAACCGTGCAGTGGACTCAATTAGGGGGCATACTAGTATATACATATCAGGTACTTGCTTTATGTATGACAGCAGTTCAAATCCATAAGGTATGATGCTTATAATTTCCCATCAACCAATACATCTTGGTCATGAAAAAAGGGAAATCTACAATACCCAACACTCTCTGTATCAAATTCACAATATCCAACAGTATTGCATCTTTTTATATCATGATTCATGTACTAAAACATGTACAAGTTTTCCAGATTTAATAGAAGAAAGAGTATTGCTGAAGTTCTGTATGTTAGTATATGTTGTTCAACAATGATAGATGTCATAGGCAACCATTTTCTGTGGAGATTTTTATGTGATGTCAACCAAATTAATGAATTTTACAACTCCTGTTCTGTCCAAATTTTGAGCCACAGCTCCCATTTAATCCCTATTTGTGAATAGGACAAAGACCTTTGCAGTTGTGAAAATTAACATTAATATAGTGGCCATTGGCCAAATATTGAAAATGAAAATTACCATTATTGTTACAAAATATAAAATTGACAACTGAAAATATGGTCAAAGTACTTAATTATTTATATTTCAATCAAAAACAAACATACCAATCGATGTCAAAATCACATTATACATATGAATTACTAATAAATGAATATCTATATTACCGGTAGTTTTGTTTTTAAAGCAGGAATATTTTTTATTTATTTGTTAATAGTTTTCTAGGTTTCCACAAATTTAAGATAATTAGTAGCCAAATTTCCAAAATTTGTGAAAATATAGTCCTTTTTAAAGTATTTTTCCACAAATTTGCTAAAATAGGTTACTTTTTGAAAGAATTCCTTAGAAATTAGTAGCCAATGGCGATTTTGGCTACCAGGAATGGAAACATAGGTTTTAATAGTTCTCTTTATTCAAATTGTGAAAATCTGTTGGGTAATTGTAAATACAAAAATGGTGCATTGAGTTTGTTTTTACAAAATAATGTGTGATCCCACACAAAAACAATGATCATTGAAAGTTGTTACTTACATTTAAATGAGGGAATTTTATAATACTTCTAGGTTTCCATAAATTTAAAATAATTAGTAGCCAAATCTTCAAAATTTGTGAAAATATAGTCCTTTTTAAAGTATTTTTCCATAAATTTGTTAAAATGGGTTACTTTTTGAAAGAATTCCTCAGAAATTAGTAACCAATGGCGATTTTGGCTACCAGGAATGGAAACATAGTACTTTGTGATACATGCATTTCATACTGTATTTAAGTTTTATAGAGCGGGTATGATCGTGGATTTTAATTACTTTCATGTATTTTTAACTGTTAGACGTCACATAGCTTATTAACAAATATCCAAATAAAAACAGGTGCCTGTGGTGTCTATCATTGGACTAAATCAGTGCAAGAACTGTGAATTATGACAAATTCAGTATGAGTTGTATTTTTTCCAAAGGATAATAAGTAGATCTAATCTCTTTATATATCAATGTGTGAACACTTGGCTTCCAGGACATCCAAGTTTAAAGTTAGGATACCCATCATAAAGGCATATCTTCACATGCGTGTTCAGTATTCAAGGCTATTTAAACGCAATCTTCAGATTATCACCATGTTACCACGACTTACAAGTGATCTTAAATTTCAATAAATCTGATATTTCCTCAGCAGCTGATTCCAGCAGCATCAATCATTTTATCTCATAATGAATCGACATAGATCTACTGTGTTCAGTACACAAAACTTGTAGAAACAAGAAACATGCTTATCCATCATTATATCGTTATACTCACCTATTTTCCGTGACTACGGGACTTAACGACTGTATACTACGATACGACTTAAACGCTGGACCATTCAATCAACTACTTTGTGTACTCGGATATGAGTTAATGGGTCTCAGACTTGATAATTGTATGTACACAATCTCAATAAGCCGACCATAATGAACCGTTTTACGCTGATTATTTAGTCCATGGTCGTCCGATTGAAAAAGTAGTCCCATGTCTAATCAAATTTACGTGTTCAAAATTTCTCTTTGTTTATTATCTTTCTTGAAATATGTTAAAATTCGTGTTATTTTGTTAAATTATATTTTAATTTTATATCTTAATGTAAATTTAGGAAATCTATTTATAGTAACAAATTCATGCGAGACAAAGAACACAAATGTGTGCCAAATGTCTGTGACGTTAAAATCCTTCGCCGATCCTCATTGATAGCTTCCTTAAATGGATGGAACATTCCATTTTTATGAAGGGGTATATACAAGTTTTTTACAAGCTCAAACTATTCTTAAAATGTTAAATATTTTCCAATATATAATTATCACCAGTTAATTTTTAATTTTAAAACCAATGAAGTAGAAATTTTGTCATGGAAAATTACAAATCTTGAGGAAAAAGTTTTCAAAATTGCAGAGTTGACCCACGCTAATTTATCAGTCAGGTTTAGGTCAAAGGTCAGCTGTCACTGTCTCGATTGTTGAAACCACGTGCAAAAGTTTACAAAAATGTAACAACTAAAATGCTGCAAAAATCGACGAAAATGTAACTGATTCGCCGTTTTTATATACCTGGGCACATTTTTCAAATGCGTCGAAAAGGTAATTATCACTTATTGATGAGGTGAAAGCGTTATTTAGTAAATTAGAGATCTGCATTCATTGCTTAGTTACCGGTGGGTTACTTTCATTTTGACTCCACACTTTTCAGTGACAGTGATAGAGCTAGCTTTTCGAAAAAAGGTAAATTTTGTTGTGTAAGTGATTGTTTTAAAATTCTTTAATTAACAACACTATAATTATTTTATTTTAAAAAATGTTGAAATTTAGATTGTAGATTTTATAATTTCTACCAGACTGGTTATTTGACACAAATTTACCAAAAAACTTAGAAAGTATGCATGCATACTACTTTGTTTCTAATATAGTAGCAGAAATTTAAAAAAAAATGTATGAAGCGCAAAGTAATAGACATATTGATTGTGCTCTATGTGCAAGGCATACATTTTTGTTTGCTTTTCTTTATGCAATGATATCTCAATTTTTCATGTGTTTTTTATTTTATTATTGTGTTATCAGGCCCCAGTTTCACAATCATTCCTTAGCTAAGATTTTCCTTAACTAAAATCTTACAAAATTTCAAATCTTTATAATTTTGTTAATTTTGAAGATATTCAGGAACTTAAGGAGTCAATTTTAAGATATTTGCTAGAATTAAACATTTGCATCTAGTTTTGACAAAAATATTCATAAGCAGTTCCAAAAAGAGATTACCAAAATTTGCTAAACTTAAAGGGACACTGAAGTCTAGCCAATTTGACCAAAATATGAAAATTTATGTTAAATTATTATTATATTGAAAATTTCACCTTTTTATTCGCCGAAATAAAAAAGATATAGAAGTTTAAAAAATCTAAATTCGTAACCTCAGGCCATTTTGGAACTCTTCAATCGGGAGGTACGAAAACAAGTTGTGACGTCATGTGTGAACAACCACTCTTCCTAACTACTGTTTATATATACTGAAGTGTCGCATCTTACGAGTTGTTACTTATCCATATTATTAGAAATGGCGCATTATCTTTTTGATTTTGAGTCAGAATATTAGGGAACTGAAAGTAAACCAGAGAATTTATTCAAATCGGATTCATGCGAAGTTATAGATAATGATCATCGTTTGTAGGTTTGGGACATATAATGAAACTGCCGAGCAATGAACACTGAGAGGGAATGCATTTGCTGCACAGAAATCGTACAGATCAAAGACAAAATTAAAAATTGCAATTTATTTAAAAATGTATAATCGACAGCTTTGACCTTGAGATCGTGCATTTCAACCAAGAAGTTTTGCGATTAGCAACGATTGCAAGAAACAACATAAGACGAGGAGACATTACACCATGGCCAGTCATGAAAAAAAAAAACATTTACGGTTGATGAGAATAAAGTTTTTATTATTATTATTATTATTATTATAGTCACCTGTAATTAAACCCTCAATATTGACTGACTAGTTGTATATATCGGAGTGTACCCAATCCACTTAACTAACGAGACAGGTATACCGACACTTCCTGTATATTTACCAACCCTTTAACTGCAACAGTAGTTGTGTATTTACACACCTTATTTTAAGATGTTGATAATCTCGTAATTCATAAATATCTATAATTTTTAGAGAATTTTTAAAAACATCATTTTTCACAATAATTATTTCAGACTTTTACTTATATTTATTTATAATAAATACGTATATAGAATAAATAAATAAATAAATAGGTCCTTCCAGAAAATGATGTTAATATGCATTAAAATAATATTAATGATGATAATAATTATATATGAAAAAAGAATAACAAGCATTTGTAAATCAGAAGAGGGGATAGCTACTTTTGATGTACTAACAGGAAAAGGGAAAATGCAGCTGCTACACCGGGACTCGAGCCCGGGAGCTTCCTAATACTAGCGGGACGTTCTACCGATTGAGCTACACGGACCGCCAAATTCCTCCAATCTTTTTTCTATTCAACTCCCTTGAATCGAAACCAGCGGGTTCCACCCCTGGGACCAACTTGTTGGTCAGCCAATGCCCAGGGTCGGATGATTCCCCAAATGTAACAGCGGCGTAACCGAACTCGAACCCGGGACCTTCACAATACATGTACTAACATACGCTCTACCGATTGGGCCACCTGACCACCTATTGAGCCCTTTCCGCCACACAATTGTTATGAGCCAAGAATTTAATTTCACTTTTTATTTTAATTTTTAATGCGTTTCGTCATCAGATCACCTACTGGTTACACAATAAACAGGAGAGTTATTTCATCCTGTGTATAGTTTGGAAAATAAGAGATGCGTTTCTTTCAGAAGTTATAAGTTGTAATTGTTTCCCAATTTCTTTATATATGTGTACCATTGAAACCGGGAAATAAGCTGTCCTTTTAAATCTAATGAAAATTGGACAATACATTCTCTTTAGTTTATACATGTATTAATTATTTGTAGTTACATTTAAGTATCTTCACATCTCACAATAATTTCACTTATATCAAGATGTCACCAGTCATGTCAATAATTATAACTTGGATTGTATTATATATCTCAAGATTATTTTATTTATATCAAGATGACGCTAGCTGTAATTATTGCTTGAATTGTATAATCCATGTCCTGATAATTCCATTTATATCTGAATATGTTATAACTTGTAAGGCAAAATCGTAGTCAAGATAATTTCATTTATATCAAGATGTGAAACAGACGAAGTAGCAGAAATTATGAAATGATATGGTGAACACAAACAGCAGTATAACATAGTAAATAATATACCGTGGATATTGTACTTTATTTTAGTTTTTTTTAAGAGATTTTCATGAAATTTGCAGCCAAGTCTACTTAAAAACGTCATTGTATGGAAATTCATTTAAAAGTAAATTTATACAATTTTAAAGGACGGGCCTGTACGGACTCTCGCCGTCAGCATTCAAATTTGTCCTGAACTAGATCACACTGTTACAGACATAATTTTTCTTCGCATCAATGACATGAGAAGCGGGGGGGGGATTAATTATTTTTTTTTAGAGTTTTTGATGTTTAAAATTGAACTTACGAATAGGAATATTTCATTAATTTAAATCATTTTAATTTCATACCGCCAGTCACGACAGTCGACCCATCAATTTATACATTCGTAAATCAATATTGAAATATTTAATATTTTTTAATGCATCTTTCCAAAATTCCAAATTAATTATACTTACATTTAATATGGGATATCGTGAAGACTTTATCACTTAATTTATTTACACCTATCAATCTTCAGATCTATGTTGTATATTGTAAGGTAGATCTACCTCTTGATTACCGGCGATGGAATGTCTAATAAACAGGATCTAAAGGTACTGTAGGTTACTGATAATCTCTTAATTACCTGTATGCGAGAAAGGGATGTAAATTCTACTTTTAAGAAATTGGGATCTTATTGATTTATCGTGAAAAAATAAAAGAATATTTTATCATTTTAGGTTAGTTGATGCATAGATCATTGTGCACATGATTTAGCCAATATTGGTCATTATTAAATTTAAAATAAGTCTAAATAGAGACAAATTCTAAGTTATCATAATGTTTTAATTATTTTACAATCAACGGTCGCACACAAAACCATATTTAAACAATATTTTTAACAACTTTTACACTATACTGTAACCACACTATTGATAGCATGGCGAGGTTTGTTCACACATGACGTCACAGCATGTTCTTCTCACCTCCAACACAGAAGAGCTGCGGCGATGATTTTCGGCAATTTTCAAATAGCGAAATATATATCTTAATGGAATAATTTTTTATTTTTTTAATTTTATTATTAATATTGTACTTATAACTATCGATTTTGGTCATAATCCCCTAGACTTCAGTGTCCCTTTAAGTTAAGGAAAATCTTAGCTAAGGAATGATTGTGAAACCGGGGCCTGGGCTCAAGGTCGCACCTAAAAATTAGTAAAATAGGTGCCATGGCAACTAAAATTCTGATTTTGCAAGCACATTTTTGCTTTATTTCACCAATTTGACAACCAAGGTTACCTTTATCAAAATCTGCCTTTGACTGTTTCTGATTGAAGCTCTACAATCATCCAAACAACAGTTTTTAATAGTTAAATTTTCTTAAGTTTTTATTTTCGCAACTTTAATTCTTGATTGACACAGGTCTGAGAAGTTTTGATAAGGAGCCACACTGCATGGCTCCTAGATTTAAAAAGACACTTTGTGCCCTGGATATGCTTTTTACATATTATGTATTGTCATTTGTCTTGTGTATATGTTGTGCATCACTGACTCGTTGTACCGTAATTGAAAAGTTGAACTAATAAAATATTAAAAAACTCAGTTTATTGTTATTAATTCAACTATGAATTGTGATATTTTTCGTTGTGTGTAATTGAAAAGTTGAAATAATATAATTATTAAAAACTCAGTTTATTGTCATTAATTCAACTTTAAATTTTGATATTTTTCGTTGTGTGTAATTGAAAAGTTGAAATAATATAATTATTAAAAACTCAGTTTATTGTCATTAATTCAACTGTAAATTTTTATTTGAATGACAAAAATATAACTTTGTTAAAATGGATATTTGTACAAATTCCAATTAAAATAGAAATGCAATAAAATGAAATAAAGGAAACAAAATGAAGTAAGACATAATAATAATAGTAATAATAATAATAATATGTATCGGTACATGTAATCAATCAGCAGAGATTCTACTGCTTACCCAAGCAGCAACATTGAATCCAATCAAAATTAAGCTCTGTAAATGTGTAAGTCGGTCCTCAATTAATAACTGCAGTCATGAAAGTTCTAGACTTTAATTTTCACCTTTAGTTAGGACTAAATTAAAACTATTTACTTTCCTTTTATTGGTAGATTCTAAGGGTCGTCTGGTTGTTCCACCATCGTTGTCCAGTATTCATGAAGACTCGGAATCGCTGGCCAGTTCTGAATCCAAAACGAAGGTGAGTTACAGACATCTTAGATGGCTATTTATAATTTAATTATGTACCATTAGTCCATGGAGATCAATTTGTGTCCAAAAAACATTTATAGGAATGGATTGAAGTAATTGATTTTTTCAACTTATATCAAGGAGGTGTAATGAGCATACAACTGTAACAGGAAAGAGAAAAAATGCAGGGTCGGACCGGGGATCGAACCCGGAGTCCCACACTATAGACAAGTACTCTACCACTGAGCTACCCAGACCACTACACAACTCCCTCTATTATAACCTGGTAAATAGATTCATAATCTCCAAAAAGTTTAGGTCCCTTCAGCTGTCGCATTATGCCCCCTAGGTCCACCTCTGTGTATAGAATGTATAGCTGGCACTAAATGGAAAAAACAAGCACCCAAGTGTGAAGAAATCAAGGACAAGACCTAACTGTTGGGCGTTTTGCTTAAAAGGGGAGCAACTCTGTATACAAATATAAAAATCAAATTGAAAAATAACTCTAAATGGTATGTCAAGGAATAAGAAGTTAAGGTGAACTACCGTTACATATACCGATACATTTTTATGTTTCATTATTGTGAAAATGTGCATTTTATCAGTTGAATTTTTAAATTATTTCATTATTACTATTAAATAAACATGTAAATTATTATTTTTGTGTCCATTAGTTTAATTTAATGTGTTCGTCTTGTTTTTTTTCAGTTTCGGATTTTGAAAAAAGATAAATCATCTATAAATACTTCAAACAGAAAATCCAAAAAACGTTCAGTTCATTTTCAAGACCAGAACCCGATATCCCCTCCAAAGCCGATTAAACAGAAGTCTCCCCCAGTTATAAGTCCAGTACAAAAACAACAGACATTTGAATTTACTCCAAATCTCACATTAAAAACAGCATCAACAAAAGTTATCAGATCTTTAGTATTTTTAGGCCCTAAGAAGGATGAGCAAACACGAATTTGGAAGCCCGCGGGAAGTGTTGCCCCAAAGGTGGAGACTCCGAGCATATTACCAAAAAGTAAACCTACTTTTGGAGGTCTTATGCGAAAACCAGAGATACCCAGAATATCACCAGACAGAAGCCCGACCTCCAGTCCAACAAGATCAAATGAAAGTCCAACACGTTGGCAAAGACGTATGTCATCAGATTCTGAAGCCTCCAGCGATGATGATTCACCAAGGAAAAAAGATAATTTTCTTTTCATAGCTCCTGCTGTTCAAAGGATTGTTGATAGCTTGGGTAAAAGTTGGAAGAATCGTATTCATAATGAGGTCACAGAGGAGGTTCAGAACATACACCACAGGGTCAAACAGGTAACATGAAAATCTTTAAAAAATTAGGATTTCACAAAAAATGCATGGTTACCTGATGAAAATTCAAGTAGTGTTCAGTCAGGTTACATTGGCTACATTACAGGTTACATTGGCCCAAGTTTTGAAAACATGGCCCCTGTTTTTCGAAGGACTAGACTGGGATGACCCTGCCAAGTTTATTTCTAGACTGAACACTGTGCCCCAAGATTTAGATTCAGACTGGTGACAACATTATTTTAATATATTATGTAAGATAAATATGAAATATACATTTTGTATATTGCCTGAAACATATTAATCCTCTTGCTGCCAAATTAATTTTCAGCGCAACGTTGGCAGTGCCAAATTGAAGTTCACAATGCGAAATGATATGACGTCAACAATAGAATATGATGTGAGACGCGTTTGTTGTCATATGACGTCACTAGTTAATTGTAGATTATAATCTCAATAGTCAACATTTTGCATTTTTATAATTTTACAAAAAGATTATAAGTTTATCTTCGCCTTTTATCTTAGAGTTTTCAATTCTGTTGAAAGGACATATTTGTCCGTATGGCAGGCTGCCGGTAGAGGACACATATGTCCGTGTGGCAGCAAGAGGGTTAAACATTGTCGTTCAAATTGCTAATATACACGATGGAAAAGTTATTTTCATTGCTTCCTTTTAATAGAGATTAACCACTGCGGAAGCTCAGTTGGTAGAGTGCTCACTCCGTATGTGGGAGATTATAGGTTTGACTTTGAACTCCAGGTGGGTCTGAACAGGACTTGAAAGTAGGTAGTGACTGATCTTTTGCCAAACACTTGGCATTTAGAAAGGAAAGTCACAGGGTCCTTCCAAAGAGACTGTAAAAAGCAGATTTCCATGTGTTCAACTGATGTGACATGTGAAAATGTATTTTTTACAGAAATGTTCAAATTGGTTTCAAGTTGATTATGTCATGTTTAGTCGAAATTCTAGTGAAGGGTATAAATTTTGAGTCGAAATTCTAGTGGAGGGTACAACTAGACAACCAGACAACACTATAGGAGAACAGTTCCCTCTAGAGAGGTCCATAATAGATTAATAATGAGGTTTTACTGTAGTGTAAAGCATTATTCACCAAATTTATTTATTATGTATATTTTTTGTGTTTATCAGGCATTGGAAAATGCAGACCTTGGTGTTGAAATGGAAGAAGAGGTACAGTTCATTTTGTATATAATTATCTAAGTACTAAATTTATAAATTTATTATAAGTTTATGAAAAAGAAGTCCAAAAAAGGTTAAAAAAAATTTATTAACAAATGAACAATTAACTTTTTATAAGATTATGAATTGGTTCAATTTAAATAATGTAGAATTTTCTAATTATTTTGACTATATAGATTGCATATTACTATTATTATTATTATTATTGTTTTTATTATTATAATTATTATTATTATTGTTGTTGTCTTTATTATTATTATTATAGATTGTTATACAGTAATCTTGACTTAATACCATGATCATTTTTTGTCGCCAGCAAATATTTTAAGCTACAATATGATTGGTTCATGGTTTCTAAATGTAAGTTAGTAAGTTTAAACTAATTTAAAAATTAACTGTTAAATGTTACATTATTTCAAAATGGAGTTCAATGCAAATGATTGCCACCAGATGAGCACCAAGGGCCTTCATTGTTTTATTGACTATTTTATTCAAAATTATTATTGTAGGGTCTTAAGTTGCCTCCAATGGAATTTGATACAAGAAACAGAAGAGAAACGGTAAAGTATACAATCTTCTTTACAAATATGTACATGTATAGGCAAACAACATTGACCCGTCTGCTTGACCTTTTATTAGGAATGTTCATGTAGGTGGATACACCCAATATATAGGTAGGATTTGCAGTTGAAACATACACAATACAGATGTTTACTCTTAAAATAGTAATAGTGTTTTTCCTTTTGTACTTTTGTTCCTTATACATCAATGCACCCATCCATAGTAAATATTTAAATTAAAGGTCAAGCCAACAGGTCAATGTTGTTTGCCTATATTTACTTTGAAATAGAATAGTTGGTTCTACATTGAAGATTGTTAGAGAGCAGTGCTAGAAATATCTCTAGTGTCAAGTTTCATGATTGTTCCTTAACTAAGATTTTCCTTAATTAAAATCTGGCAAATTTTGATAAAATTATAAAATTTATGGTAGTACAACACAAAGGTTTCAACACAATTGGAATTTAGATGTAATTAACTTAGGTGAGTGATCTTCAAAATGATGTTTTAAATTTATGTATGCAAAAAAAGCAATAAATATTAAAAACAAGATTTCAAAATGTCAAAATTTATGTACCGGTATGCAATATAAGCAATTAATTTGAAAAACAATGTGAAATATCATAATTACAAATAAAAATAGCAAAATATTTAAATGTTAATACACCCATTGTAGATTTAAGAGAGAGAGGAAAAATGGCTCATTTTTGTTGTCAAGAGTTATTCCCCTTGGTGCCAATACCTACTTTAGTATGTGAGTTTTTTATTCTAAAATAATGTTTATTCTGTTTATTTAGATGCAAAGCAGAAATAACCTTTTAGAAAAATTGAACAATTATGAGAGAGATTGTAAACTACGGGAACAAATAATGTCAGAACTGGACGTGTGGATAGGGGCAGCACAAATACCAGTAAGTGTTCATTATGAATAACGTCACAGATAGCAGTAAGTACACTATCTGCCTCATATTTTGATGTTATATTTCATTATAACTCCCACACTTACAGGATGCTCACTTACCCTTTAAGGAACAGGGCTGGGGCCCTCGCAATTGTAAAATAAGCATCATAATAGCCAAAATTGATAAAGAAAATTTTAGAAAACTCCAATATACTGTTTTTAAAAACTGAAATTTCCAAAATTGTGAAAAATTGTAAATTGATTGAGAAAAAAAAAAAAATTCTGAATTGTAAATGGGGTAGAATATTGGCTCCTAAAATGACCCAGCGAGAGGCCTGGTTTAGGTTGAGGGGGGGTACTGGTATATAGGAATCACCATGTCAGTCTCGGTTTGCTTGTGCGCTTATGTAAAATTGTCTGTTCCATAGCTTTCACATAGATCTATGGATGATTTTGGTCAAATTGGCACAAATGTATACCAATATGAGACAGTATGTCATGCAAGTACCACATTTAGGTTTGTAGATCAAAGGTCAAGGTTACAAGATTAAATCTTAGTTAGGGGTGGGGGTATTTGGCTCTTAAAAGACAGTTCTAGTTTTGTACAAGTTTTTTCATGGTGCATATAATGTTTAAAAGCAATTGGTTGAAAATACAGCTTTAGTTCTATTTTGAACCCAAGAACTACTTTTTGTTGATTTGCCCATGTATCACACCTTAACAAAGGTTTGTAAATGTTTACAATGCTAATTTCTAGAATAAAGTTGTTTTTATGTGACAACATCATCTTATGCAATTCTATATCCAAAAGAAACAAATGTTTTACGCAGATGTTATGGCTATCAGTTGGTACAGCATGAAACTCCATTGCTTTTATGTCAGTTACCTTTATTTAAAAAAAGTCCCACAGGAGAGATAAAAATTCAAGTAACATGTCTTAAATATATTAGACCTTGAGACCTTCTGTACTGTAGTCCCACAGGAAGGGTTAAAATTCTAGGACCATTGTCTTGTAGAGATAAGACCTTGAGGCCTTCTGTACTGTAGTCCCAACAGGAAGGGTTAAAATTCCAGGACCATTGTCTTGTATAACGTAACTGGTATATGTGTGTTAGACATGTTAGACAGACTAATTAGACTAAATGTGTATTGTCATGGTGTTATAATTAATAATATCTTGATATAATGACAGATATAAGATGCCAGATGGTGTCATAATTGTGAAAAACAACCACAGAGGTCTGCAAACACCCTGCAGAGATTTAGTTTTGTGAATACTTGTACAATTTATTGATTTTTTTTTAAAAAAGTTAGGCGTCATGTTCAAATACAAATGGGTTTCATCTTTGCCCTACCTGTAAAACAATAACGTCTAAGGTTTTTTTCATAAGTCCCTATCTGAAACCCCTCTATCAAAAAAATCAATGAATTCTATGTAAAATTAAGTCTATTCTACTTTTTATAAAGGATATACCAGTAGCAGACGACAAAGTGGCCCCCATGATTAAAGGATTTGAAGACATTTACAATGATGTTATGTAAGTATCAAACAAAAATGAATACATTAATTCTCTTGCTGCTAATTAAATTTTAAAACAGCATTGACCATGTTGACAGTGGAGAATTAAATTTCAATTCAACGTTGGCAGTACCAAATTGACATTCACATTGCAAATTAATATGATACCAGCAATAAGTTATGACATCACATGTGTTTTGCAGTCATAGGACATCATTAGACAATGATAGTTGTTAATCTCAAAAGTCAACATTTGTATTTTTTGTTTACATTGCAAAAAGATTGTAAGTAAATCTTAGCATTATAAACAGGCGTGGTTAGTTCCATTGGAAGAACATGTGTCTGCGGTAGCCTGCCCGTAGAAGACAATATGTCTGTGTGGCAGGCTATCTGTAGAGGATGCATGTCCATATGGCAGCAAGAGGGTTAAGACCTTTTGTAGTGATCACCTCTATATACAAACCACCTGTTCATACAGTAAAATATGTTGTAGTGACCATCTCTATACAATGACTACCTCTCTATACAATAAAACCTGCTGTAGTGACCACCTCTATATCAAAACAATCTGTCTATATAATAAACCTGCTGTAGTGACAACCTCTATACCAAGACCACTTTTCTATACATTGCTATATTAACTGCCTGTATATAAAGGTCAACTGTTCTATAAAGACATTGTTTTAAGGCCTGTTTGCGCTATTTTCCAAATAAGAGCAACCTCTATATAAAGACTGCCTGTTCATAAAGACCAATAACTTCTATATAAAGACTGCCTGTTCATAAAGACCGATAACTTCTATATAAAGACTGCCTGTTCATGAAGACCAATGTTTACAGTCCCTTTGCTTTATATTTAAAGTTTAAAAGGAACTTCAAACAAAGACCACTTATACATTAAGATCAGTGTTTAAGGTGTCCTTGCTTCACATTTCAAACAAAAAGAACCTCTATATTAAGACCACCTGTCATAAAGACCAATGCTTTAAGTCTTTTTTTATACTTTACGGAAAGAACCTGTGTATAAAGACCACCTATCCATAAAGTGATCATGATCTCTTCTCTAACATAATCTCTCACTTGTCTTAGCTTTGACTGGACTATATATCTTCTTGATGTTTATTTTCAGGGAAGGTCTTGATGTCTACAACGATGCCAGTGAAAAAGTTATAGATGTTGGCAAACATTTGTTAAGAGAAACGGGAACCATTATCAAAGAGTATGTGTTTATAATTTACATGGGAAATAATTTGTAATAACTTAGCTCAATAAGTTTCAGTATGGCTTCATGTCAGAAATATGTATATAATTAAAATAATAAAGTATATCATACAACATATAAGCAGTATACACAGTATTTGTATCTGAATTTAATGTGCATTCTTTGGCAGTTTTTTCTAGACATTCTTGTTTTGTCCACTATTCCAGAACTTACTGCCTCAATATAAGTGACAGAATCTTGACTTGGGTATTAAACACTATTACTCCTCTCCACTCTACTCAGTTTAATGTCCAATTAATTACAGCTACGTGTATTTTGTATTTTAGAAATGAAGCTAATGCTAAAAGGATCAGGGATAAGTTAAAAGATAAGAACAGTGTTGTATATGATGGTAAGTCACAGAGAGAGAGAGAGAGAGAGAGAGAGAGAGAGAGAGCTTGTATATATAAGTAGTTTGTTATTCTATACATGTAAGTAGAGAGATGGATTGAAAATTGAGAAAATTGAAAATTGAGGGGAATTGTAATAAGAGATTTAACTGTACTGTGGCAATGAGCAAGGTGGCAAAGTTACCGAGGGGAATTGTAATAAAAGATTTAACTGTATTGTGGCAATGAGCAAGGTGGCAAAGTTACCGAGGGGAATTGTAATGAGAGATTTAACTGTACTGTGGCAATAAGCAAGATGGCAAAGTTACCGAGGGGAATTGTAATAAGAGATTTAACTGTATTGTGGCAATGAGCAAGGTGGCAAAGTTACCGAGGGGAATTGTAATAAGAAATTTAACTGTATTGTGGCAATGAGCAAGGTGGCAAAGTTACCGAGGGGAATTGTAATAAGAGATTTAACTGTATTGTGGCAATGAGCAAGGTGGCAAAGTTACCGAGGGGAATTGTAATAAGAGATTTAACTGTATTGTGGCAATGAGCAAGATGGCAAAGTTTTAAAGGTCATTGCAACAAAGTTTTACTGTATGTTTGTAGTTTACTGATTAACACAAAAAGAAGTGTGTATGTTAATTATTTTCTTATTTATATTTTTAGATCGACAACTTCTAGCAGATCAGGTAAAGTGGGACAACGCTGTAAAACTGATTTTAGGAACATTTGAAGATGCCATTAAATGGACCAAAAATAACATGTATAAACTTGGTGAGTAGCATTAGATACAAGGAAAATCCAGATCCCTCAAAATTCACACAATTGCTTATAAACTTCAAAATTTAATTAATTAATTAATAGTCTATCTGTCAACCTCTGTTCATGTAATAATTGTGTCCACTCCATAACTATCTATGGATGGATTTTGATTCAACTTAAGACAGTGTAAACCAACATGAGATATACGGTAGCCATTTATTACAGGCAACAGTTTTTTTTTACTCCACACATTTTTATTGGCTATTTATTAATTAAATATACAAATAAGATGCCATTTTTAGTTGATTCTTTAAAACTATTTTTCCATGAAAATATATGGCATATTTGAGACATATTTGGTTTTGGTTATCTTATATACTGGTAGTGTACAATTAAAGAGTTTCCCTCAAATGCATGCATATTAGTAATTTTGCCAATGGATAAAGTGTTTTATCAGTTTATCAGTTTTTTCTATCTGATTTGACGAAATACAAGTTTTATCGAACACACATGATACAGAATCTTTGGCGGTAAAGTGCATGTGCACTTTCTCATTGTGAAGTCATTAGGTAGAATGTAGAACAAATGTCATAACATAGTTCAGTTGTTTTCTGTGGTAAAATGTAATTTTTTCATATAAAGTATTGTTTTTTTTATTATTTTAAATAACCTAATTGGAAATGTTAGATAAAAATATTATGTACATAGTGATTATATAATATGTATTTATTTTGCGAAGACAGTAATGATAATGGTTTTATACTTTCAGCATATGGAAAAGGCCAGAAACAGTTTAAAAATTTAATGACGGCAGTCGGTAAACGACAACAGGAACTGATGGAAAAAAGGAGAAATTTGGAAGAAATTACCAGGGTAATTAAGGAGTAAAGCTTTCTATGGTGTATACATATACATAGTTGCTGGATTCTTATGCATGTAATTTGGCAGTAATTTTTCCTTCACTGACCATTGTTTGGAATATAATATAGTCTGCCAATTTTGTCATGGGACCAATATGACAATGCTCGATCTTGTAACAGTAGATGGCAAGGTTTATTATTATCACATATTTTACTAGTTATAATTGCTGTACTGACAAAGGAAAACTACTTAAAATTTACTTGATATCAAATAAATGATTTTTAGCTTTTAAGTAATTTGAACATGTAAAAGTAATTTATTTTTTTGGGTTAGAGTATGGAATTGGTTACCAAGTGTAACGTATCCCCCTGTGTAAGACATTGAGAAACTACATCGGCTGTGCTACTGCAGAATTATGTGATGTCATAATTTATGTTTTGAATCGTGATGCCGTTTTTCAACTGAAAATTAAAATTTTGCTGATACAATGTTCAACCACATTACAACAACAATAATCCGTACCTGTTGACACCTTTGATGGTCATTTGTTCCTATTGGCAGAGGTGCCTTGGTGGCCGAATGCTCTAAAGCATGCATTTACTGCCTAGGTTACAATTGTTAATGAATGCTGGTTACAAGACTTGCAGACCTTATATCCTAACTAATTCAATATTTTTTTTTTTTTTAAATTTTGCAGAAACTCAACAGTACCAAAACATCACTAGAAAGACACACCAAAGAAATAGAGAACCTCCGAGTACAACTATCTAAAGCCAACATGGATCTACAAGAAAAAACTAAAAGCTTGGTAAGTAATTGGATTAAATAAATATTAAATGTGTAAAAAAAACTTTTTTGAATGTCACAAGTTTAAGCTATCATTAAAAATCAATATTGTTTTAATTCTATAAAATGACCAAAGGAGTGGAGCAATGGAATTTTATGGACAGTCAAGATTTTTTTCACTTGTATCAAAGTATTCAGTTCTAGGATTGAGGAGGAAATCCAAAGAAAACCACTGTCCCTTTGGCAAACAATCTGACAGATTTTGTCAGATTAGGATCTGTCTTGAATTAAGGCATTAAAACCAAAACAATGAGCGTCACTGTGATTAGTAAACCAAAGGTTTTATGTGTGTTTTCATTTTTATGTTCTATTCCCCTTTTCTTGTTTGTATATAATTAATTTTATAAAAAACTTTAATTTTACAAAAGGTTACATCACATAAAGGATATAACGATTTTAATTTCAGCTTCGGTCAGATGAGAAATGTAGAACAATTGAAGAAAAACTAAGAGAGGCTGAGAACAAATATAAAGCGTTACGAGATGAGATTGATAACAAACCACCAACTCCATTACTTACACCAGGTTAGTTTTGTTTTCACTTTACTAAGTCTGTTTCTATCAACACTATTTCTAATTATACAATCTGTATTTTCAATTTTCAGTCTTGTCTAAAATTACATATACCACTATGGTACCCTCAGCTGGTAAAGTGCACGCTTTGTAAGTGGGAGGTTTATATGGTTCAAAACCCAGCCAGGTTCCGTTTTGACCAAGACTTTAAAATAGATGCTGACTGTTCTTTTGTTAAGCATTTGGCATTTTAGAAACAAAATTCATAGGGTCCTTTTGGAAAAGACCTTAAAAACCACCCTGCACATTGCATTGAGCACATTGCAAAAGTAAAAAGTTTTGCGACTTCACCTGTAGCTGGTGATTTCTCGATATTTGAAAAATTCTTGACGTGGGATGTAAAACCCCATTCGATCATTTAAACAAATAATTTACATCTTTCATGTTGTACCCAGATATGAAATTGTTTCTCACAACATGATGAGAAAAAAATGTCATCAGTTATATCAAATTTTCTTCACATTTTTGGTATGAACCTAGTTGGAAATACCACTCAATGGTGTCTGTCCCTGGTTGTTTTAAAATAAAAAAATGTTGTAAGTAAGAGACCACTCTGTCCATCCAATCTGGTTTTGACCATCAGAGATATGATAATTGGTTGTGAGTTCTATTGTAAATTTGTAACATACTCAACATGTACAAAATTAAAAGTCAGGAATCCTTTGGTTTAGATATTAAAATTTGTTCATTGTAAGTGATGAACAAAAAAAAACTGTTACTACAGAATGGTATCATTAAATAGCATACTGGTAGATAAAATTTCTATAGAGTACTGTAAATGGAAAATTTTTGGTGTTGGTTAATTTTTGTTCGAATCACCATTAACAATATTCATGTACTTTTATTTTTATGTCATTAGATGATGGCCAGTAAAACTACCAAGTGAATTTTATCAAAATATTCATGAAATGTTTAATTTTTATATCTAAATGCTGTAGCAAATTCATGCAAAAACATGAAACATTTTCTGATTTACAGTGGCAATATTAACAAAATTGTAGCTTGTGATGTCTTGAAATGAGATACTCTTAGGTGACAAACCTTCCACATACCTAGAGGGTAATTATTGCAACTATTGTGTAACTGTTACACTTTATTTATTGTAGAGGTTGTTGAAGTTATCAAGATAGACTCTACTACAGAGATGCTACTGAAAAAAGCTGAGGCAGAGCTGGAAGAGACTAAGGTTTGTATTAGTGTTATTATATCCCCACTTCGACGAAGAGGGGTGTATACTGTTTTACTGTCCATCCATTCAAAACAAACAATTTGTAACGGTTTTCTTAGCAACTACTAACCACAGCCACTTGAAATTCTGTATGCTAGTTCAGTATGAGGTCCCATGTGGCAAATACTGATTTCAAGTCTGCCAGACATCTACTTCCTATGTCCTGACTTGGGTTTATTTTTCAACATATATGGTCAATGGTTGAAAATTTTCGTAACAGTTTTCTCAGCAACTTGAAATTTTTTATGCAAATTAAATATGAGTCCTCATACTGCAAGTATGGATTTCAAGTCTGCTGGACAACTATACTTCCTGTTTCCTGACTTAGTTTATTTTTCAGATATGCTCTAAAACTTTATCATAGGTATCACTTAATAGTTTCTGTCTTTTTCCAACCCCAAAAAACCTACATACACATACATTGTTTTAAATTTAATTTGACTATTATTGGAAACAAGATGCATGTTTTGGGTTTTTCTAAGACCTACCTGTTCATTATTGCTAAAATAATTCTGTCTAGCTTTACATCATTCATGCAAAAATTTCACCACAGTTCATCAGTTATTGAATTAATTCCATTTACACTTAAAATTTGAAATACTGTGATCACATAGTTCAAACAATTTAAGTGTGTTTAAAAATTTATATATGTGACTGCGACTGGGAAAATGGGTCCAGTTGCGCTCTGACGTCAAACTGAGAAAATTGGACAGAAAGTTTGACGTCACCAAATTGTGCACCTTGCATTGAAATTTATGATGGAGTTCACGCAAACACAAATTTATCAAGCAATCAAACGAGCGCATTTAAACTGGCGTTTCACGTGTATTTGTATTAAAATGTACATTTTCAAAATTATAATCAATCTATATTTATAGAATAAAATAATGAATACGCGCGCACGTTTTATTTAAAACGTTTGATTGGTCAACATGACTTATAAACACGCTCGTTTTCTGACGGTTCTTAAGCAACATGAGCATCACTTGTATTGTTAGATGGCACTGTTGTCAACCTTTTCTTAAATTAATTAAATCATTTATGTAATGGTTATGTTTTTAAACGCTACTCGACTGATTTAACGATAAATAAATCACGATTTCTCCGGCAAAATTGAACAAAGATGTAGCTAAAATACTGGTTTTAAATAAACCTGGTAAACCACGTCATCAATTAAATTTTCATTGATACTTTATAAGGGGGAATAGAAGTTTTATTCACGATTTAAATAGATACACAGGAGATGGATTCCCCCTCAATCGAGTGGTAAACACGATATATATACTAACAGCTTAGATAAAGTGTCTTCTTTTACGTCCGTACTGCACTGGTCAAAAATTAGACCTCCGATTGTATACATCTACATGTATGTGGTGTCCATGTAGTCATTTTATAGTAATGATGCCGGTTCATGCGGAAGTTTGCACATTGTCGACATAATGAATTATCAAACACATACAATATTTATTTATTTATTTATTTATTTATTTATTTATTTATTTATTTATTTATGTATTTAATTAATTAATGTGTTTAAAAAATCAGTAGCTTAATGTCACTCTAAGTACTGTGTGTTGTTGTTGTTGTTGTTGTCAAATTTGAAATTGATCTACCTAAAGCTCTAAGAATCCTATTTAACCTTGCTTAATAATTAATTTGAAGAATAGGCAGTAATTAAAATAAATTCTCCACTTTCTATAGATCAGATCTTCTCTCCGTTTTCTGTACTTCTCTCTTTTAGAAACAGATATAATATGTCAAGACATAACAAAATAATGTCTGGCCTACTCAACAAAATAAAAAAAATCCTTTAAATAATTTAATCACGGTTAAGTTTGTTCAAAGCTAATAACAACAATACTTATAGTTTTAAAAAGAAAAGAAAGGAATGATTTTTAACCACATAAAGATGTTACTTTTCATGGATAGTCTTTTCAAATCAGAGTCATTTGCTGGTCATTTTTTTAAATCATAAAAATTAAAAAAAAAGAGAGCTTGACATAAGTATCATATTAGAAAGCCGAATGATATTAAATATGATAAAGTTATATATATATACAGGCCTAGTTTCCTCTGGATAAGCTTGATCCTCTAAACATCTTGGTATGATTTAGATTCTGACAAGAGCGGCCTGATATGATGACATTCTGAAAATATAGAAATGTGGACACAGGGATCTTGAGCCAGAAAGCCCTGAATGGCGAAAGCACATGACTGGCATGAATGTGGCTGCATTGTATCCCGCAGTCAGGGTAATTGGGGAAAATAAAGTTTTAAGTCGAAGGCGTAAAATTTACATTTTCACTTATATTGAGACCGAAAGTCGGATGGTGGATAAAACTGGAGCACCCGGATAAACCCCTGAGCTTTAGTAAGCGAACAGACAAACCTTCTAACAGTTGGTTTTGTCCCAAGTAGGAGGCGCTGTGGTCCGTATTTGCGCTCTAGACTACTTGGTAACCGAGGCCCGCGTTAAGTTATGGCTGTAAGCTTACCGAGGTGCAGTGTTGTTGATAATGTCAAATGATGTTACTATCTACGGTTACTTAGTTTGACGTACAAATGAATGTGCCACTTGTGTCTCAACTTGTTTTCCATTGATATTTTTGTCATATTATACATTTTTGAATTTTTTGAATGAAATATTCAAAAATTTATAATATGACAACTAGATTTTTAAATATTTCATTCAGAAAATTCTAAAAGATTATAATATGACATTTTGTCTACCTAACCATTTAAAACCATTGTATATTAGCATATTCTTTCCGTGCATTGTTTTTAGGAGATGAAGAATGAGTTCCTTACCATAAAGGATACATTTAATTAAAAAACTTATACATCACACAGGTCCATGGCCATGTTTCGCTTTTTTTCAAAAGGTTGAATTGATCCGTGTATATGCCGTTAACTACATTATTAACTAGAAATGCCTCTTAAGAGCCAAATACCAAGCACCAAAAAAGTTAACGTTTTCCCACCACCTTGACCTTCCCGATATGATCTTGATCGCTCTGTAAGTGGGAGGTCGTTGGTTTGAACCCCGACTGGGTCCGACCCAAGACTTGAAAGTGGGCAGTGACTGTTCTTTCGCCAAGCACTCGGCATTACGAAATGAAAGTCACGGTTCTTTCGGTTGGAAACTTAAAATAAACGAGGACCCATGTCACGGTAGATGTGGCACGATAAAGAACCCTATAGCTGGCGACGTATCGATATAAGTTACATATTCTTCACTGGGACGTTAAACGTCATTTCTCAACTCTTATTACCTTCACAGATTTATGAAAAATAAGGTTTTTTTTAAATTTTCGCAGAGTACTACATTACATATAAGAATGTAGTTTTTTTATTCATTGCATTGAACTCTTTGCCGATATTGATGCAGACAATTTGTTCCGATTGTAATCGTCAAGCTAACATTTAATATTTAATTTCATTCTACCTCTGCCTCTTGCCCCGCCCTTACGTATGTTTTGGTGTTTTCTCTCTTATTATTTCCTCGTTCTTTTACATTTTAAAGTTTTGAAAAATAAAGACTTCTTTTCCTCACAAATACTTTTAAACAGCACCATATATACACACAAAGCATCGCCATATATGGTTAAGATTAGGTATAAATACAGGACTTTTGACCTTCAGTTAGACGTAATTACATAACAACATAAGTGTGTTTCAATTCTAATTGATTAAGTTCATCATACTGTGTACATTGATTCTGTATATAGATGTCCTTTTAGAATATATGGACCAAAAATGTTTAGAAATCGTATATTTATAAGTATACTTTTACCCCCTGATGACCTTTGATCCCTGACACGTGATTTATTGATTAATATAAATTGAATTCATTTGATATTTTCAAAACTACAAGTCTTGATCTTTCATATGATTTATTAGAAATAAAAAAAATAAATAAAAATCGGTTATCTCCAATATAGTAATGGTGGCAGAAAGTCACAATTTTTCATTCAAAAACCCATAGGTTATCGAACATAAATTCCAACCCTAATTTCTTGAGTATTTTTTTTTCAAATTTACGTTTTTGGACAAATTAATTGTATCTCCCTCCCTACATTGGATAGTGAACATATTTTGTAATATATCTAAATCAAAATCTTAGGTCATGTTTGTGTAAAATTCCAAAATTTTGTATTTTTCCTCTTTCGGAGTGGCATATTGGTATTTTACAGCGCTGTCATGTTAGCGTTACCATGGTAACGGATATACATTTTAAACATAAAAAACAAATTTTATTGTTGAAAAAAAACACATAAAATATTGACTTAGGGTAAGCTTTACTTTTTTTGTTGCAAATGCATGAGAAATTTCTTTGAAATAAATATTCAGATCTTGTAAAATTGAAAAATTTCTGTAAATATTGTTATTTAAGAGATTTAGTCGAGTTAAAGACTTTTTCTTTAAAAAACACAGAATAGTAAATCCTGTATAACTTTAAGAATAATTGAGATATTCATCTCAAATTTTCACGTTATGTTATTAAGTCTTGGTGCTTTCGAAAAATGCAAAAATCTGAAAATGCGATTTTTGCGCATCTGGGCCCATTTCCCCAGTCACGGTCACATATGTACTTTATAATTTTGACCAACTTTTCTTTTCAGAAAACAATGGAAGAATTAAATGAGCGGATTGATGAATTAGAGAAAGAATCTGCAGCTGATAAAGGTATTATAGCAGGCTTTGTAACTCAGATGGTAGATCACTCACCTATAGTGTGGGAGGTCCTGGGTTCAATCTTCTAATGTTTTCTCTTTCCTGTTCATTTGGTGATCTTGCTAACTCTTAGAAGTGGCTGACTTATGCATTGGTCTAGGGTTGAACATGGTTGGATTCAAAGTTGTTAAATTTTAAGTCGTTGAAAATTTAGAAGGGAGAAAAGTTGTTTGAGCACTGGCCTATATGTTTAAGAGGTCCAAGGTTCAATTCCCTTGTCTGTTGAATATTCAATCTCCAGTCTGAACTAGTATTTTTCCCTAGGGTTAGTGTTCTCCTTAGTATTCTCTGAACACCTTATTTTAGTTAGTTTATTTTACAAAAGGTATACATCCAATTTTATTTTAGCACACCAGCTTATTGTGTGCATACAGAGCTTATACATGATTTTTGAGCAGTTTTATTTTAGTGGAAAGGTCAGATGACAAAATATGCTAAAATAAAACTGCTGTTAAAATTTTCTTTAGCGAAAAGATTAGATGGAAAAACATGCTAAAATAAAACTGCTGCTGAAATTTCTTTAAGCAGAAAGGTCAGATGGCAAACCCCCTAAAATAAAACTTCTACAAAATGTTCCTTTAATGGAAAGTTCAGATGACAAAATATGCCAAAATAAAACTGCTGTTATGTTTTCCCGGTTTACTAGTACTGATATTGATATTTTTTTTCTGTTTCAGAGGAAATAGCGAGACTGAAGCTAGAACTGGCCGAGGCAGAAGAAGCTTTGAAAAAAGCAGAAACAACAGAAATTGAAGATGTTGGTCCTTCACCTGAGGTACATAAGAATCAGTTATTTTTATTCTTATACTTAATCACTTCTACCAACAACCAGTCAATTATTAAGTTTTTACAAATTTAAAACCACTATGATAGCTCAATTGGTAGAGTGCTTTTTTCGTATGATGGAGGTTGTGGGTTTACACCCTGACCGAGTCTGGCTAAGATTTGAAAATAGGTAAAACCACTGCAGTAGCTCAGTTGGTCAAGTGCTTACTCCATATGTGGGAGTTGGTGGGTTCAATCCCCTATCTGGTCTGGCTACAATTTAAAAACAGGTAGTCACTGTTCTTTTGCCAAACATTTGGCATATAGAAATGAAAGTAACTAGGCTCTTAAGAAGAAACCATAAAAACCAATGCCCTGTGTCATGGCAGGCATGGAATGTTAAAGAACCCTCCCTGCACACTATCCTGAGTGCACTGCAAAGGTAAAAATTTCTTGCCACTTTATAGCTTTGACATCTTAATATGAGTGAAACATTCTTGACTGGGACGTAAAAAAACCCAATTCAATCAATCAATCAACTAATCCACACATTTAGAATTACATGTATTAGTGGCCAAATTTTCAAAATTTGTGAATATATAACCCTTTTTATAGGACATATTTTTTCAGAAATTTGATAAAATACTGGTTACTTTTTGAAAGAATTTCTCAGAAACTACTATGTAAAAGTCATTTGTGATTTTGGCTACTAGGATTGGAAATATAGAATTAAATGTGTCTCATATTCAGTACAGTGTTTTGGTACTATTTTAAGAATTTTTTCTTTATACCCTGCAAATGAAGTTTAGGGAGCTATATAAGAATCACTCTGTCTGTCTGTCTGTCTATCTGTATGTATTGCATACCAAATTTATGTGCATAACTCAAATGTCAATGTGGGGGTGGGGGGGTATTTGGCTCTCAAGAGACAGTTTTGGTTACAATTTTTTTTATAATATCAAGAACTCAATTAAACATGTGTGAGAAGAACTTATGACACAATTAAAATATGACAATCTTGTTCTTAACAATTAAACACAAACACACCAGTCCATGTCCAAATTCCCAAAAAGCAATGCAAAAACTAAGAAATCTGCAAAATTAAGATAAACACAAGTCATGAACTTGTGATTTGGACTTGGATTAGTATGTTTGTTTTTTTTTCTTCAACCAGGGAAGTGAGGCTGGGTGATCAGGAAGGGTAATCACCTCCTGTCTAGCTAGCTACAACAACCATGTGCCTTGTAAAAGTGTTTAAAAACAGGATAAGAATGAAATAAAGATTGTTTAATGACACCAATTAATTTTGTTTCTAGGTCAATTTACCCAAAGAAGTAGAATCCTTAGATAAAGATGTGGGATATTATAAAACATTGCTTGCTGGAATCAAAAAGGACTTTACTGTGGAGATTGAAAAACTAAAAGCACATCACAAAAAGGATAAACTTCGGTAATTATTTTTATGACATCATCTTGCGTGAAAATGTCAGCTAGGCTTCTAAGATTTCGAAATTTAAGTTAATACTGTCTATATTTCTTTGTTAACATGTGTCATTGTTGACCAGTTGGACCTCTTAAATTAGTGGCTATAGGCACTAGTACAAAGCAGATCAGAAATGCATGTACAGTAAAACCTATTATGGTGACCACCTCTTTGTTAAGACCACCTTTCTACATGGGTAACTTTTTTGCTGGATATTTCAGCCAAATAGAACCTCTATATAAAGACCATCTGTCTATAAAGTCTGTATTTCTTAGGTCCCATGGTTGGTCTCTATAAACAGGTTTAACTATACATGCACACTGTAATCAAAAACAAACACACTAATCCATTTCCGAATCACAATCAAGAAGCAAAGTAACAACTTTGGAACTGACAAGTTAGGTTAGACACATGAACTTGCACCAGGGAAGTTAGGCCGGGTGCTCCAGAAGGGTAAGCACCTCCTGTTTAGCTAGCTACACCCGCCACGTGTGTAATCAAAATTGTGTGAAAGGAACATGGAACTATGAGACGTCAAATATATCCAAACTATATATGTAAACTTGAGACTATGGTAAATTGAAAGATAGGAAATTCTCATAATAGTTGAAAATATGCTGATATATTGTTAAACAATACCCTAATGAAACAAAAATTTCTGAAATATCTTAATTCATTCTGAGTTTTTCTTACACCAAAACTTTTTGCCTGAATATTTCTGGAAACTTTTATATGTATTTTGAAATTTGTGCAGAATGCAATGTAAGAACTTGGTTCAGAAAATTCAGAATTTCTGAGAACAATGACTATTGTCTTCTTCTAACCAGTTGATATTTTTTTCGGTTTTCCTAATTTTCTTACAGCTACTGTAATTTTTTGCTGTACTGAAAACTGTACACATCTCTTATCTTTCAGGTCAGAAGCTGACCGTCGTCGTGGCAATACTATTCATAAAGAGCAACTAAACGCCATCCAGAAAGATGTGTTACGAGTACTCCGAGCGATTGTCCACTTTAAGGATTATATTCAGTCCATTATGGAGAAAGAAAATTTGAATGATCAGGCTGCAGCACTGGAAAAGTTGGAATCTCTGGTTCCTGAAAAGGTTATATATGGAATACTCAAATTTCTGGTCACTAAAACTCTTCAAAATTTTCAGAATTCTACATTTTGATAAATGAGTTTTCTCAATGTTTGTGAGAAAGATTAATTTTACTCATGGTTGCCGAACCAGTTGTGATGATATCATTCATGATGTCAAAATAACATTTTAGAATAATTGGTGTTGTGATTATCCTCAAAAACAAAAGAATGACAGCAAGAGCTTTATAATTTGGCCTTGTTCTATGCTCTTTGTTGACTTCATAATTTTGATCATTGGAACTGAAATGCAATGTAGCACTGTAATTTTTTTAACACACATACATGTACTGTTGTCACCCTTCAAAGAAATTTCTCGCATAGTGATTGGTTAACTTACTGGGGTACATAGACCTATGTTCGGAGATCTGCCAAGGTACATGATGTTTAGCGGTAAAAGGGAAGTAACTCGTACAATACATTTGTATAGTTACGGCAAACAAACATGGCGACAACTTAGTTAAGTCACACCAGAATATGACATTGAAGTTAAACAGACCAAACTATTACGGCTTTGAAGGGTGGCAAAAATGTTATACAGGGTTTTGACAGATTACACGACCCCATGTACCCTGCCATAACCCTGTATAACTTATAATATTTATTTATTTTATTTTTTGGTTGATTTCAGCTTTTACCAGATCCTCGTGAACTTTTAGCTTTGCTTGTTGGAAAGGTGGTAGATTGTAAGTAAATTTGATTGTTTTTTTTTTCTTTTTATCTTCTATGACCGTGCTAAAAAATCCAGCATTATTACTGATACTAGATAGGAGTTAAGACAGGGTAAAGAGAGTACTGTGTGATACTCTGTTTTAAAAAAGCCTGTAAAATAATCCAAGGACCTTATATCATTCATACTTACATACAACAAGTGTAACCTGAATGTTAAAAAAATGTTACACAAACTTGTGGAATTCATAAATACTCTGAACTGGGCAAAGAGATTTCCAAAACCAAACAGCAGTTGCTTTGTAAAGAAATGGGAATATTAGTGACTTATATATACTAATAAGGGCCAACTTTAACCACCCTGACACCAACCTGTTAAATTAAAAATAACCCCTACCATAAATGGAATTGCCAAGGATCACAATACAAAGACATTCCATGGCTTCAATAAAACATTGTCTGTTATTTGTTTGGATTTGGATAAAGTTTGTCCCTTTCTTCCACTTAATTCACATTTTGTGAATATGTTGTTGCAGTACATATTACTCCATTCTTGCTGTCTACTTTAAGAATTTTGTCCTCTGCTTTATAATATACTGAAATTCCTATACATTATTTCCAGACCAAGGTTCAAGGGCTTCTTCTAAATTGAACACTGTTCTAAATATCATGTATAATATGTATAGTATTTTTACGGCACATGTGACATTTTTCTGTTTTTTATATATTTTCCTTTTTTTCAGATCTTCACAACATGGAAGAGATTGTAGCCACTGCATTCTTAGCCATGAGGTTAATGATTCGTGGATCTATTCCAAAACCACCTTCTACACCTGCACCTCCAACACCAAAGAAAATAGTTAAAGAGGTTGAGGTAATGTATCTTGAGTGTAAACATGTGGCAGCTTGTGTTTTCAGGGTTCGTACAGGCCTGGAAAAGTCCTTAAATTTTGAAGTTTGCCCTAAAAAGACCTTAAAAACAAGTCTGACCCTAAAAAGCCCTTGAATTTATCCTGAAGGCCCTAAAAACCCCTTGAATTTGGCCAGTTGGGTGTCTGTATTTTGATACCAAGTGGTTGTATATAGACTGATATAAATAAATGAATAAATAAAACTAATAAATAAGTTTCGTTGAAATTTAAAGGTACCTGGCCCAACCAAATGCCAAACTTCAACCTCCACTTCAAGTGTCATTACTATGGACACATTAGCAATTGTTTTTATTGATTTAATTGCCTTTGCACCAATAATATTTTGCTAAAATTGTCCTTCTTATTAGGCCTTAAATTTGCAAATAAGACCCTGAAAAGACCCTAAAAAGTCCTTAAATTTGGAATCCAAATGTTTGTACGAAGCCTGGTTTTACTTTGTGGGAGGACATGTAGATGCATGCCCAACAAAGGCAGTTAACTTACTTACACAGGTACTGGGGTACTTGTGGGTATAACAAGTCCAAAAGTAAGAAATATTTAACTTTATATTATGAAATCATTAATTTTCGTGGTTCTGAGAGTTGTTTTTTGTTTGAAATATGAAGCAAAGATATCTTAAAACACTGGTCTCAATGGTCAAGTGAACTTTATGTTGTTCTTTTTGGTTGAAATATGAAGAAAAGGGAACCATAAAACACTGGTCTCAATGGACAGTGGTCCTAATATAAAAGGTGTTTTTGATTGAAATATAAAGCAAAGTGACCTTAAGACTTTGATCTTAATGGCCAGATAAACTTTATATAGAACTTCATTGTAATATGAAACAAAGGGGCATTGGTTGTAAACGCTGGCTTTAATGGGCACATGGTCTTTATTGAGGAGATCACTATAGTAAATTCTACTGTATGGTCTTGATGGACATGTAGTCTTTATATAGAGGTGATTGCTAAAGCAGGTTTTACTGTATATGTAATTTTATTTTTGCAGGTAAAAATTAGGACTATAGAACAGGCCAAAGAACAGACAAATGAGTTTGCAAAGAAGTTAAAGAAGGCAAAGAAGACACTAAAAAATTTTGAAGAAAAAACACCACTTCAAATAGCCGTAAGTTCAAAAAACTTAGAATTACTTTTTGTGTTGCCTGCAAAATTGCACCTGGGGTTTGGGGTGTGTATCTAGGGTTAGGATTACAAATATTTGTACCTGTGTTCAAACTTTTTTGCTTTTTGCTGACCGAAAGTCATTTCTATCTTATTTTCTTGTACATTTCTTCTGTATTTATTTGACTGTGCCAATGTGTCTTTCTCAATTTTACTAAAAATATCTATCAATTATTAATTGTATGTTATGTTGCTCACAAACAAATTCAATTTTTTCTGATTTTATTTAGTTGATTTGTTACTTAAATGATAAATGGTTGCAAAATGAGGTTCACTGCTGTACCACATGATACCCCCTAACTTTTATGCAGAAGCAATTATTTCCATTGGATTTGGAATCATGTCGGTTCATGCTGTCTTTTAAAACTGATCTTATTACAGAAATTGGCAACATTAGCGTTTTCCAAAATCTCCCACACATGCTAAGGGGTGTTAATCACATTGCAAAACAGCAAACCCTGTTAAGTTGTAACAGACACATACTTATATGTTTTACTTATATTGCATTATAGGATAAGAAATATCTTGATTTGATTAAGCGGTATGGAATGGTCTGGAAGATGTATTCAAAATTACAGCGAGATATGGTTCAACTGTAAGTATATACAGTTTGATACTGTAATGTGTTAATTTTAGCTAGGGATTTTTGCAATGAAACTGTATGAGAAGAAATATTCGCAAGGAAGAAATGTTTGTACCGTGAATATACCTTCTCGACGGAAATTACTTATTTTCCTTTGTTCACTTTCCTTCAGTGGAAACCATGAAAATTTTTATCTTGAAATAATTTAGAAAAAACCATAACCGTGGAAGTTTCCTACAGCTAATATATCTTCTTAAACAGTACTGTAAAAAGTTAACAAAGATTCAATAGGATCATAGTGACCCTTGAGTTTTGCATCAGTTTGAGTCAATGTTAATTTATTCAAATTATAATTTGAGCTAAAATTCATACATGCTAAAATTATTTTACTGTATGTGGTATTGTGAAAATATCATAGTGACCAAGTAGATGAACATCTTTAATGAAATCAGAGATGATAAACTTTTCATTAACATCACCAGTTGTGATTTGAAATATTATAATTACTTTAAATAGCATGATTCAACAAAAATTTTTTATCATGTACAACATCTGCTAAAATGGCCAAAATTCATGTTACAACTTGAGAAAGTCAATATTTATGATGTATCTTAATAGAGTTATCTGCCCCTTGACCATAATGCAATGCAGTTCTTGTCTTTAAAGCAATTTTCAGTCTCATTTCATGAAATTTTTTGAAAAAGGTTACATGTTTTTGTGTTAAGTACCGTATTTGAAAAATTGTAAAGAAAGCTTTATATAATCACTTCTGTTTGTTGTACTTTTGAATTTTATAACTTGAACATTTGGATACTGTTAAATGGAAAATTTTTGTTATTTTCACATAAATGCACAAGAGTTAAAACATGCAATCATAAAACTTGCTCAAATATTTTAAATATTTTACATATATATATATATATAAGCCATCACCCAACCATGCCAAAATAAAGGTGTAATATTTTGCAATGACGAGTCTTGCAAAAATTTGCTAACTCAAAAATTTCCTAATTTACAGTACCTGGAATCTTGTACATTAAAGAATTTTTCTGTATTTAATTTATTTTTTCAGACAAGAAGACTTTCAAATGAAACTTAATGAAGAAACTGAAGAAAGAGAGGCATTATTTGTAAAAAAGATGAAGTTTGAACTAAAAGAGGTAGCTTCTGCTAGTTACTATATCAATGTTTGCTGGTATCAACTTTATAGTTTTTTTTAGCTGAGTGACACCTTTGCAGATATAAACTTTCCAACTCCTGTAATGGAAATAAAAATAGTTTGACTTATTCAGATTTTTAGATCTGAGTAATTTTGGGCAATCAGTTAGGGGATTTCCGTGTGTGAATGGGATTGTGCTTACAGAGAGTTGTACCCGTTTTCAAACTTTTCACTGATAAGAAGTAATTCCTTAATTACTTATTAGTTCATCTCCTATATACAGTCCAACCTGTACTAAAGGCCACCTCTATATAAGGGCCACCTGTCTATAAAGGGCACTTTCAATTCCTCCCGAGCCATTTTACTCTTTATTTAACCTCTATATAAGGGCCACTGTTCAACTGAGCCAGAGGCCACCCTATATTAGTACAAAATGGCTCATGAACCTGTCTATAAAGGCCACTTTTTATTCCTTTTTTGGCAAGTTTTGTTATAGTTTCTAAAAATTTATACAAAAATGTTAAGCCATGTAGTTTTTTTTTAAAATCTTGAAGCTAAAATTAGATTTTAAACATTGATTATTTAACTTTAAACCATTGATCATTAAACTAAGCACATATAACCAAATCTGTATGTTGATAAGAAAAGAATTGTTAAAAATTATGTTTTTGAGACTTTTTTAAAAACTTAAAAAAATTCTTAAGTCATTTATCCTCATGTCAACAAATGAAGCCATAAAGCACTGAGGATAGATTATTACTCATTATTAGTTATGATACCTATACTATTTTCTATTGTTTTCATTGCTGGTTCCTACCTATTAAAGAAAACATGTCTTTATTTAAGATATGTGTATATACTTGGTGGTTTTTAAGGTTTTTTTTCAAAGATTGATAAATAGTGTGGTCAGAAGATTTTTCTTTAATTGTTTTCAAAGAAATTATTCTGTTAAAATTAGCTAATGCCTTTTTTGTAACAGAAATTTTAACAAATAAAATAAATAAATTAGAACTGCTCACTATTTTTCCAACATAACAGGATAACATTTATATTGATGTCATAACTGGATTTACAAACCTCTATATAAAGGCCACCTGTTCATAAGGGCCACTTTTGCAACTTCCCTCGAGTGGCCCTTATAGACAGGTTAGACTGTATATATATTTATATAAATATTAGGGGTTTGGTGATATATCAAAAGTGAAATGTAAAGAGAGAAGAGAAAAATAAATAGAATTTAAATCTTGAAAATACTGTAGTAATATGTAAGATGACAAAGTTATCAAGGGACATAATAACAAAATTTTACAGCACTTTCTTTGTACAGAAGGACGTTGCAGGAAATAGACTTTGGGACTTGAAAATACTATGGTGATAAGTTAGGTGGCTGAGTGATCAAGATATCAAGATTTTACTTTACTTTCTTTGTAAAATATTTTTTTTTTATTTTGTAGAGAAGGGCAATGCATGAACAAGAGTTGAAGTTAAACATCAATGATCAGAGAGAAAATTTGAAGATATTGGACAAGGCTTATGAAGAGAACAAGATATCTAAAGATTTACATACTGTATGTAACTGATAAGAGTAAAGTGTGGTGTGATCAAGGGGTACATCTTCATCTATTACATCTAGCTTGCTTGCATAAAGTAATATGTTTAAGGGGTGTCACAATATACCAATATACCGATGTATTGCGAGTTTATTAAAAATTGTATTGTATATCATGATACAGTTGCACCGTACTGATGTTTATTGATATTTTCACAGCTTTTGAAAATCAATTGTTTTACCCATATTTTCTTGTCTTTTTTTTAACATAAAAGTATAAAATGGAATTTTTCATGTTTACCTGTTTTAAGCAAGGGCATTTGCAAGACATAGTAAGTCATATATACATCATATCCATGTGATGTCAACATGTAAACACATGGCAGAGCAACAGTACGAATTATAGAAACAGACAAAAGATTTTTAAATCCAATATATTGTGATGCATACTGCAATACACTCCTCTTACATTGCAATATATCCTGGTACACTATGAGCGTATTATGCCATCCCTACTATCTTTGTTGTTTTTTTTGTTGAAATTTTTAAGTTTTTGTTTTTGAAAGTATTTTTTGTGATACACACAAAGGAAACATTTAATAGATGCTGTAGATGAACAAACACTTAAACCCTTTTGACCATGATTTGTGGCATTATAAATCATTTTTAGAGTGAAACATCTATTGAAGAACCTATTATCACAAATTAACCTTTCTTATATGAGAGGGAATTGCTAGGGTCATTAGTGACTCAGAGTTTTATTTTCACTCTAGGATGTTCCTTATGTATGTTGAAATCCAGAATAAAAGTGATAGACAAATAGCTTGTTTTTAAACAGTTTTAGAGCAAATAAAGTTTATTTTATACAATTTCTAGAAATATCTGTCCATACATAATAATTTGTCTGATTTACACCATTGAGGAAATTTTTACTAATCTTGGTATGTACATGATTACCAGGATGTGACATTGTGTGTGTCACAAGAGGACGTAACTCTAATATTATGCAAATTTTAAGAGTTATGCTTCCATAGAATTGTTACCATATTTTTGCAATCTCCAACAGTTTAATGGCAAAAAATTTAAATGGGTGTATCTTGCCCCACCAAGTGGTGCTCCTGTTGAGCCATTAAAAATTTATATTACTGAACATTTTTTTCTAAGCCGATTGTGGTAAAATGAATGTCACCCATAATGTTTATCATATCTTTCTCTAGTTGACCTATGATAATTTTATCGTTGACCCCATTTGTTTTATTTTTTACATTGCAGATGACTTCATCTCTGCTTCGTAAAGCCATGGAAATTCCGAGAAAACGTTTACGATACATGATAGAGAAATATGTGGCAGTTAATGATCTTCAGGAAACAAAAGGTAGGTCAATTTTTCAAATTATATTAAATATCAGAAATCTTCTCACAAGTATTTCCTGGATTTCCTGTCCTTAATAGCTCTAAGCCACATCTTTTACAAATTATATTTTCTATATTTATTTGAGTTATCTCCCCTTTGACCATAATGTACAACTTTGTTATACTTTTTTTACTGCAAGACAATTTACTGTTTCTTTTTTAACAAAATAAACTTGGTATGGTGAGTAAATGTATGAATGTTGTATATGTTTATAATATTTTGAAAAGATCAGAAATAAAGGGGGGGCCCAAAAAAAAAAAAAAAACAAATCAAAAAGATAATAATTAGAACTGTTTGCATTCAAATGGTGAAACTCAGGATAGTCCTTACTTAAATTTTGGTGATTTTAATAAGTTTGCCAGTGTACCACATGATCAAAACCCGTAATGTTTGTGCAGAATGTTTTGGAAAATTCTTCCAAATTCAGAGAATATAGCACCATTTTAACAGAAAACATGAACTTATGAAATCTGTACGTAATGTAAATTATTGTTCTGCACTTGTAAGGTATCACATGTTTAAGGAATGACATTTACTTTGACTGTACTGCATGGAGTTATGCAGTAGAATGGACTGTCTCAAATTAAATGAAAGCCAAAGGCTTTCATGGTTATTTGAGACAGTCCGTTCTACTGCATAACTCCATGCAGTACAGTCAAAGTAAATGTCATTCCTTATATTTACAATCATTTGTAACTTTTTCAAATAAACACAAAATATAAACTGTCATTTTAACACTTTTCGTAAAAGAAAAACAACTATAACTACCTCGTTAAAAATTGACTGTTCCAACTGTCGGCATCATTGACGTATCGCCGGCCACGCCCACAATGTTCCGACAAAGGCTGACATCACGGTACCAAAGCAGCGTCACGGCAACTAATGAGGTACTAGTATCAGTGACGTCATTAAATGGTACAATTCCCTGCTCGCGTGCTCCATTCAACTGCATCGAGTCATGAAGTAGAATGGAGGTCAAACACTGCATTGAAGCAAAAACAATGTGATTGTAAATATACACTGATGAAACAGATTAGGAGAGTATAAGATTCCCTTTATGTTGGATGCTAAACTATGGCAAATATAACCTGGTATATCTGCTTGAACCTATTCATCTAGTAGCTAAAAGGACCTGAAGCCATGTGAAGTTAAATGCAAGCCTATCTGACCTATTATCTGCTTTACTGTGTTTGTAACAGTGAATTGTGTGTAAAATATTCATAAAATAAATAAAATTTGGTACATTTAATTTACCTAAAACTTGTCATTTTATTGTCAATGTCATTCATTGTACTAAAGTCAAATCATTTGAATATACGTCCAGTGGTGGGCTGGACTCAATAAGTGGCTGGGTTGCTCAGTTAATAGAGCCTCCAGGTAGTACTGGAAAGGTCCAGGGACTGAGTTCCGCTATGGCTGCTGCATTTTTTCCCTTTCCTGTTACAGTATGTTGTATTAAGATCTAGTATCTTGTTTTTGTAGACCGTGTTGAAGACATCCTCACAGATGATTCAGTAAATCCGGATGTTAGACAGGAGTTAAAATCCTATGTAAATCGTGTAGATTTAAAAATCGACAGAAAAATGTGTGCATGGCAGCAGGAAATGAGCTCTGTGGAAGATGAAAGAAGAAATCTGTTTGGTGTTATCTGGAAAACGTATGTAAATCCATGACTCAATTTATTGGGAATAATGTAAAAAAAACTGTGTAAATTTTCAAGGGGAACAAAACGTGAAAACTAAAGTTTTATAAGTAATTCATTTACATCTGCACTGATCATCGTCCAACAGTTTTACTGTTTAAAATGTCACTAATGTATCTTATAATGTACTGGCTATTCAAACTGCTTCACTCAGTATAAGAGTCTCGCCATAGTTAGGTATTCTGTAAATGTACTTAATTTCACATGTTCAAATTTTCTCGGTTTTGTAATTTCAGATCTTTTCGCAGGATCAATACTCACAATTTTATGAAACTGAGTAAAAAATCGTGAATATATATCATTTACATGTCATACAAATTTTCACAAAAGATTTGTGACAGCGAAATAAGCAGAAATTAGTATACTGCCATTAAAACTACATTTACAGTATCTGTTGATAAACATTCTTAGAATGGAGTTTGCCAAGGTACCATGTGTTGTACCCTAATATTTGTAAGAAACAATTATTTCCTTTGGATATGGAATAATATTAGCTGGCTTCTTCCGGTAAAAACAACAGTCCAAAAAGCTCTGTACAAACATTATTTGCAATTGATGACATGGTACTCTGACAAACCTGAAACCACAGTGGTAGTGTAGTTGGTAGAGTGCTCGCATCAAAAGTGGAAAGTTGTAGATTTGAACCCTCACTTAAAAATGTGTAGTGACTGTACTTGCGTCAGGACTCGACATTATGAAATTATGAAATGAAAGTCACTGAGAACTTAAAATAAACGAGGTCCTGTGTCACAGTAGGATTGGCATGAAAAAGAACCCTGCTGTATAATTTCATCATGGCAAAATTTCTGCTCTTTCGCCTTTAGCTGGCAATGTCTTTATGTAAGTGAAATATTCTTGACTGGGACGTTTCACATCATTACTCAACTATGACCAACCCCATTAAATTGTCCCAGGTTTTGGTGCGATTTTAAATGCATGCATTATACATGCATCAATTCATTTTAACATCTCAAAACATTTTTTTTTACAAGTTTGGTCTCAGCATTGCTGATGAGGAATTTTATTCCAAAACCACCGTCTAGTGCTGTAAAAAAAACAGGTTTAGTAATTAAATCTATATTAAGGCGACCCATTTGGTTAAAATGTAAAACAAAGGCACATTAAAAGGCTGGTCTTATGGACAGATGAGCTTAATAAAAAGGTGGTTGCTGTAGCAGGTTTAACTGTAATTCTTATTTCATTATTTGTACTATTTTAGCTTCAATGAGATTCTGGCTGAGACTGGGTTATTACTGATCCATCCACTGTTCCAGGCAGCCGGAGACCGAGCTACAGTCTACAATAACATGGCTCATACAATCCACCGTGATAAAATGAAGAAAATGTTAAAGAGGAGAAGACGATATATAGCAGACATGATGTCGCTACCTACAGCTGTCACAGGAACTACCATGGCTGTCCATTCGAAGGAGGACCCACTGTGGGATACTGAGGTATGGTTAGATAAAATACCTAAGTTATTTGTAGTTTTATCATGGCGAAACTTGCATGTGTGTGCATTAACTTTGATGTTCGTTCTCCTCTTAAGAAATCACTGAGCCAGTAGAAGCCAAATATTGGTTTGTGGCTGGTAGAAGGTACCTACTATAGTTCCAGGTTACCTAGATAGTCGATATATCTTTAATATAAAATTAAGTATTGTAATATTGATACTTATTTTGATATTCCTGTAAATAAAATCATATCATCTATCAAACCTGTGGGGTTTGCTGACTTGAACTTGAATTACAAAACGGGTATATACCGAAACTTTTGTCGTTGTTCATATAAAAAAAAAACCAATGTGTTGTATATATACCTAAATGTATCTCAGATAGGTGTACATCACACCTGGTTGACCTGCATACTCATTATTATCACACGGGTAAAAACAAGGTTGTATTTCATGTGTGCGATTTTGGTTTTACTCATACTCATGTATATGTATAATAATTACCCTTAATGCAATGCTCTAAATTTGCATACGAGGCACAGATAACGAGGGAGCATATGTGCAGTGTTTGAAAAACAACTAATTTTCGGTATATAGAGCAAAACCAGAGGACCGTAGAACACTTATTTTTTTACATTTAATTAGGCTTTTATATTTTAGATTCAAAATATAAATCATTAAACATAAAAGCTTACTTGACAAAAAAGCAACTATCTAAGTTCCCTGGAACAATAGTAGGTGAACATGATTATACCCCCGCTTAAAAAGTTGGGGGTATATAGTGATAGGGGTGTCTGTCCGTCCTTCCGTTACACCTAAGGGTACCTATCTCTTATCCGCAACTCCTCCTAAACCCTTCAATGGATTTTCATGAAACTTTCACACAATCTTTGTGGTCTTTGTGATATAATGTAGATGTGCACCTTCTATTTAAAAATTTGATCCAATGGATTTTTTTTATGTGGAGGGGGGTGGGGGGTGGGTGCATTTTTTGTGAGCTTGTGGCTCGCAGTTTTTCTAGTTAATGTTTGTACCAGCTGACCTTTGTCAAACTTCCAAGATGGTGACAGGTCCCTATGTGGAGTTTCATAAGTTTGTACCAGATGACCCTCCTCGTCTAAGTTTGTACCAGATGACCCTCCTCATCTAAGTTTCTACCAGAGGACCCTTATCATAAATATCAGTTAAATGATACAGGCTCTACTAGGCCTATTGTTTTCAGCAGTGTTCATTTTATAGCTTCAACATAAGACAAAGTTGTTACATTTGAATTTTAATCTTTCACATTGTTGATGTTGTTGTTTATTCTAAATTATATGTTATTAAGTTTTCTAATTCTTACTTCTCCTCACATTTTATGTTGATGGGCTATGTGAAATTGTGTTTTACACCCTAGTCAAGATTATATATATCACTTGTATCGAAATACGTCGGTTCTGGAATGGCGATAGAGGTAATTTGTTTCCATGATTGATGAGAGAACTTCCTCTGAGCAAAGAGCTTTGTTAAGTTAGTGTTGATGAGAGAACTTCCTCTGAGCAAAGAGCTTTGTTAAGTTAGTGTTGATGAGAGAACTTCCTCTGAGTAAAGAGCTTTGTTAAGTTAGTGTTGATGAGAGAACTTCCTCTGAGCAAAGAGCTTTGTTAAGTAAGTGTTTATTAGAGAACTTCCTCTGAGCAAAGAGTTTTGTTAAGTTAGTGTTGATGAGAGAACTTCCTCTGAGCAAAGAGCTTTGTTAAGTTAGTGTTGATGAGAGAACTTCCTCTGAGCAAAGAGCTTTGTTAAGTTATTGTTGATGAGAGAACTTCCTCTGAGCAAAGAGCTTTGTTAAGTTAGTGTTGATGAGAGAACTTCCTCTGAGCAAAGAGCTTTGTTAAGTTAGTGTTGATGAGAGAACTTCCTCTGAGCAAAGAGCATTGTTAAGTTATTGTTGATGAGAGAACTTCCTCTGAGCAAAGAGCTTTGTTAAGTTAGTGTTGATGAGAGAACTTCCTCTGAGCAAAGAGCTTTGTTAAGTTAGTGTTGATGAGAGAACTTCCTCTGAGCAAAGAGCTTTGTTAAGTTAGTGTTGATGAGAGAACTTCCTCTGAGCAAAGAGCTTTGTTAAGTTAGTGTTGATGAGAGAACTTCCTCTGAGCAAAGAGCTTTGTTAAGTTAGTGATGATGAGAGAACTTCCTCTGAGCAAAGAGTTTTGTTAAGTTAGTGTTGATGAGAGAACTTCCTCTGAGCAAATAGCTTTGTTAAGTTAGTGTTGATGAGAGAACTTCCTCTGAGCAAATAGCTTTGTTAAGTTAGTGTTGATGAGAGAACTTCCTCTGAGCAAAGAGCTTTGTTAAGTTAGTGTTGATGAGAGAACTTCCTCTGAGCAAAGAGCTTTGTTAATTAAGTGTTGATGAGAGAACTTCCTCCGAGCAAAGAGTTTTGTTAATTAAGTGTTGATGAGAGAACTTCCTCTGAGCAAAGAGCTTTGTTAAGTTAGTGTTGATGAGAGAACTTCCTCTGAGCAAATAGCTTTGTTAAGTTAGTGTTGATGAGAGAACTTCCTCTGAGCAAAGAGTTTTGTTAATTAAGTGTTGATGAGAGAACTTCCTCTGAGCAAATAGCTTTGTTAAGTTAGTGTTGATGAGAGAACTTCCTCTGAGCAAAGAGCTTTGTTAAGTTAGTGTTGATGAGAGAACTTCCTCTGAGCAAATAGCTTTGTTAAGTTAGTGTTGATGAGAGAACTTCCTCTGAGCAAATAGCTTTGTTAAGTTAGTGTTGATGAGAGAACTTCCTCTGAGCAAAGAGCTTTGTTAAGTTAGTGTTGATGAGAGAACTTCCTCTGAGCAAATAGCTTTGTTAAGTTAGTGTTGATGAGAGAACTTCCTCTGAGCAAAGAGCTTTGTTAATTAAGTGTTGATGAGAGAACTTCCTCCGAGCAAAGAGTTTTGTTAAGTTAGTGTTGATGAGAGAACTTCCTCTGAGCAAAGAGCTTTGTTAATTAAGTGTTGATGAGAGAACTTCCTCTGAGCAAATAGCTTTGTTAAGTTAGTGTTGATGAGAGAACTTCCTCTGAGCAAAGAGTTTTGTTAATTAAGTGTTGATGAGAGAACTTCCTCTGAGCAAATAGCTTTGTTAAGTTAGTGTTGATGAGAGAACTTCCTCTGAGCAAATAGCTTTGTTAAGTTAGTGTTTTATACCCAGTCTAAATTATTTCACTTATATAGAGGCAGATGGTGGAGGAAGGCAGAGTGCCCAGAGAAAACCGTCGACCTCCAACAAATAAACTCACACACTAAGAACAGTTCAAGTTGTATTCCATCCTAGACAGCGAGAGGCACAGAGATCCATTAGTGTGCACTTTAGATCACTCAGCCAATGAGATCCCTCTGATCAAATAACTGCAGCAGTTAAATGGTTGTATTAAAGTTTTCACTCTCATAGATAGTGATACTATTTTGAAGCATCTGTGCTTTATGGTGTATTCTCCTTAACTTGTCATTGTAATTAATGAACTGAAATGTAAAATAACATAAATAATTTCTTAATATTGTTTTTTTAATTTTACAGAATAGTTCTGGGGGACAAAATGGTAAAATTGACACACCCTATATGATGAGTTATGATATCCACAAACCAAAGATCGTAGCCAAGAGGTATGACAAAAAGTACATTTATTATACCCCTGCAAACTAAGTTAGAGTTGAGTTGAGCAATAGTGTTTTACATCCCAGTCAAGAATATTTCACTTATATCGAGACCTCGCCAGCTATAGGCGAAGGTGCAGAAATTTTGCCTGTTTGTTGTGCTGATGGCATTATACAGCAGGGTTCATTATCGTGCCAAGCCCGCCGTGACACGGGACCTTGTTTATTTTAAGTTCCCATCCATAAGAACCATGACTTTCATTCTGCCGAGTGCTTGGCGAAAGAACAGTCACTACCCACTTCCAAGTCTTAGGTCAGACCTGGTCGGGGCTTGAACCCACGACCTTCCACTTATGTAGCATAAACCAAGTTTAGAGCCAATATAGAAATCACCCTGTCCATTACAATATTGTGTCAGTTCCTCGTCTTCCATGCCTATGAATGGATTTTGGACAAACCTGACACAAATGTAACCCAACACAAGGCACTGTTTTACATACCAAATTCAGGGGTAATGACCCCACAGCCAAACCTATGTGGGTTGTATAAGTCAACTTCATGGACATTTCTATAGTTTGGTCTTTAAGGGTTTTGTTTTCTTGTATTTTTGTGACTTCAAACCCATCCATTACTTTCTTAAGTTTTTTAAACTACATTCAGATCCAATTATTGAGAACTTTTTGATTTCTTATGATTTTTCAGATTTTTTTTTGAGAATATCAAGTCACAAAAATGCATCCTTAATAGGATCACATTATCAGTACCCCATAATGCTTGTGCAAAATATTTTTGAAAAAAGTTTATGTGTTGTAAATTCCCAGAATAACATTGTTTTTATAGAAAAACATCTCATTAAAATAGACAGTTTAATAAGGTTCTTGTTTTCTCTTTTTCAGGGAAGTTGGGAAATACACCAAGGCCCCCTACCCCTTGGCAAATACTCAGAATTACTCAATTAGTATGACAAGCATTAAAAAGATAAGCTTGGAAAATATTAAATGTTAATTAATCTAAACATCTCAGACTGTTTGAAGATATTGAAGGTGGAATCGGCATCTAACATCAATAGTTAACATTTATTAGAATTAATTTTTTGTATGTACACTCATTACCTGTCTTTCATATTTTTGATATTATTTGGGAATATTTCCCAGTTTTGATATATATTTTTTACATTATTTTTAAGTTTTAAACTTGATATCTGTTATACACATTGTGCAATATATTTAGTATCTGTTAAGGTATTTTGATAATAAACTTTACACTTTTTTTTAACAATTTGTTGTTCTGACTTTATTTAATATAAAGTGTTTAGCTTAGGCTCCTTAAAAGCTTTAACCTGAACAAAGATGCTCAAGATTAGCTATTCAAATCCCCTTTTGGCTGTCTCCTGTTGTCCATAAACTTTTCCTTAAATGACTTCTGCTCTAGACCCAGTTAACCACTCAATGGCAAATGAACTTGGCAGAGATATTGCCAGGTATAAATTCTTTCTCAAGTTTGCAAAGGTTGACCTTGACATTCAAGGTTACATTGACCAGAAGTAATAAAATCTTTAAAAATCATCTTTTCATGAATCAAAACAAAGAACTCAACACTCAGCAGACTGAAAGGACTCAACACTAAACGGACTGCAAGTAGACTCTAACAACACAATGATTTGGCAAAACCAAGGTGTCGGTTTACATGAATCATAACTGGAAACTCTACAAAGTTTGTAAGTTTACCTTGAGCAGAGCAATATTCAGGGACACACCTGAAGAAGTAAATTTCATAAACTGAATGGGGTAGAAGCATAGTGCCTAAAGCTCTTCGAAGTTTGCAAATCTAGCTAACCTTGACTATATTCAAGGTCACAATGACCTTAAGAAGTAAAACTGTTAAAACTGCTTCTTGTCTTGAACCAAAATGCCTAGCAGCTTGAAATTTCATACTTGTTAACATTTGATCTAAAAAGCCCTACCAAGTTTTCAAAGCTTGTTTCAATAATTTCATTATAATTCTTATTTCTACCATGTCCTTAGGTGAGCAGTTTAAGGCCCATGGGTCTCTTTTTAGAGGTTCCAATGTATGTTCTCTGACAACAATTTTGACTGTGGCTTTTACACAGCCATGGATAAAGGAAGCATGGAATGGATAAAATAACAACAAGAACATAAAATACTTAGCACCATAGAACTTTGGTTTATTACATAAGAAGAGTTAAGCTAGACCATAATAACAAGTTAAGCTATCTGAAATACAGAATTCAATACATAATGTGTGGTGGCTATGTGTGTGTGATTTCTGAACATATTGTCAAGTTACTATGGAAACATACTGTAGGGTTACTATGGAAACACAAGTCTTGCTGCATATCTAGAGTAACATGGAACAAAAACTTTATATCACATTTTTAAGGCAGGCAAACATTCAGCAAGGCACTTTTCATGTAAAGGGAGATAACTACGTAAGACTAACATTTACGCACATTAAATAAAATTGAGATTTTTGGAGAATCTGATATTTCTTGTTATTTGGCACAATAAATGTGTTAAATGTCCCCTTGAGATTGTTTTACTTATCACTGCAAAATTAAAATACATTTATAGTGATAGTAGAAACTTATAAAAGCCATACAAGTGGTGTGGATATAAATAACATTCAATAACTTATGCTTTTTCATTTATCGTCCAAAAACATAATTTATGTAACAGAAACAATTTAAAAATTCTTTGAGAAGTTTATCAAACAGTGAAAAGTCTAAGGAAATTTTTAATTGAATATGTCTTATACATTTTTATGTAACTAATGGTGATTTACCAGTAGTTATACAAATGACATGGCATACTTAAAAACACCACTGTTCTCAAACAAAATGTGCCATGGCAAACGTTGTGAATGTACGAGATATAGTTCTAATATGTGCCATGCCAAAATAAAAGAAAAATAGATTTTTTAGAGTCAATTATAGTGACTAAAAGTTTCTGTGGTAGGCATTGTTACAACATACACAAGTGTCGGAAGGTGTAGGGTTATGTTTGCAGGAATGCAACAGGTATGGTATGCTAGTGACCTTAACAGCAGCCGAGAGTCGATCTGGCTCACCATTGGACCACATGATGCCTGCCTATGTTTGTGCAAATTAGTCCATTATTTCCATTTGCTATGAATATTATCATTTGGAGGAATTTTTTTAATGTCAATGTTTGTGCAAATAAGTTATTGTTTCCACTGGTTAAGTTCAACAGAACTTAAAAGGAAAAGATTTTAACATTATTCCAAATTCATTGGAAAAAACAGCATGCACAAACATTATGATATCATGTGATACATGGTGATTCCATTTTCATCTCATCTGAAAGACTGAAGGTTTGAAATCTGTTAAAATCTGTATAATAATAAAATATACAATATATAAAACATCTTCATATAATGTTATTCTGAAATAATTCAAATCCATTAAAAATTACCATTAAAAATGTTGATTTTATTCAAGGAGTGAAAAAGTTAAAAATTTTGAAACTGTTTCATTCAGATCATTTTGTAAAAAGGTCTTGACAATTTTAGCAAAATTCCTGGTTAAAAGCAATTCAAATCCAGAAAAATAAAATTTTAAGAAAATGCTGTTTCAAATCTTAAAATCATTTCGTAAAAATTTAAAATGCCAACATTTCATATAGCAACTATTCTGGTTAAAAGCAATTTGAATTATGGAACAACAAAACCAAAAATGATAAAAGTAAATATGCTAAAAATTATAAGTGCTGACATTACGATTGGAAAGAATCAAATTCTGCATCAGTTGTACAAAACAAATATCAAAATTCAGATCTAATGGTTGTTACAATTTGTTTAGAGCCAGACAAAAAAAATCAAAACAAAACTAGAATACATTTTTGTATTATCATGCAAAAATGACTATAACAAAAAAAAATATGGATATCTGTTGTGATGAGAAAATTATACAGTGACAAAAAAAAAAATTAAAAATGTAAAATGATGATCAGCAATGAATATATTATATCAATGAAGCAGATTATATCAAAATGACACTTTTATGAAACAGGCTATAGTTTTACTGCTACAATACTGTGTGGCCATATAATATTTTTTGTATATACAATTATGCATCAAATCTTATCATTATTATTTTAAGATATATTTCCTCTTCAGTCGCGACACTTATTATATAAAATGTCAAAAAAAACAAAAAATAGAAATTGTGTCCAATTCATTGATTTCTGTTGATCAAATAATTTAAAGCCCCAAAACCTCAATTTTCTGAAACTCATCTACTGCTCAAGCTTGGTATCAAATTAAGTGTGTCATTTTACATCCGTGCATATTCATTAACATTGTGTACTCTATGGTCAAAGAAGATGTCCTTTTTAACATACATGTTACATAGATGGCTTTAATTTGCATTGAGACGCAGAACATTGTGGGTTTTTTTTTTTTTTTTTTTTGGCTTATTCAAATGTTTAACCTACTCCCACCTTTGAAAACCCATAACAAATTCAATTAAATTAAATACGCAAAACACGCTTCAAAGTATGACATAATAATGCACAGATTCCTTTTGAAATCATTTCGAGCAAAGATAAATATCAAAAAATTAATTTTGTGTGGCCTTAAAGAGATAAATTAAAAAAAGAACAATAATCTCTATACAGTTTTGAAATTAAAAAATATGCAAAATACAATTAAAGCATTTAATTATACTGAATACTAAAACATCGATTGAAACAAATTGCCCCCATGTATACAGGTCCAGGTAACCATGACAATTAGGTCAACAATGTAACCATGGCAATGTGTTGACCTAATGAACTCCCAATCATATCACATTACTTATCAAAATAAGTTTATTTATTTATCGTTTATTTCTTGTGAATTGTCAACAATTTATGAGTTATTTAGGACAATAAACTGTTAGAATTGTTGCTTGCCAACTGAAATCTGTATATACTGTTTGAACAACTTGATGTTTCAAGGGTGCAACTTGAACGTCTTGATATTTAAGGTAATACAGACTAGTAATAAATAGCTTATATTGAGGCAATACCAGTTATAGTTGAAGTTGTTTACAACATGCATTCATGGTACATTGTGAACTGGTTGGAATGCAACATATAAGTTTGGTTTCTTTTAACTTTTTCACTTCTTACACGGAATGACACTCAATTTCAATTTCACTTGGACCTACAAAGATTTATCAGCCAGTATGGTATAACAGAGCACATTTACCTGGCAAACAAAACTCAAAACTGTGGGGACCAATATTTCTGTTCCTTCCACTCATATTTTGTAGCACAAAGATCCACACTAGTCATTGGCATCTGAGAAATTTACAAGTATACTTCAAGTAAACAGTTAGCAATCCTTTTAGGGTTGTTTCAACTCATCTAATGCCTTTTGTAGGAGAAGAAGCTGTGTTCATTTGATCTGTACCCTTGTACCATTTCCACTTGTTTAATCAATCTTGGCAGGAGGCCACATAACTGTAGGGACTATGGCATTATAATTAAGATTTCAGAACTGTGCAGACTGCTAAACAACAATGCAGACCGCTAAACATTACAGCACAGACTGCTTAACATTACAGCGAAGACTGCTAAATGTTACAGCAAAGATGGCTAAACATACAGCGAAGACTGCTAAACCTTACAGCGAAGATCGCTAAACCTTACAGCACAGACTGCTAAACATTACAGCCCAGACCACTAAACGTTACAGCTCAGACTGCTAAACATTACAGCACAGACTGCTAAAAGTTACAGCCCAGACCACTAAACGTTACAGCTCAGACTGCTAAACATTACAGCACAGACTGCTAAAAGTTACAGCCCAGACCACTAAACGTTACAGCTCAGACTGCTAAACATTACAGCACAGACTGCTAAAAGTTACAGCCCAGACCACTAAACGTTACAGCTCAGACTGCTAAACATTACAGCACAGACTGCTAAAAGTTACAGCCCAGACCACTAAACGTTACAGCTCGGACTGCTAAACATTACAGCACAGACTGCTAAACATTACAGCACAGACTGCTAAACGTTACAGCCCAGACCACTAAACGTTACAGCTCAGACTGCTAAACATTACAGCACGGACTGCTAAAAGTTACAGCCCAGACCACTAAACGTTACAGCTCGGACTGCTAAACATTACAGCACGGACTGCTAAAAGTTATAGCCCAGACCACTAAACGTTACAGCTCAGACTGCTAAACACGACAACAAGTGGTTGTAATTGGGCAATATATAACCACAATCTTACACAACTATCACATAAAAATTACATCCAATCAAAAAACACATCTCGCAGTTCTAGCATACTTCATTTATATCAAGTTACTGGCCTTGGATTTACTAACTTTCTCAAATGGCCTCCAGGGGACACTAATAATTCTTGGGGTGTCCAAATCTACAAGCCTATTGCAGAATTTTCACATTTTTTCAAACTCTGAGAGTGATGTCTCGTCCTGTTTTTTTTAAAATAAACATGTATATAGATCATTATTTTTGTAGAGGAAATTTTTGTTAAAAAAAATATCTATTTTGGACACCCTGTGTAAATGCTTATAATTTGTGTATCGAAAAAAAAAAAGAAAGAAAAAAAGAAATAATAATAATAATAAAAAATAATGAAAAAATTAAGCTGATAATAAAAAAAAATATTATTTACACTTTACAAGTACAATTTTACAAGTTGATGCAAACATGCAAACTACAAAAATTCTGGTAAAAATACAGTAATAATAAAAAATACAAATAAAGAAATTAAGATTTTAAGATGTTCAAATTTTAATTTGAAGCAACAGCACATATCAATTAATATTATGCAACCATGCAAATGTCAAACTCAGAAAATGTCTTGGTTATTACAACCAATAAAAGAACTTGTGTCTGCATCTAGTTGAAAAATTAGCTACATGTATTTTAAATTCAGTGTTTGAATTATTACCAACAACCTTAAATAACCAAGACATTTACTGTTTATTTAACTTTTATGTGCATTCATCATCTATTTTTCAATTATTCGACAATTTTATTGTCAGTTTAATAATTAATATGGCGTACATTACATTTATACAAAAATATCAATAAAAAAAAAATGAAAAAAAAAATCCTAAACATATTCATAGTATGTTTTTAACATACTGCAAACATGTTTTTTTCGTAACCTTGTATTCGTTTTGCATTTTTGAACATTTAAATTTTTAAATACTTGAAATTTTTAAAAGTAATTTTCATTTTATGAACCACTTATTTTTAGTCAAAACTTTTCCTTAAATCTTTAAATTTGAAAAAAATTATTACAATTTATCAATTATTAAAACACCAAGGATGTGTAACATTATTATTTTTTTTTTAAATTGTGAATTATTTGACAAAAATTCCAAAAAATTAAAAATTCATTTCAAACAAAAAACTCAGAAGCATAAGTCAGGAAGCTTCAATACACTGTGTGTTCAAATGTACCAAATATGTGTACAATGTCAAAAAACAATTTATAATTTTAAAAATCCACCGGTATTTAAGTATGTCAAATTATATATATTTAAAAAAAAAAAAAATTAAAAATTTTTTTAATTATAATTTCAAAATCATCCTCCAAACTAAATTAACTCTGTACAGTTATTATAAATATACAATATCACAGCTGGAGGTCAAAGGTCACATTGACAACCCGACGACATTAGTCGGAATTTGTTCGGGTTTGTATTTCCTGTATGTTTCCCTTTCATCATTAATGGCCGACTCCAATGTCAGACCAGAACTTGGAATATTATAATTCAACACATAACAGTTTGTTGTATCTTCCATATAACTGGTGAACTGATCATCATCAACAAAAATTAACATGGTCTATACTTTTCACATTTTACCACTGGAATTTTGTATACATAAAACAATAAAGTGACTCGAACAGTTGTATTCCGACATGTCTAACAGTTTTCCTTTTCGGAGGTCGCTAGCGAATCCCATACTGCCCCGACCACGACTGAACCATCCTCCGCAGTCTTTGCCCCGCCTTTCTCCATGGTAATCTGATCCATGCCATACCATTTTGGTATGCCTGCAAAATAAAAGTATGATTTTTTAAAATTATTTTGACAGCTAAGGCAAATACAGTCAAACCTATCTATAAAGGCCACCTAAGGGAAAAGTGGCCTTTATAGGCAGGTGTCCTTATATACAGGTTTAAAAAATATCAATAAAGACCACTGGGATAAATGACATTTATAAGCAGATGGTCCTTATATAGAGGTGTCCTTTAAAACATGTTTGACTGTATAGTCAAACCTCGTTATGATGGCCCTTATGATAAATTTGCCATCTTGTTTATTGCCACACTACGTATGTTGATGTCTCGTTTCCATTGCTTATTATGTATTTCTTTGAAAGTCTCCTCAATTTATCGACAAACCCCTTCACATTTGAACGAACAAGTGCTTGCAGTGACTTAATAAAATTCCTAAAAATTGGAGAAAATGTTTCCTTTAGACTTTAAGACTTTAAACTTACCATCGGTGGTCGGACAGGACATCTTTTCCATCAAAGGAATAAATTGTGAAGTTTTTATTAAACATTCCTCCAGTGCCATTAATTAAATGTTTCCATGACATGAACAATATCTGGTTCTGAAATTAGAAATTGATAATTTGATAAAAGCAAAATTTACCGCTAGTTGTCTTGTAGATCTATAAACACTATATAAGATAACACAGATTTTAACTGGGGTAATAGTGTGTTTTATGTCCAAGTCAAGATTCTTTCACAGTATGTGGAGAATACCACTGGCTATCTGCAAATAAATTCTTACATGAATGGGAATCAAACCCTTAATGTAAAAAATATAAAAGTAAACACATCAAGATATTGCAGCTGAGAGGCGCTGTGATTCATAAGCATGTTCTTTAGACCAACAACCACCAAGGCATCTACTGTGTTTCCATAAATTCAGTGCACATGGTTTTTATTCTTTATTTCTTTTAATTGAAAATGTTTCCATTAAACTATCAATAAAATGCATTTAAAATGCACTGACCTAACTAAATTATATTTTTAATTAAAAACATTATTGTTCAGTTCTCCTGTACATAGAGAAATTTGGCGAAAATTTTGGAAATTCGATCAAGTTAATACACCAATTGGGCCTTATTCAAAGTTACATCAGGGCATTTAGGGTCAGGTAAGTCATTGTTGCTCAGGTTTTTTCCAGGTGTGATCATCATGAATATTCCAGTTATGACATAACGCTTATAGTTGTTCCAAGTAAGAGGTTTGTTGTTTTGTTAAAGAGTTAAAAAATTGCTATATGTACAGAATTAAATTCACTTTTTCATGAATGAAATTTTTTTTTCCATATTAGGTCAGTATATTTTGTAATAAGTTTTGACAATTTTTTTGTGAGTTTGTTGGAAAATACGACTTTATTCTTGCATTTTCCATGTGCACTGAATTTATGGAAATACAGTACAAGTCTTTAGTTTATGTTGCTGTTCCAATCGCTTCGAATTGTAACCATCCAATGTAGCGGTCACATGTGTCCTACTCTTTTTTCGAACTCTACAGAGGTGTCTTTAGCCTGCAGTGAGACCAAGATCAAGACTACCTGCTAACAAGCTTGTTACAGCTCTAGTATGGGCAGGAAATGAAAGTCATCTCAGAAAAGTCCCGAGTGAGGTTCAAAAGCCAGTGACAGTACCACTCGGCCATGTCCACTGATAATAAGTCTTGGAATTATGAATGCTAAAACACCTTGCTTTTAATACTAACCTTTGAATTGACAATAGGAATATTGTTATTGTGGACTATTGATGCTAGATTTTGATTTGGTGAAGATAAGAAGGCTCTAAAAGTCATGCCTCTCATTCCCGCCCTCCAGGACTCTCTGTAACATCTGGTATCTGCCCCACCTATACCCCGCAAAAATCCAGTCATTGGTGTGTTCATGGCATACATATATATCTAAAAATAAACAAACACAGATTTCATTAATTTTTCATTTATAGTAATGCTGTAGTAACTTGGAACATCCTTATCACCGCCACCATAGAAAATGGTGATCTTGTCAACTATTCATGTCATAATAAGCAGTTATTGGACAGTTTACCTGTTCTCTGAAGGATTGTATTGTTAAACACTGGTTTATGTGTCACAATTATGTACTTTCCATGAAAAAAGTTTCAATGGACAAGTATTTCTTGACAAGTTCTCTAGAATCTATGACACATAACCAACACTTCTGGAAGTAATTTTTATCTGGTCTAACTCTTACAAAAAAGAAATATTTTGTGTATTATTTGGTCTCAACTGACCCTTTAGATCATTTAACTTTTTAAGCCTTTATAACCAAATAACCATCATATGGTTTTGACTAACTCAAAGTAAAAATCTATGTCATAATGAAAGCCCATCACTGTACATTGATGTAAATGCTGTAATATTACCATTAAGAAGTGCGCAAAATAAATAAATTCAAAACTTAGAAAAGTTTTGATATTTTTTTTAAAACATTTGTAACTGTACAAAATGTTACATAAATAATCAGTGGCCACTAACCCTAGGCTGATCACCCTGCATGACATCATCGTTCCTTGGTAGTACGATATTTACTGGTGTTGTTGGCTGAAAAAGATAAATAACAAATTGTAAATAAAACTGGACACTGACCATGTATCTAACCTGCTACATTGACCAGGTAGAGAGAATACCCTGCAGAATTATTTACCAACTGGTATCGACTACTCATTCACTTCATTAAATAAATAAATAAATAAATAAATAAATAAATGAATTTAAAATTCTAGCATCTAAGATTGTAACTTGGTTTATCTCCCCTTAGAACAGCAACACATGTTCATTATTAATAACACATTTACCACCAGTTCATAACATTAGCTTACATCAGATGCTGACATTAGGTACAGGACATTCTCTCACATAAATCATTTTGTACCATGTCAATGCATACCATAGATTGTACCATACACTAGACTTTTCATACCATACATTTGAACATTTTGTACAATGCTGTTTGGTACCATATTTCAGCAAGAATATATCCCTTGATCTTTCCATCCTATGCCTTGGAAATTTCAGGTACCATGCCTCTAAAAGATTCAACATCTATTTATAATCCTAACTGGATGTGCACAAGACAAATTCATCCATCTACTTTTCATTCCACATGAAATGTGACAATGTAAAATGAGACATTCAAACATTCAAACAAAACAAATTTTTGTTACATGTTTTGACTCAAGTATGGTATATATGATGTTTGAATGTTAGAAAATATCCCAGATGTGGTTCGAAATGGCATGGTATAAATTAAACAAGTAATGATATGAAATCTTATAAGCTATGGTACAAAATGGCATGGCACAAAATTTAATTTGTCAGTACGACAGAAAGTGCATAATCCCCAACATCCACATTGAAGGACAATGACAACAGCATACCAGTAGCGGTACTTAGTACAAAGTGTAAAAACTGAACATAAGATTCACTAAAGCTCAAGTCTGTTTTTTTTGTCTAAATTTCACAGAATCTGATGTCTTTCCTTAGGTACTGTAGTTAAGGCTCAATTTAGGTTAAAACTGACTTAAAAACTTCACTGTTACAATTAAACATGCTGTGTCGATCAGTGTGTCACCGACCTGAGAAATATGGCTATTATACAAAAGTAATGGTAAAAGAAGAAATTGTACAAAAATGATAAAAGAAATATGTGCACCCAGCAAACATAGGAGGGAAGAAAATCTTCAAAATAAAACAGAGAAGAAAAAAGGAAAAATTCTGAATATATAGATCATGCAATGCTGGCATTTTGGTGGAATACAGGTAAAACTGAAACTTGAAAAAAAAATAATGTGGATATAGTGTAATCACTTTTCACATGAAATAAAGGTGTATAAACAACTGAAAAAGAATGCTTAACATTAATTAATATAAATAAAATTAGGAAGTGGAATAAAAATAATGTGTTTCCATGACAACAAAAATCCTTTTCATTATACAGTAGAGCATAAAACAGTGGCAAGCAAGAGCAAGACAAAGATAATGTGGCCTCAAAAAAAGCTCATAAAAAGCAGTGTTTATAGTGTTGTAACATTAATGTTTGCAGTTTGGTTAGGTTTTCCTCGTATAATTTGGGCCTCAAGCCTATTTAAAATCAAATGATAAGTTTAGTTTGCTCCGAGTTTCAGGCTCAGTATAGACCCAGCTTCATGGTCCTGGGTACTAGGTTTCATTAGTTGGGGATTAATGTGTTTAGGATCGGTTATTTGGTGCTTTATTATGTGAGCAATATACAAAAGAATGGAACATATGTCAGATGATTAAAAGCAATTGATATCATAGTCCACAGCGTGGATGTATTTTTGGAAGCAAAATGCATATCTAAAGTCTGATTTTGCATTAGAAAAGAATGAGAAAGTAAAGAAAAAGTTAGGCAACCAGGATGGGAAAATGAGTCTCAAAGCTATAGTATTAAAGAAATGTAGCAGGTAAAGGATTGTTCTGAAAACTATTTTATACATTAACATGCATTTGCTTAAAAGTTGTTTTTTATCCCTAACTACATTTTCAGGGCATATTTCTAATTTTTGAATTTTTTATTAACTACATTTTCAGGGCATATTTCTAATTTTTGAATTTTTTATTAACTACATTTTCAGGGCATATTTCTAATTTTTGAATTTTTTATTATCATAAGTGAAACCTGCACTAATGCTACCAGGCACCGCATGGTAACACATGGATGACAACTTCATTATGTTACCAGGCACCAAATATCTTCAAGGCACCACATGGTACCATTTGTAAAATCTCTATTGTGTAACCAAGCAACAAATAGTTACCAGGCACCACATAGTAACATGAAATATACTAATGCTAAAAGACTACCAGGTATCACATGGTAACATGAGTGAATCCACGAGTTCAATAGAAAAATATTCTTATTCATCTCAAAGCGAGTCTTTAATAAATCTTTTGATGTACAAAATGACATATAGATGACAATAAACAGTGACCAGACAATGGACAATAGAAGTGACCACAATGACCACTGACCACAGAAACAGACCCAAGTTGCAGATGTTATTTGTGTGTGAGCTAAAAATGTGAAACAAATCTGTTGTCAAGAAACAAACTAAAAGAAAACAAAAAACAGTGAAGTGAGTGTTAATATTGCAGTGCTTTAAAGTGAAAAATTAATTTTAAATTTACCAGTGTTCTTGGAGAAGGACGCTAAAAATATTGAAAATTTATAATATATGACTGTTAGTACCAAAACTATGTATACACTTGGTAAAGTCTTGTTGTTATATCAAAACTGAAGTACTATGAACTGTCATTATTAAAAATTAATATACAATATATATATGTAAAAGGGTATCTGTAAATCAAGAAATTTTTATGTCAACTATGGTAATTTATAAAATAAAACATGTTTCTTTTTTTCACATAAAATCTGTATAAAAAGATCACTTATGAGACCTAAGAAATATATTGAACTTTTATAGATGCTTTTAATATGCTCAGGTTCTCTTAAAATAAAACATGTTTTTTTTTTTCACATAAAATCTGTATAAAAAGATCACTTATGAGACCTAAGAAATATATTGGACTTTTATAGATGCTTTTTATATGCTCAGGTTCTCTTCGGTTGAAACACAAAGTAAAAGGAACCTATAACAGAGGTTTTTATACAGCAATGGTTGTTATTGCAGGTTTTACTGTACTAAATTACTTTCATGTCTTTTTGTGACATTGACTGCAAAAAAAACCAACTTATATTTAAATATAGACAATAATTTTATTAAACACTGTGTTACTCTAAGAAATTTATGCGATATGCATTTGTAAGTGGTTTATTAAATTTCAATATTTGCAATAGTTTTATTTATTTAAGCATGACCTGTAACTGTTAGGAATTTACTAAATACTAAAACAGAACACAAAAATTTCCTGATTTACATCAAAATATAAAATATTTAGTGCAAAAGTATACCGGTCAGTACAAAGTGACTTTCAATTTTTTCCTCCGTTTTAAACTCAATAATGAATAATTAACCCATTTTAAGATCAGATTTTGTAGTAAATTTGATAGAAAATCTGGTTTATCACTCCATTTACCAGGAAAACAAAATCTGATCTAGAAACTTAATGTTTAAGTCTGAAACATTTCAAAACAGCCAAGTGATTGGTGGAGTCAACAACAAATCAAAACTGTCAATACAATAACAAATCAAATCTGTTGATACAACAACAAATCAAAACTGTTGATACAATAACAAATCAAATTTGATGATACAACAACAAATCAAATTTGATGATACAACAACAAATCAAATCTGATGATACAACAACAAATCAAAACTGTTGATATAAGTGATGTGACTTATATAATACTTACTGGAGCTACTGTTGGCTGTGGTAATGGAATAGTCTCACCTCCAAGCTGAAACAAAAACAAAAACATTTTAACTTTCAATGTAAAATGCAAAATATTCAATGGATCTTGTTTAAAAATATCTTGAACCGGTACTTGTTTTATACAAAAATACTAGAAATTTCTTTCCACAACTTTGCTGTGTAGTTGCAAAACATGAAAAATACCTCCACTTAAGGAACACTGCACTACATTTCATTAACATTGGACTTAAATATTTCGGTGGGAGTTATGTCAGTTTCATCATGATTGACATATTATGTTAATTTCCACAAAACACCAGTCTTGCTAGGAACGTAACTCTTGACTGCATAATGGATTGAACTTTGATTGCACTGAATTTATAGGGTGATTATTTCAGTTGGTCACACAAAAATTGAAAGATTTTTGCAATAAAATGTGAGATAGTCATGCTGATCGGTAAACTACATAGTAATTCAAAATTGAACTTTCAATGGTGCCACTGTCAATAAGCCCTGTCCGCCTTTGAACACGTTTGTTTCACAGATTAAAGATCATAATTGCCTAACCAAAGTTATTGGAAAAAATCTTGAGTTGCTCTAAAAAGGGATATTGAACAGAATTCAAGACTACTGTAAATATATAGCACTGACTGAGTACCGGTAGCTTGATTTATTCCTTATCCAATATCAGCTTCCAAAGTGAATCATTTTTCTTTATGCAACTGATATATCTTATTGTTTTATATTTTGGAGATATAATATAATTTTTTATACAATGTAAGAAGATATCAATCACATTGTACATGGATGTTTATTTTGTTATTTCGGAATATGTAATAAAAACAATACCAAAAGCTTAACAGAAAACCGATATTACAGCTAGCACACTGATTTAGCTATATATACTTTTTAAACAGGTTTAAAAAACAAATAACCCAGATAATCAAACAGGTAAGCTTCTACTTGAAGCCAAACAATCTCTAAATATTTGAACACAAAAGTATTTTTTTAACAAATTCTTGTTATAATACTCCAAATATGATTTAAGCATTTCCCAGTATGGCAGCAAAAAAGCAAAGGGTTACTACTGCTTGAATTATGTTGGAAATGAAATGACAGTGGGAGATAAATGTCTACATGTTGCCTGTCAAACAATGTGGAGACCGTAATTTCTGGAAGTGAAATCTCGCTTTAATACATATATGTAGCATGATTGGATCAAACCATTCTAAATGTGGGGATGAAAGCTCATTTCGTCTATGAGTTTTGTTTCAAATTTGTTGGAGGATTTTTTACCCGTTTAACAGTGCCCAAAAGCACTATATATGAGCAAAATAGCTACTGGCCGACTAGCATCCAGACCAGAAAAACACTTATGACATTTCAAAAGCAACTTTGGACATAGAATAGAAAGCTTTAAAATTACATCGAAGAAAAGCAGTATATAGGTTTTTTTTTTTCTTGAAGAAGCCTAAATAATCTTAAAGTAATAGCTTGAATGATAAGCTTGGAATCTTTAATATGTACATACATGCTTGGATACAATAACAATAAAAGGAAATAAAAGGCAGAAAAATTGCTTTTATGAAATATATAAGAAATAGATCTATATATATACAGTTACAAGATGAATATGAAAATACATGTTTACAATATAATGTAGCTTATGACTTGTACATAAATACGTGTATCAAAAATGCATCATGTGTGTACCTAAGGTATTCTGGATATAGACAAGTTAAAAATGAAATAGTTCAAATGCCTCAAAAGATGGACAATGTCTTTTTTGTTTCCAATTGATAGTTTGTAGAAAGAAATCGGATTAATACAGCAAAAATTTCAATCAACTCATTTTTAAAGCAAGGGTGTGAAATAAAGTAGTATTCAAAGTTTTAAAAACTACAAAGTTCTTTCAAGATAGAGAATTCATTTCAATTCAATACCTGGACATGTATTATTACCACTAATGTTACGGATAATCTTTTTTCCACAGATTAAAATTAAGAAAGCTATTAAGTATAGAGTAAGACCTGGATTCATTGCCTCCTTTTGTTAAATCAGATTTTGACATTTTAAAGCAGTTTGTTGACAGTACAATATAAAGCCTTGATTCATTGTGGCCATTTGTTAAGTCAGATTTGGATGTTTTCAAGGAGCTTAGTGATAAATTGAGGGACATGCAATTATCAAGAAAATACATAAAGGCAACTGATATTGGGACAGCAAAATACGGTAGCAATAAGCGAAGTATGAAAGTAATTAAGGGACAGTATAAGGTGTGCGTATACTATCTACCCGTTCACATACTGTATATGTCATGTCAATGTGTGATCAGCTCGTTTTTTCATTCAAGTGTACAGATATCCAAGATGAAGCTCCATTTAAATAACCAATTTGAAAGATGTGGCAAAGATTTAAATCAAAATTATTTTGGTTCCATGATATAACGAACAAGAAAAAAACAAATAAAAAACAAAATAAAACCAGAAATAAGACAAAAGGCTGTTTTTCAGGCCAGATAATTCAGAGTTGTCCCCCTTTGTTCTCCCAGTACCGTAATACAAGTCTATGTGATCTGTTGTGACAGAGTTGCCCCCCTTGATACCCCCAGAAATCCCATTATTATCATTCCCAGCACCATAATTATCATACACTTGTATAAATATTTCTGTAAAACCAACAACATCATCTTGTGTGTATTCATTATTTCTAGTTCATTAATCACCCGTTTACCTGTCAGTTTATGAAATGTATCAACTGATATACATTGTATAATAAAAAATACACATAATCAGAAAAATCAGACATTATTTATAACATACAAAATATGTGACACATCTAACCCAAACCAGACTTATTTGTTTTTTGTAGTATTTTGGAAATTAAATTACAGTACTTCAAAAATGACATCAGAAAACTGCAGACATTCAATCGATGAATGGCAACACATGATGTCATAATCATGTACAACTATAAAAACCCAACTTAGAATTTATTCTTCCAAAATAGTCATCTATAAAATACACAGTCAAAAGTACATTTAAGATAAATGGCAAAATTTAAAACGAAATAAAATATGGAAGAAAATGACATATGACATCACATATAAATCATACACTTGATAAAACCATTTTTCATTCATGTATGACTTCTCATCTCGTTATTTTGTACAAAATTTCAAGACTTTGTTCACAATTCATGTATCACCTTATTCAGATATCTGATTTATCGTTGAAGTTTAATAGTAGACAAATTTTTTAAAATTGATTAAATGGTCAATAAGTATGGTTTTTGTCTGACATGTCACATGTATAATATGTATACCAGTAATATTCATAAATTATAATAATAAGCCATGATTATAAATACACATTTACAAATATATAGAGGTGATGTCGTAAAGCCACTGTACTGGGGGAAAAAGACAAAACTTGAAGCTGAAAATGCAATCTTCTTAGATACATATATCAGATATTCTTAGGAATCTGTAATACTGCAAATACAGTTAATTAACATCGACCCATAGCCAACATTTGTTCAGTCAAACTTTAGTGTTTTAAAGGGCTTTGATGATAAATTTAGGGAGACTTGTAAATAAAGAAAACCACACACACACACACACAAAAAAAAAAAAAAAAAAGAAACAGATTTTTGGACTTCAATATACTGTGGCAATAAGTGAGGTGGCAAAGATATGGAGGAGCATTATAATGAGGCTTTACTGGAATTAAATGGGAGACGAGGATCAAAATGAGGAGAGTTGGCAGGTATACACTGCTAAAGATTTGCTTGGTTTTATTACAAGGGAGAATTGACAATGGTAAAATACAGGTGTCAACAAGAATACCAAATATGTATCTAAGAAGAGATAGTATAAACCTGAAAGCAAATGGAGAGAGAGAAAAAATAAATGATGTGAATGTAAAAATGTGAAGAAAAAAAAAGTTAAAAAAAAATTAAAATAAAATTTTGTTGTAATTGTGGACTCACCCGTACGGCTGATGTTGTCTACATAGATAATAAAGGTAATACACAGATATAGAGTGCTAAGTAAAATACAGGTGTATACAGGTAAACAACATTGACCTGCATGCTTGACCTTCAATAAATATATGTAATGGACCAGTTCATTTATGTACAGGGAACACAAGTGTTTATTTTGTATACATCATGGCAAAATGTATTGTTTATGTATGAACTGCCAATCCTAACATCACAAATTAATAGATGGATCATTGTATACCGGTATCAATATTCCTAATGAAAGGTCAACCAGACAGGTCATTGTTGTTTGCCTACCTAAAGGTAAAACCCCAAATATAAACAAAATATAGTACAAGCTCCAGAAATCTTAAATGATGAGAAAAAAATCTTCATGATTTCAATCCTAACCAGATCCAATGATTCAACTTCCCCCAGGAAGAAGAATGGATACTGGATAAAACAAAACTAGTCTAGTTTTTAAGAGTTGTCAGAAATATGAACAGCATAGCTGATGCTTACAAAATTGCCATTGGCTACTAATTTCAGAGAATTTCTTTCAGAAAGTAACCAAAATCAAATTTATGAGAAAAAAACTTTTAAAAGGACTATATTTTCATAAATTTTGGAAATTTGGCTATTATTAATTTTAAATTTCTGGAAACTTACAATATTGACACATAAATACTTCTGTATCACAGGAAATTTTTCTGCATTTATAACATGACAATTGGAGAACAAAATAACTCTAAACTAAATACTTTGTATAAATCTTTCAGATTTTGTATACAAAATGAACTTTTCCTTGCCCTGAATTGATTACAGATGAGATTCTGGAGGTTGTACTATAATTATACTAGACCATTAATCTACCAACTAAAAAGTGTGTGGGTAAAACAGTTATGGAAATGTTACATAGTACTTTAACTCACCTGACTGTGTCAGAGGTTACATATTGTGATAAAGGTATGTAAATCTTGTCAATGTGACATGTGTGAATCGTTAATTTCCAGGGACAATATGCATAATCAGAAACTCCATCAAATGATATTACTAAACATGTTGATCGTTTGCTGTGACTAACGGTTTATGTTGTGTTCACTGATGTCAAATTTGGGTATAAAAATCCAAAGATTTTTTCTAGACTTGTAGGCTCTTAATGAAAAGAGGATGAGATATCAGAAAGGGTTTAACTGCGTATCCAGCATTATCTATTGGCGACAACTACTATTGTTCTCACTGGTTACTGTGGATGTTAAGACTGTATCTTCTTCCCATTTTTTCCAGAAACATGAACTTCAACAAATTTTTTTTTACACAACATTATCTTTCAATTTATGAATATTTTAATGACTTTGCTAAAAGTTCTCTTTCAAAGAGTTAGTATAAACAGGTGTATCTGTGTGTCAGGTGGAGGGGGAGGGGCTCAACAAGGGAGATAATCACAAGGCTACTGTGAAATCATTTTTTGTGTTGGTATCCAATTCTCATGACACTAAACAATAACATCTTGTGTAGTGGTAAAATCATGATTATAGTTTTTGTTTAAAGTTAATTTGTAATATTTACAATTTTACTGACATATGAATTTGTGGGCCAGGATATCCAAGAAATCAATGGAAACTAAGACACCACAAAAATGAATGATTTCACAGTATCCGTTTTAGATGTGGATAAATATATAGTGAAGTACTCTAAGAACCCCTCTGAGAAACAAACTAAAACTACAAATACCCTACTACAATAATAGATATATAAGTAATATATAAACAATATTTACCAGAACTTTCTTGAATCCACTCTGAATTCTGATATATAATTCTTCTTCCTCTAAAACAAAAGCTAGAGTTCCGACGGGTAATTGACGACCAACGGCTACTAAATCACGTAAACTCTTAAATGTTGCTGCTCCCTAAGGAAGAAATATATACAAAATTATGACACAGACCTAGCAATGTAAATACCAGTACGTTGTATTGATAATGGTCTAAACAACAAATTAACTACATGTAACCAAGTGCAGTAAAACCTGTCTATAAAGGCCACCAAAGGGAAACAGTAAAAGTAACCTTTATTGACAGGTGACCTTTATATACAGGTTCAAATAATATGAATAAAGAACAATTGGGATACAGTTCTAATGGCTTTTATAAGCAGGTTGTCCTTATATAGAGGTGGTCTTTAAGGCAGGTTGGACTGTAGGTTTTTCAGTGCTAATTTTCACTTATGTTGCTGTCAAAAATTGATGGCAAAAATTTATACCACACTTAAAATACATTTGTAACTTTTACTAGACAACTGACATTAATATAAACCGTCTCCTCTTCTGATGTGTATTCTTCACTCAAGGGTACAATATGAAAATTAATTTAATCAAAGTTTATTGAATGTTTTTAATATAAAAAATTCTGAAATATTCATGAAATTTATTTACCAATAATAAATCAGTGAAAAAACAGCATGCGAAAAAGTTGGAAATTAAAAACCATGTATGTTTAGCAGCTAGTATAGGTTATATACCAATGTACCGTATACATAGTATAATCTAAACACTAACTGAAACATAATACACTAATATTAATATTATAATTACACTAGATGATGATCCACTGTCTGATCCAGAACCAGGTCTACCTGGTGGTCCAGGAGGTCCAGGTGGTCCACGAATACCATTAGTTCCTGATCTACCCTCAGGTCCAGGTGATCCACGGTCTCCTTTTGGTCCCTAGAACAGGAAGTAAATTGATTTCATCTATTATTGTTTTAAATAGCAGACTTGGGATATGGAATTCTCTGATAGTGCCATATGATTTATACCTGTCAATGTTTTTTTGGAGAAAGATACGAAAAACTTTTATTTAATATTGCAAATTTCTGGAATACAGAATTTTTTAAAAGGAAACAATGAACTTATGTTATTCCATATCCATTGGAAAATCTTGTTCCACACAAACAATATGAAGTATCATTTGATAAGCTGGTGAACGCCAAATTTTTCCAAACATTGGTATAAAAAGGTATACATGCAAAGACAGACACACAGCCAAACAGAGTACAACAGTACCCTTTGCTTTGTAGGTAGAGGACTAACAAGAAAGACTAACAAGAAAAAGCACCATTCAGATAAAAGATTTTGAAAGTGGACCCTTCTGAAAAATCCTGAATACTGCTCACTTACAGAGCAATCACTCTACCAAAAGTATAAATAAAAATTGTTATGTATAGATCCATAGTTCTCTAAACAATGAGCTAGATATATCATTTATTTTACCTGTGGTCCTGTTCTGCCATCACGTCCTGGAGTACCATCACGACCATTTTGTCCTGTCAAATATAATAATATGAAATAAGTCTCAGGGGCATCCAGTCACTTGAAGTGAAAGTCTCTCGTGATGTATTGAAGACTTCATCATAGCTGAATAGATGAACATCTCCAATTAAACCAGGGATAATAATGGCTTTGAACAATATTTTTGTGGCATATATTGCTAAATCTCATTTTTCTGAACTTTATATTTTACTTTATAAACAATAACCATTGATATGTAAAAGTGACTGATACCTGATGCTTAAGAAAAATCAGCAAATTCTGCAAGAGTTTTTTTTCAATTACAGTAAGCCCTTGTTATAATGATCCTGGATAAATATGACACCTTACTAAATGCTAGAATACTTTGGTCTATTTCTTTTCCAGTCACACATGATTTATCATCACTAAACTTCTATGCAACACTGAGATCTGACTGATCTACAAATACTGGGGTTGAATAGACAAATTAGTGACCACCATATGGAAAATGATGTTAAACAGTTGTATGTGCATGAGTATCAACTGCCTTGCAACGGTAAAGGTCTCTTATATTTGTAGAGTATTTTTGTTCTGCCTATTGTAACATCAGGACAGAGAATTAAGACTACAGATGATTTATACAAACCATTTCCTGTTCCAGATCCCGGAAGTCCAGGTAAACCTCTCTCTCCTTGGTCTCCCTGTCGATATAAACATTATATATATATATATTTACCGCTATCACCTCTCATACAATACAGTTCCATTGTTAATTAATGATTTAACAGAAAAAAAAAAGTTGATCAAGTTTCAAATCAATCGAATAAATGCATGGAAACAAAACTGTTAACAGACAGCCACCTGCCCGCCTGCCTGCTCGGATGGACAGCGCACATAACATAATATGTCCCATCAATATTGAAGGGCGTATAAAAATAAATTATTTTTTAATTTTTCATTTTTAACATAAAAAACTCGAACCTTGATGAAAATAATTTTAAAGTCTTTATTTATAAGCAGAAAATTTTTTTTTTAAAATTTTATAGTAATGATTGATAGTTAAGAGATAGACAGAAAAGAAAACATTATGTTTTGTAATGGAAGAACCAAGATTTTTGCCTTTATTTTTGGCAGGTCCCTAATAAAGTTTTGAAAGTCCAGTATCATCATTGAAAGGTTCATGTGCAATTATGGTATCAAATAAAAAAAGTAGCATTATCCTGGTAAAAAAGGGGGTCTATCAGACTTTCACAGTTTAAATATCTATAGGGTCCTAATGTAAAATCAATAGGTCCCGGACCTCGGAACTAATATTTCAAAAGAAATGGAATTCATTCACTTTAAACAATTCCATTCATGAATGTTTGGTACAATCTCACTCTTATTACAATTAGTTAGATTGAGTATCCAGAAAAACACTTGTTATAACAGAAAATCATAATTACCTTTGTACCCTTTTCACCAGGAACAGTTTGTGCACCACCAATAGCAATTCCAGGTTTTCCAGGACGTCCAGGTTGACCTGGAATACCGCTTTCTCCCTTCCTTCCACGGAATCCACGTCGTCCCTAAATATTACACACAAAATTAATCAACCAGGAAAAGGTAACTCACAGTGATGAATTTTGAAATTAAAATACCTGGCCTCGCATAAAGCACTCTGCCACTCATAATGACCAAGTTGGAACATCCAGTGTCAAGTGGTTTTTTTATCTAAACCAAGCCTAGTGATAAGAAGATTATTTCATTATCTGTCAGACCTCTTCCATGCTTTTAATTAAAATGTCAAAATGGAATGCTAAATACAATCAAATCATATCTTTTTCTAGTGCTAAATTACTGCTATTTGGTGCAGACACCCTGAATACTTGGCACAACAGTTTGGAATATTTATCCAATGGTAACTCTTGGGAGATATGAAAATCTGAAAACTTTTTGGTTTTATTTCTGTAGTTGAGAAAAATTAAAAGACAAAATGAGCATGGACTTGTTGCTTGTTTATTACAGTTAGTATATATTTTTTTTTCAATCTAGAACGGGCCCTTGCACTATTGGCTCCAAAATAATAGTTTTGTCCCACAAATATACTGTCTGTGGATAAAAATATAACAGCCCATCTGTTTTGTCTTAGGTGAGTTTTGAAAATATCCATTTCTATCTCCTTCTTATTTACCTCATTTACATTTATATTTGACTAAATACTAGTCTTTTCAAATAATATGCATCAAGTTATGTGATATCAACCCAATTTTTTCCAAAACATGGCCCCTTTTCATTCAAGGCTTCAGATATGCCCCAAACCAACTAAATTTCTAGATTCCAACACTGTAATTACCGGTAGTTTACTAAGTCTTGTACATTTTAAGTAGTTTGGTACCCTCCTTTATGTTTAACCATTTCTCATACTCAGTCTATCAAAACTGAATTTGTTATATGTAATACTCACGGGTACTCCAGGCATTCCGATCATTCCTTTGGGTCCAGGGAATCCTCTCTGTCCACGAGGTCCAGGTTCTCCATCTCGTCCATCTATTCCAGGTAATCCAATATCTCCCTTATCTCCCTAACAAATCATAAAAATATAATTTTCATATTTTATAACAGTAATGTTATAAAACATAGACTAACATTTCTGTATATTAAACTCTGTTGAACTAAAATCAGATCAGTAAAACCCCATCTTTGTCTAAATTAATTTTTTTTAGAATTTTTAAAGCAAAGTTTGTAAAATTTGAATTATTCCTTGTGAGAATATATTCTGTTTCTGAAATATATTCCTATAAATGCTGTACTGAACATTTAACCATAAAATGTTCACTTATATCATCAAGACATTGCCAGCTATAGGCAAAGGTGCAGACTACTGTGACACAGGACAGGACCTCATTTATTTTAAGTTTCCATCCGAAAGAACCTTGGCTATCATTTTGAAATGCTGAATGCTTGGCAAAAAAACAGTCACTACCCACTTTCTAGTCTTGGATCAGACCCTGTCAGGGTTCAAACCCACAACCTCCCACTTATGGAGCAAACACTCTACCAATGAGAATATATAGTATTTTACATTTGGTACAAATTTTTGCAGAAAAATTTTGACCAGGAAGCACCGGTATAGCAAAAATTAGTACACTTTCAATATAGTCACAGACTCACAGTATATCAACTAAGGAAATTGGAATTTTTTTTTACATGTGCCTCAGAAATGGCAAAATGGTCTAGAGCATTATATAAACATTTAATTATTGAGTTTAATCAATTTAATATTAAATGAACAATTTAAAATTCTTGATTAAATGTATAATTTCAAAACAATTCAAAATTTGTTCCTCACTGCAGACAAATAATCAAAATGTTGGAAATAAGCACAAGTTGTATTACATAAGTGATGATGTTTTATTACAAGTAGTTTGGGACAGATTATCCAATAAAATTATATATACCTTTCCACCCTCTCCACCAGAACCTCCAGATCCTGCTGGCCCAGGTGGTCCAGGAGGCCCAGCTGGTCCGGTAGGTCCGGAAGGTCCAGCCGGTCCAGGATTTCCATCTCTGCCATGTTTTCCATCTTTACCACTTTCTCCTCTAGGTCCCTGAAATATAATGAAGATACAATATCAATATTCTAAAGCATATTTGATAGTAACTCATATTTTCGATTCTTCTGTATGATAATCCTTAATTATATGGCTTGTTTTATATCTTGAGTTGCAGTAAAATGGTTTATTGAAGAAAATTCAGAGCGTTTGTAAAAATTTATGGTTGATTATCAATTTATAAAGTCAAAGTCACTCCCCAGTCTAAGTTTCATCAGGCTGGTATTTATCTCAATTTTAGTGAAGTTAAGCAACTGAGAGTACAAAACTCTTCTCTTTAGATTGTACACCAGACCATATCAGCAGATACACCGTCACTTGTTCATTTAAAAGCTTGTTGGACTAAAACCACTTTGTTCTTGGCCATGTCACACAGCCCAGCTGCCTCTGGAATATTAAATCTTTAGCCTTAAACCTAAATTGTCATTGAGTAGATGAGTACATACCATTAACCCTGTAAGTCCTGGATCTCCTGGGGCACCTGTTATACCTGGATCTCCAACTGGTCCAGGATCGCCAGGAAGTCCTGGTGGTCCCTGGGGTCCAACAGGTCCAATAGGACCAGTAAGTCCTCGGTCTCCCTGTGATTAAAAATGAAATGAGAAAAAGGTTAAAAATATGCAAGTTACAGTTTTTCTCAGCAATGAATGACTGAAGCATTAGTCACAAAACAAGAGGACACTAAATGAATGGATTGGCACTCGGCAACATCATCGTATTATGCTGACAAGAGATATTTCAATTCCTGTGCCATAGTGATGCTATTATTTTACTTGCTACAACTGTATTATTGTTTAAATTGATTGAATTATTAGAAATGAAAATATTTTTTTTTCTTTTTCTTATGGAATTGTGAAAGAATTGTACACTTTTCACACTGCATAATTTGATAGCAAATCGTGTCCGTTTCATTTTCCAAAACAAACACAATATCATTTTCATTTCTATATTACAGACTATGTATTTTTGCTTACTTAGTAGTCTTAATATATAGTGTAAATGTTGTGATAATATTACCTTAGGTCCAGGTGTGCCAGGTATGAAGATCCATCAGGTAATTCACCAGATCCCTCTATTGTTACAGCAGTACCTGGTGGTCCAGGTGGACCGGGTGGACCAGGAGGACCACTGGGACCAGAAGGACCAACTCTACCCTCAATACCAACACCAGGGTCACCTGCATCACCCTAGATGTTAAATAAATCAAAAATAAAATGTCATTAAAGCTTATTTAGGCATACTGCATATGCTTTTATTACTGTAAACCTACTTTCATTCACGTGGGATTAATTGTCATGTTTTGCAAGGACAAAATAATGGCGAAAGTTAATCGTCACGAATTTGTTTCCGAAAATGGAATTATTTATATCAAATATTCAACTAAAGTCCATACTGCGAAAGTTAATAATCGCGAAATAGTTTTGGTGGGAGAATCGTGAAAGTAAATATCTGCATTGGTTTACAGTACATTCAAATTTGCTGATTCTATTTTTTTATAGATATAGAGAAAGAAAATCATTTCATGGGTTGGTAAACATAATATTGTGAGAAGATGTCTGGTAAAATTTGAATTATAACAATAAATAATTACTTTATATAAATACAAGTGATACTAAAGTTATTGGTTATATCTTGAGTTGCTCTAGAAACATTTATTGAAGAGAATTCAGTATAATTGTAAATAATATACTGCAAATATGGCAATTTTTTCATTATGAGCCAAAACAAATGATTCCAATTATCACATGTACAGTGGTTGGTACATTTTCATATACTAGTTGTGTAAACATTTTAATACAAGTATATATAAACAATCTTTTTGTCTATGGTTTCTGTTCAAGTGGCTTTCCACGATTTCTGTACCTTTTGTCCGCGGAGACCTGGAAGTCCTGGCTCTGGAGAACCTGGTACACCTGGTGCTCCTTCACGTCCATCCTCTCCCGGAAATCCATCGACTCCATCATTACCTGGCGAACCCTGAAATTCAGATTTTTTTTTATAGAATTTATAGCAAAAGTATACAATAATGCACAGTGATATGAAGATATGAAAAATTATTTAAAAATTATTAAATAATATATTGAAATTTTTATATTTGCATTTATTGTCGGCCATTATGGAATACAATCATCATGGAGTAAAACAAAACATACAAACAGTTTAAACCCCTAAATCCATTCTATGATATTAAATATTTTCTTTGGTTTTTCATCCTCTTTTGTAAAGGGTCCTTTGTTAGAGACCTTTAAAACCAATGCTTTATGGTATAGTAAGAACCTTCCTGCACACTGCCTTGAGGACACTGGAAAGGTAAAATTTTCTGTCACTTCACCTACCTGGTGATGTCTCAATATAGTATAAGTGAAATATTTTTGACTGGGAATTTAAATTCCAATCAATTAATCAGTTCACCCTTTCATCCATACACCACCCCCACTCATACATTGGTCTGTCTGACCAGCTGTCATTTCATCTGTCTGTCTCTGTCCACCCACCCACCCACCAACCAACCAACCAATCGACCAATCGATCAACCAATCAATCAATTTCTTTCATTACAGTAATAAACAATTTGCATTTCACTTTTTTTATTCTGCAATATAAATCACCCCAGTATAGTAATCCATTGAAGACATTTTATTCATTACAACTATTCACTTCCAGCATTAAGGTATATGTTATAATACTCACCGGTGCACCCCTTTCTCCTAGAACTCCCTGTGGACCGAGCTGTCCTGGTTCTCCAGTAGCACCTGGTGGTCCTGGGGTTCCTGGTGTCCCAGGTGGACCCGATATACCAGGTGGACCCTGTGGGCCTGCTGGTCCTACTGGGCCAACAACACCTTCACAATCACAGTTACCTCCTCCTGAACCATCCTGTCAATATGAACACCATATATATATCTTTTTTCATATTTTTTCATAAATTATAGTGTTAATTTCACAGCACTAGAGTTTCAGAATACAATTTCTCATTAGTAGTGCTTGGACCAAAATTATGAAACCAAAATTGTTTGCAAGGGATTTAAAAAAAAGTCAAAGGACCAAAATATATTTAACAAAATTTAGTTAAAGAAATATTGTGCATGAGGGAGTATAGTATACCTTAGTTTTTTAGGCTTTTAGGATTTTTAACATGTTATTAGCTGTAAAAATGAATACCTGGATCTAACCGTTTCATTTTACATTTTTTATAGATCTGGAGTTTATTATATTATTTATTGGCCAAATTTTTCTTGTGGTACATATTTTATTACTAGAATTAAAATTTCACCTTCTGAAATGTATTATGTTAATCATGATCAAAACTCACATTTATCAATGAATATGAAAAATGTTAATTTCAAAATAACATACACGTATACAAGATAACTCCATAAAACTGATTGACACATTTTCCGAAGGTGTTAATTTAAATCCAAAGTACACAATTTCTCGTCAATTTTAATTAACTCTTTTAAACAAATTTTCGTAAACGTTATATTGTATAAGATAATTTGATTATTTAAAAGTATTACTTAAGTAATCTCTTTAGTTTCCTTGAAATTACCTTAAAATTCAGGTAAATTATAGGTAAAATTACAGGTAAAGCACCTTTGAAAGGCCCCTTTATCTCCATCTTTCATGAGGTGTTGTTTTATGCGAGTAGGCATTCGGGGAACACACTGTTTACAATGTCATCAGTAAATTATCATACATGATTAAAACTGGTTTATCATTACAAACCGAAAATCTGTACCAAATGTATTTGTTGAAAATATCATTCTGCTAAAGCTGAAAGTTTTCAACTAGGAGTGGTTTTATCTTTTGAAATGTATTTTCCCTAGATTTTTATATTTTTCCACAAAATGTTTTCAGCTAGTAGTGGTTTTATCTTTTGAAATGTATTTTCCCTAGATTTTTATATTTTTCCACAAAATGTTTTCAGCTAGGAGTGGTTTTATCTTTTGAAATGTATTTCCCCTAGATTTTTATATTTTTCCACAAAATGTTTTCAGCTAGGAGTGGTTTTATCTTTTGAAATGTATTTTCCCTAGATTTTTATATTTTTCCACAAAATGTCAGAACAAATTCTAGAAAATTGTTTTAAAAGAATAAAAACTTTGTTGCATTCTTTTGGACCATTAATTTTAAGTTTCACTTTCAATTATAACCAAAACTTCAATATTTCAATGATTGAATTTTACATGATGATGATAATATAAAACTATGCTATGAAAAATATGAATTTGTAATGGCAGTTTATAACAAGAGTGACATTACAATTTTTAACAGCACCAACGTATATCACTTACAATATCAATGTCACCACGAGTTGGACCATCACCACCTCGTCCTGCTGGCCCAGGTGGTCCTGGAGGTCCAGGAGGACCTTGTATTCCATTAACACCTGGTGTTCCAGACACACCACGTGGACCAACTGGCCCTGCTGGACCTGATACTCCTGGTTCTCCTCTAAGTCCACTAGGACCAACTTGTCCATCTCTGCCATCTTGTCCCTGTCAATAAATCAAAGTACTGAAAGTACTGGTAGATGAAATGAAAAAGTTGTCAAAAGTGAAGTCTACATGATGTTGTAAAGATGTATTTTGTGAAGAGACACCTGCTGACAAACTGAGAAATTTCTTTTAATAGAAGATTTAAATTTGGAAAAGAATCAGTTATTTTTTCTAATAACTTCACTGAGGTATTCTGGTGGTTGCTAGACAACATATCAAGATCAAGTTTTATGATGTGAAGTCGGACAGTTTAAATCAATGGTTTTTTTTCTAAAATCTACTTTTAATTTTTTCTGTAGCAGCAGCAGCACATTAACTAATATGTAGTGATAGTATATAAAGTACATTTTCAGGATTATAGTAAAAGGCCAAAAGTTTGAACCTCCTAAGGGGGTCCAGCGGAAAAGTTTTTGAACAAATGGCACAAAATCTATCATTCTGATGCAATCCACACTAAATCTGCCATTTGACTCTTCCGTAAATGACTGCCACAAAAATAGAAACAATAATTGTATAACTTACAGGTTCTCCCTTTGGTCCGGTCAATCCACGAGGTCCTAACTGTCCTGGGGGACCTTCTTGGCCCTGTGATGTAAAAGAAAACAAAAACCATATATTGCTGTTATGTTAACAGATCTACAACATAAACATAATTATGAATGAAAACGCAAAAACTGACAAATATTGAAAGAGATAAAAACAGAATAGCTCATCTGAACATTCCTAGGTTGTTAGTTTTCAGCTTGAATCTGTTCTATATATAATATTTTTCGTTAAGCCATTGCAATTTTCATTTTTTTGTTTTTTTAGATTTATAAACATTGTTATTTTTCCAGTTGGTATAAAAATGATTAAATGACAATGAGTGAGAGAGATATGTAAATTTGTTCACTTCTTTACAACCCATATTTCCATTGGGCTTCACCATTGGTCAATATTACTTATAGACGGTTAACAAATCTTCATGTCTCCCTCATCAGGGGCAATAACTGTATATTTTTATTACTCTTATCTTCTCGACTGTAACCTAACAATGAGTTCCCAAACCAGCAGTGTTGTAATCTTGCTGAGCAATGTAAAATTGTATTTTGAAACTTCCAAGGAAAAAAATGGTATTTTTTTATACAACAGACATAAAACATTTAATTAAAAAACATTGAAACAACCAACACCACAATAAACAGGAAAAAGCAAACAATTAAGTTGGAATTCAATAAAATTTTCTAAAATATCTGCATTTTGTAATGTGTGTGTGTTTGTTTGTTTTTTGGTTTTTTTTTTTGGGGGGGGAGGGGTTAGTAGTTTGTGTGCACCTGTATGTGTGTCTGTATGTGACTGTGTGTCTGTATGCATGACTGTATGTGTGTGTGTATCTATGTGTCTGTGACTATGCATGTGTATGTATGTAAAATGTGTGTATGTCTGTGTTTGTATGTGACTGTATGTGTGTGTCTGTGACTATGTGTGCAACCACCGGTATGTGTGTGTCTATGTAACAATGTGTGTATGTCTGTGTGTTTGTATGTGACTGTATGTGTGTGTGTCTATGTGTGTGTATGTGTGTGACCACCGGTATGTGTGTGTGTTTTGTAGAATGAATGGGATCCCAACCATTTTTGTATTAATTTTAAATATAACAAAATAGCAATTTATAGTTACACAAAACAACACCAAATTTGAACCAAGCTTAATTCAACACTTAAATTTAAAGTAAAATAAAAAAATAAGTTGAAGTTAATTTCAGTAATTAAAAACAATTTGAATAAATATGAAACAACAGATATTTAGACAAGTTTTTAAACAAAATTACCTCAATATCACTTCCATCTGCATGCACAATTTAAACAGAAAGAAAAATATACTAGTATATATACATTAAAATTATACAAAGATTTTTGTCCCATAATTTTTACATTTTTTGCATACATAATAAATTTAAGTACATAAAAAGTAAATAACCTACAGATAATGTTTAAATATCAAAATAACAGCTCACACTCAAACAAAACACCTTAAGGTAGTCATTTAAAGCATTTATTTCACTATAAATTACTGGGAATGAACAATGTTCCTCTCTGCATTACAGAGCCTAAATATTCTGTCAAACAATTTATTCCTGTAATTTGTTTCTGCAGGATCATAATTGTACTTACAGGGAATCCTGGTTGTCCTGGGGGTCCCGGAAGTCCATCTCGTCCTGCTGGTCCGACCAATTCTGAGATATTTCCACCAAATACACCTGGTTTACCTGAAGAGAAATAGTGATTCGGTCAGTAGGTGAATAACATCTTATACAAATCAAAAACATATGGAGATAGGTGGCCAAGTAATTAAGATTGCAAACTCATGATTCAAGGGTCCTGGGTTTGATCAGAAAAGCTGCATGCTATTTATGTCTTTGAGTATGAAATTTGATTTCACATTATTTTAATCCACCAAACAACTAAATGAATGGGTACTGGCAAATAAGCTAGGAGTTAACCTTGCAATGGACTTACCTCCCATTCATGGGGGGGGGGGGAGTATTGCTCTCTCACCTAAACAAAACAGGGATTAGCCTCAGCCTGATGAGCCCATAAATTTAGACATGACACATGTAACTTGTGTAATACAGAATATTGAATTATATACTGTTACAGTAAAACCTGCCTTAAAGACCACCTCTATGTAAGGACCATCTGCTTTTAAAGGCAGATAAATGTAATCCCAATTGCTCTTTACTCATGTAATGTAACCTGTATATATGTGCCACCTGCCCATAAAGATCACTCTTACTGCTTCTCTTGGTAGCCTTTATAGACAGGTTTGACTGTATTTAGAATACAACTTGTAATGGTTAATAGAAAGATCTAACAGACATGTGATAAAAGCACATCCTTTACCTGGTAATCCAGGAACACCAGCTGGACCAGGCTGTCCAATATAACCTCTGGGTCCTTCTGGACCAGCTGGACCTACAGGTCCTTGAGGACCTGGGGGACCTGGTGGTCCAGGAACAGGTTCTCCACCTCCACTACCGTCTTTTTCAATGACTGTGGCAACACCAGGTGGTCCAGGAGGCCTTGAATTCCTTGTATACCCTGTTCACCCCTTGGACCAATAACAGCTTCACCTCTTTCACCCTATAAATAAATGAACGATTGGATCAATATTGACATTAGTTTGTAGTTGTTGATTATGTATAGAGCAAGAAAGACAGTGGTTGAAATTCTGACCTGAAATGTGCATGTTAAGTCTGAGTTACGATGAAAGGAGACCAACAGACTCAAAACTGGTATGTCTTGATCAACTAATTGACATTAGAAAACATTGAAATTTAAATCACATCTTAGTTAACTATCAAATGTTATAATCAAATGCAGAACGATTTCTGTTTGTCTCTAATGTGCTTGAAGTTTGCTTCAAATATTGCTTTAACAAGCAGTTTCTGAGAAAAACACATTCCATTCAGAAAATAACTCTATATGGCTTTTTAACATTCATATCCAAAATTAATCTGTGACAAAGTTGATCATGGTCTCCCAGAATTGATCTGTGTTAAATTGTTTATTACAGATTTGTTACTGTTAACGTAGTTTTATATGTAGTGTATTCAGCAGTAAAAAAAATTCAAATTTGTACCATCCATAAAATAAAACATATCCTTGATCCTATCGTCAGTTTCCTAAATCTGTGAATATCAAACCCTGACAAAGGTAGAAAATTTCAAAACCATGAAAATTTGAACACATGTACAGTATGTACTTCTGTAATTCAGACAGGGCTCAAAGTGACTTTTGATTGTAGGAGCCAGCCTGGCTCCTTATATAAAAATATTAGGCGCCAATTAAAACTTTTGGGCACCAATTGAGACTTTTAGCAGTTTTGGCACTCGCAATAAAATTAATGTGATTTTATCCTAAAAATAATCTAAAAACACATTGTACACTGTATAATATAAAACATTTATTATCAATCAATCATCAGGCAATGGATATATCGCCTGCTTTTTGGGAGCATCACACGTACTTGCCTTGAAAAAGCTACAGCCACTTCCCAGCCATGATAACTGTTCTATTCGGCACACTTTTGACGTTTCGTATATATACACATAGAAAGATTCCCTCTATAAGTCACAAAGCCGGCCAAGGAGTGCCGGAAACACTTTGTCATGTAAAACACAAATACAAACATAGCACTGTTGTGCTGTTGTACAGCGTAGTTGGGAAAATTGTGTTGTGGCAAGACAGAATATAACCGAAAATTCGGGGGGGGGGGGGGTGTCGATCTATGCAGCATAGTCCGATAGATGGTTTTTTTTTTTTTTTTTTTTGGAAAAAGAAACAATATACCAAACCATGTATTGCTGAATTAAATGGTAGAAAATAATAATTTCATAAATATATGAAAAAGACAATCGGTAATTAAAATTTAAAAAAGTTGTACCCGATCGTTTTGTCATTTCGGATAGAGAGAAAGTAGAGTTTTGCAGATCCTACCGTCGCTATGAGGGGGTACATTCTAGCGGTTGTATGTAATTGGATCATTTGCTGTTAATCTGGGTTTTAATTAACTGCTGATTATCACTCACAATATTCCCGTTTCATGTTAATGGTGAAGTATGTACAGTTGTTTTACCAGTTCCGAATTTTTACTACTGAATAATCTAAAATTTCAATCCCGTTCAATTAAAGGAATCGCAAAATAACTTTCTAAATTTGCTTCTACTTGAATGTATGGGCATTAATTGTTTAAATAATATAAACTTCAACCGCTTCCTAAATGTATGTGCAGGACAGGTCGACAGATTGTTGGTGACCTAGTTTAACGATGTAAACAAATCGTGATCACGGAAATGCTTTTTTTCAAGAAAACATACTACCACATGTTTTTGAGGACAGGTGTCGATATTTGGAATCAGTAAACATTTGTATTTTTACACCACATAAATTTTATTTCCTCTGCTTGTGGATGACGTCTGCAGCAGCGCTTATATGAAACCCTGTTCGGAACTGGTAAAACGACTGTATTTAAAATTTGCATACAACACTATACGAATTATCTCCCTTTCACGAAAGTAAAATCTAATCGATAAACATTTTAAAATATGACACAATTGCCTCAACATCAAAATAAATTAAAATTTCCGTAGATTTCACGAAGAATTAATTAAACAACCTGCCGTTGCTGTTCATTTCATAAAAAGTTATGATTTTACATCGTAGGACGCAAACTTCTCGAACTACTTTTTATTGTAAACATGAGATCAGTTCGCCAAATTGCAGAAATTATTAGATGCATCCCGTCACAATATTTTACTAGATTCCGAAATGTATTCCGAAAATTTATTCCAAATGTGCATATGTAACCAAATGCATTACCCGTCTCAGAATACATATCTCACGATAAAACAGATATACTTCTTTCACGCTCATTTACCAGGCACACTATTTCCAGGTGTACTCATATCTTATAATTTCATAGCAAAGAAGCTCGATATCTTGGAAGAAAGCGATAGCAAAGTACACGTTCACTTTGTTCACGCTGTACAAAAATTGAATCAGCCATGTTCGAGAAATTTGAACCCCCGAAAAGCAGTCTTATGAAAAAAATTTGGTCGCCAATGGAAAAATTTGTCGCCATGGCTCCTAATTTAGTCGCAACTTTGAGCCCTGTCAGACCTTTACATAATAAGATATAGATATATTTACATGGCATGAACAAAAACTGAAGCTGGGACCATAAATATTTTGTATAATTTTCCTACCTTAGGTCCTGCCTCCACGTTCTCCTCTTTGTCCAGGGGCACCTGCTGGTCCTCTTGGTCCGGGAAGTCCTGGAATTCCTGCTTCACCCGGTCTCCCTTTTCTGCTTGAATGTCAGCCATGATAATATCAGCGATTTCATGCACATCAACTGTAGCTGCTTTACCAGGAGGACCTGGGGGTCCGATGACACCTACACCTGGTAGACCCTTAAAATCAAAATATACCAGCTGATTACTACATGGACTTTACCATAAGTTAATAATACATCACATGTCAATTGCCTTGCTGATATCACCATATAAATGAAAATCTAATAACATCAAACAATTCCTTCAGTTCTTAAAAAGAGTGGAGATTTTAATGATGATTTCCACCCCATTCAAGATTCTTTCATTATTACCAAGGCGGTCAGCTTGTGGATTGTGGAGGAAACTGGAGTGCCTAGAGAAAACCACTGGCCTTCTGCAAGAGAATTGACAAACTTTCTCACACTTGGAACTGTCCAGAGTGGGATTTGAACCTTGGTGGTGTGAGGCACTATAATATTCAAGTGCTTACTTTAGACATCTCAGCCACCAAGGCCCTTCTTAAAACAGAAATTAACAAATGTCACCAATGTTAATTTTACAGTAGCTGGTTTTACCCTGTTAAGAATTATCACCATAGCAACATTGTCACAAGGTAAGCACCTGTTTATCTTAGTAATGATTGACATGATGTCTCTTTCAACCTTTTTTCTTCACATTTAATTTCAAGATATTTGTCACATTTGCACTTTTTGTGCAGTTGATTTGCAGGAAACAAAAAGATGTCAATTTCATTTTGATATTTTCAAAATGACAAATTATAGTGCAAATATAGTCTGTCAAAAAAAGTTTGAAAAAAATATTTGACAGATTTTCAATAAAAAAAATTAACCAAAAAAACTCTAATCAGGTATCGAAGGATGTTCAATCCTGTTCCTGCTGCAAAAATAAAAAAAATCATAAAATAACATATAAAGGAAACCTACCGGATCACCTTTAGGTCCAGGTTCACCTTGAGGACCGGGCGTTCCAGGAAGTCCTGGGTCTCCATTTTCTCCTTTCTGTCCTGGGAATCCTTCCATGCCCTGTAAACCTTGTTCCCCTCTTTCACCCTTCTCACCGGTGTCTCCTATTGAAGTAATACAAGACATACATGTAATTAATGCATCATCAATTGTTTTTATTATCATGATTGATATAACATAGAGGAACTAGATCACAGATTTTTAATTTGGAAAGGCTTGTAAAAGCATTTGACTAAAGAACATATAGTTTACCATCTCTATAGGAAAAACATACTCTAGTTAAGACTTAAACAAGAAAAAAATTGATTCACCACCAGCTTTTGTTCAGTCGGATTTTGGCCAGTTTGGGATTAAATCATAGGAGACTTACAAAGAATAACATAAAAAAACACTTGGACTATAGAACTTCAAAATACTGTGACTATAAGTGAGATGGCAAAGGCATTATAACAATTTTCACTGTATATGTTTTCCAAATCTGCTTAGCAATGTGTTCAGGGCTGCTCAATCTTGTGTGAATGGGGCCTTGTATAAATGGTGAAAATTAGCAACAAATAGCCAAAATTGTGAAAATGAAAATACCATTATTGTTACAAAACTTAAAATCAGACATATGAAAACATGTTTAATGACCTTATTAGCTAATATATTTGTTAGCAGAGTAGGTTGTTTTTTATTTAACCATTTTTACAGTCCATATTTTGGCTTTTTTTACATTGTGAAAATTAGTTTGATGTTGTGAAAAAACAATCAGATTTTAATGGTGAATAGGGCCTAATATTGTCTGCAAATATGTCCGACGAGAGCACTGGGGTTTAATAACTACCTTTAGGTCCTCTGAGTTTGGTTATATCTGGTGGTGGTGGTGGCGTCATTGGTGGTGGTGGTTTACCAGGTGGTCCAATATCGCCTTTATCCCCTTTATCTCCCTTAGTTCCATTCTGTCCATCTGTACCTGGCAATCCCTGGTCACCTTTAAGACCTTGGTCTCCTTTCTCGCCTCTTGTTTCTGGTGGTGGCTGTAATGAATATATAAACATTGAACAATAAAACACAGTAAAAATATAAACAGTCTAACCAGTAGCAAAACCCAGAGGAAACAGCTTACTTTTAAATGTAGAGGACCAGGTTCAATAGGTGACCAGGAAGCTCTGTTTGTAGAGAATCCTGCTAGTGTTTGGATGGTCCCATGTCCAGAATAAAAAATTTCAAATGACCTGGTTCAAACTTATAGATTCCAAATGACAAAGATCAGAACCAAAGATTTCAAATGACCAGGTTCAGAATCAAGATTTTAAATGAGGCTTATAGATACCATTGCTGTAATTAATTAATGTCAATTTTATTAGATGACTTGTGGACTTGTGGTACAGAAAGAGAAAAAAAGTCATTATAATTCCACTCAACATCTTTGCAAAATTGCTCATCACCACACAAATCCTTTTTTTTTTTTTTTTTTTTTCTATATTCCCTTGATTTATTGCAAAACCCCTATATGACACCAAAACTTGTATAAACATATTATGGTAATGAATCGAGGTTTTACTTTACTTATTTGTGTATCAGTAACTATGGTAACAAATAAAACTTACTTCTGTAATAATTGGTCCACTTCCATCAATAACGGTCCTGTGCCAGATCCTGATCCACTAAGTTCCTGAAACGGAATTAAAACTAGAACTGTCAATGAAACTTACTTATACCCCTGCATAGGTTTTATCATTGGGCCATGACCCTTGATTTATGCATGTATGCATGTAAATTTGATATGCAACATACTGTCTCTTGTTGGTTTACATTTGTGACTCCATCCATAGACATGGAAGATATGGAGAAGACACAATATTGGTATAGACAGACAGAGACAGACAAATGAACTGATGGGCAAAGGTAATGGGTGATTTCTATTGATCTAATAATTGGAAATAATTGGAAATAATCGATTATGTTACAAATACATAGGAAATAAACATATGTACATTATTAAGTACAAAAATGCTAGATTAAGTATCTATCTTTTTGAATTGCATTTTCCATAACATATTTATTAATTTGAATTTTGTGCCATTTATACATACTTTTGACAGTAACATAAAGTATAGCCATACCCTCCCTGAATCAAATCTTAGATCCAGGAATAGAATTGACTCCCCCACTGAGAAGAGCGGCAGCAATTATCTGTTATTTCTTGTTTTCTGTCCATAATTTTTGCCACCAAAAAGGAACCGATCATCGATCATTCAATAATTTAATCAAGCTCTTAAAATTTGGTCACAATCAATTGATTTCATTGATCATTTGGACACATAACTACTTACCACACTGCAATCATCATTTTCTGCCTCTTCTGGATCTCTGTAAATTTTTAATTCCTGAATGTCACCCTAAAACAAAGAATTGTCAAATTTTATTAAAAATTGAAATGAAAGTTCAAAAAGTACTAAAACTTTCAACATCTGCTAAAATTTTAAGACCTAACAAAATATACAAACACATATGTCAAGATTATATCACTTATATCAAGATATCACCAGCTATATCATTTATGTACCTGTACTAATACTCATAGCATAAGAAATTTTTTCATAGCACTGAAGTAGAAATTTGGACATGAAAATAAGCCCAGAAAAGTGTACTGTATTTTGAATCACAGACCAGGGCTTTGGTCTCTCGGTTTTGTTCTATATACCCCTGACAAGTTTATATTACAGATACAGGTCATTTTATTTCATAATCAAATTGTATGTTCTTTTAATTATTTTATTCTTAAACTGATACAAGAATTTCAAGGATACAAGATTTTTTATCAAGGGTATGCCTGAAATAGGCCAGATACAGCCTGAAACATGGTCCGGTGCATTTGTTAAAGGACTACTTCAGATTTGTAATAATTAAGTAATTAAGTTAGAATGGGAGGTAAAAGAAGAACAAAGTTTTCACATAGGTAGTTTCCGGTGTGTAAAAACAAAAGCATAAAATAATAAATCAAAAGACAATGTCATCTTAATTGGAAAATGGTAAAATGTTCCATGTCATGTTATTTATAGCAATGACAATATGTAGCAGAACAGGTGCCTGTAACCCATGTTCTGTGTTTTAAACTTTCATGTTAGACCCCTATATCCCTCCATCAAAAAAAGTACATGCAATGTTTCAATTTAAATAAATTAAACTTGGTTTTTTTGCAAAAAGTGTGAACATTTCTTATATGTACAGGTTTTGTGTCAAGAATTTCACAGCACAGAGCAGGTGGTCGTGATATCTCCATGGGAACAAGACTTGCCTCTGATACAAATTTGGCACAGATCAAGTTTTATTCTCTGTATATGTATTTATAATGGAGGATCATTCACATTGATAATATGATACATTAAGCACCATCTGGTATACCATACCCATTTTCTACAGATGAAACACATAAACACTGTATTCATTATAATTTCTTTAACCTTTTTAATTTTTTTCAAATATTGAAAATTAAATTAAAATATTGCTATAACCATGGAAACTATACACAGACCCACTTTGGATCAAGTCTCCCATGACAGAAACTTAAAAATTCCAAATCTGTTAATAAATTTGTGAGCAAATGGAATTTTATCGTCCTAAAAAATTACACACCAGAGATCTTTATAATTAAAATTTATGTATTATGTATTAAACAGAAATGAATCTTATATTTTGGCATGCAGACCATATGTGCTTTCAAATTCTAATAAGTTAAAGTGTATTCCAACCCTAATAGGGCAGCATTTAACCTATTTTTCTGTGATGTGAGTTAAGGACAGAAAGGCAATCTGAAAATAGAATGGAAGTCTTCCTATTTCAGTGAGATGCCTGTGTCCATTGGCACATCTACCGCACACCCCCAAAACTACCCCTCCTCTGCACCATATCCCAGCCCCATGATGCTCACTAATTTGTTCAAAGTTAACTGGAGCAATAGTAAAAAATTCTCTTGTGAATATGAACACACAGGCCGATTGTTGACCCACCCTGGGGCTCAAACCCATGGCTTTTAACTCATAATTTTAAAATTTAACCACTCTACCATATTTTTATTTTATCAAATTTAATACTTACCACAAACTGATTGCCTTCAAAGTTGGGTCCCGCTTGCGCAACGAATAATGGTGCCCCGTTCTGAAATCCTAATTGGGAATTTGTACGTTGAATAATTACTTCCTGGAAAAGTTCACAATTAATGAATAACTTAACAGAGTTCTCTTCCACTTTTAATGCTAATTTTGTCCATTTACTACTAATCGCTGGAATATTAAATGTTGCTATGGTATTTGATGATCTTGCATACCTAATATCTTCTGTATAAAATAATTTTAAATTTTGCCGGTTGTTAATGTCTATGCTTTCTAACTGTAATCCAAATTGAATCACTGTGTCATATGTATTTTTAACAGCAAACAGATAACCTCCGTTTATTGTCATAGGTCGAACAGTCACTCCCAATGCAAAATTTCTATATAGTGAATTTGTTTTAAAAAGTGCCGCTGCAGGCGTTTTTATAAAAGCAGAACTTGATATTCTAAATGCAGGGTATCCTTCAAGTCCTGTAGCATAGTCTATACCCCTTGTAGCTGATGGAACTCCTAAAGCTCCCAGTAGATCTATATTAACATCATCTTCTACAAAAGAGAGAAAAAAATAATATTGAATATCTGCAAGAATTTTAACAAAAATATCAAGAGTTGCCTCCCTTTATATGTAAGCTCTTTACAGAACAAGTGCAGTCTAAAACTGATTGATTGGGGTTTTACATTCCAGTCAAGAATAATTCACCTCTACCAAGACATCACTATGCAGGTAAAGGTGAAGTGGCAGAAATTTTTACAGTTCACTCAGGGCAATGTGCAAGGAGGGGTTTTTAAAGTCCCACACCACATGGCAGCAGTTTTTATGGTCTTTTAGAATTTATTTCTAAATGCCCAGTGCTTGGCCAATGAACAGTCTTGGTCAGAACCAGACCAGTTTGAACCCACAACCTCCCACACACAAGACGACATATAGAATATACTTCAAAATTTTACATTTCATTTAGAATAGACAGGATTTTTGTTTACACAAATGTAGGTTCTAATAGATAAGTTAAAAATTGTTATTTTTTTTTCATTTTTATTCACTTCTTTTAATTGGCAGTTTGTATAAAAACAAAACCCATTTAATAGTCTTTTACAATGTTAAGGAACAAATAATTAACATACAGCTTATATGGAGTAGGCGTACAAATGTTTGTATGTGTCATCCATAACAACATAACATAAACAGTCATTATTCTTTTTTTGAAAGAAAAAAAGTAAAGTCTGACCAATCAAAATGCTTGAAACAAAGGAACATTGAATTACTGCTGAACTGTGAAGTTATTTATTTACATGGTTTCCAATTTTTCATGATTCAAAGAAAAAAATTAGCTGGATGGTAAATTCTTTATTTGATATTTCTTAATGGTAGGTTTGTAATGTATACTATTTACTGACATATAAATCTGTTTGTGTCAGAGTCTCCATGGAAACAACAAAAATTTGGACACCATAAAATTAATGATTTCACAGTACACAATAAACACAGTTCTAACACAAGTGAAATCCCAAACAGAACCCTGAGATATAGAACCATGTACACTTTGTTCTAGACAGTTGAAGATTATAATATACCGGTATATCTAATTATAAAAGTCCCACATTCTGTCACAGGTGCATCGCTTTTTAATCTTTGAATATTGTACAGATGCATGGACAGGTGATTTTACACTACAAAAATTTATTCATGAAAATATCAAAATGTATTTCAAAACACATATTGGCAAAAAGGACTTAAATTAAAACATTTCTAAAGAATTAATTTTAAAACTTTTACAAATTTAGCACTTCAAATTTTTGGTTTTAATAAATTGACACTTTGGATGAGAACACCTGTATCTACCATAAAACAATACTATTACTTTTTTCCCTTCTGTGTTTTAACCTTGCTATGATAAGTGATTGTTTACCCTCAGTTTTGTGTTACATGGGACACTTCTTTTTCAAGGATGATTAATGGGTGGATGACAGCACTCTGGCGGTATATAAAACATGGATTTGATTGTTTAGTTGTTCTTAATTCTTGCCTATTAAACATTCTTCCCAATAAGTGGAGTGGAGTCAGAGTAATGGTGTGGTTTATGCCCCAGTCAATATTTTTTTGAATGAATTGAGACAGCTAATGCTAGTGGAGGGGATTAATGCTGTTTTACAACTTGGTCAAAAATCTTTAACTTATACTGAGGTGGGATTTCTGGGATGGTAGAGGAGTAATCAAAGAATACCACCCACCTTTGGCAAGTGAATTGACACATTTTTTATACTAGGATTTAACCAAATGGGGTTTCAACCTTAACAGTGAGAAGTACATTGATCCGTAAGTATCCGTATCAGCCACCGAGGAACCCTCCTACCCTACGGAATTTTTTCTTGTTTCTAGATGTGAGTACTTGTACTTGTATGCATCATATATTGCTGTTTATCAAGAGCAATCACATACCATACAGGTTAACATGGTCACTGTGACCTACTGCTTGCAGTCTCACATGTTAGACAAGCAGCATTATATTTAACAAGTATACATGGTCACTATGATCTACTATTCACCAGGTACCAATAGCAGCATAATCTTCAGAGAGAGAATGTTCCAGTCCTTGATTCAGGGTTAATTAATATCTTCATTATCTGGCATATTGGGGATACTTCTGTTGGGGGACAAATCTGGTGTCCCGAGATCTACAGCAGGTAAGCTGAAATCCTCTATAAACCCTATTTAGAGCAGGTTGGGCTAGGTGGGTACATTTGCTTATCCATACAAAAAAAATCTTCACATTTAAGTACAACAAATGTCCCCAACAAAGTTTTCTTATAAATCTCACATTGTCCCCACTTTTCAGTGTTAGAGAGAGAGAGAGAGAGAGAGAGAGAGAGAGAGAGCACAAAGGAAAACCCACAAAAACAACAACCCAACAAAAAAAATTCAAAAATTCATGGTTTGACGACAATGCCAGATTTGAGAGTATGCCACATTCCTATACATGATGTAGATTACTGTTTTAATTTGTCTAGACTTTTTAGTTAGAGGATATCATTATACATAATAATGACTTTGATACACATGATACAACTACTTGTCAACACTTTAAACAATCTACAACAGTCAACATGCCACTGTTCCCCTACTGATTTTTTTCTTAAGCAATATCTAATTTCTGTAATATTCTGAATTTTTTGAGCAGAAAAAAATTTAACTGATTCTCCAGTCAAATAAACTGAAATGCTGATTATTCAATAGTTTCTTAAAGGTTGGTGTTTTTGTATGCTTTTCAAAAAAAATAATTTGCAGTGTTTGACCTTTGACCTTCAAATAACTTCAAGCATATCTTTAAATAAAGGAAATGCCACACTGTACATTTTTAACTTAATTAATGTATTTGAAGTGTGGCAGTTGTACCATGATTTAAACATGTAATTTTTCAAAGTCAGTGAAAGAAATAATTTGGCAGGCTTAGGCACACGTATTACTTCAGATAAAAACACAAGTTTTCAGAAATAATTAACATACTTTCTTATTTCATTTGAAGCATATTTCAAACTCATAATTTATGTGTGCAAATACATCCGACTATACCGATATATCAATGGGATTCTGAACAATAACCTGAACGATTACCACAATACAAGATTCAAAATGATCTGGTACAGAATAAATGTCCAAATAGGATCAAATTTCACAGTAAGTTTTACTGCAGAAATCAACATTTCTTAAAAACTTTGAAATGTATTAGTGTACATTATAAACATTTGATTGGTATTTTGTCAAGCACTTTTGTTAATTTTCCATGTTTGTACTTATAGAATCGGAGTACCATTATTTCATTGCAGTCTTGGTCAACCATAAGTTATAAACCAGAACTCACTTCTTTTAACTAAAGGCTTAAATCTACAGAGGACTCAAAGAAAACCATCAGCCATTGGCAAGTGAAGTGACAAACTTTCACAAACTAGGATATACCCAAGGGGGGATCTGATTCTAGATGGTAAGGAACATTATGTTCCACAAGTGCACACTTGAGACAGCTCAGCCACCGAGAACGCCATTGTTGATCATGTGACACAGTGGAACTGTGAGTAATGAATCCCGCCAAACTGAAGATTAACAACGAAAAATCATGTCGGGACAATTAAGTGTAAACAATATTATAACTCAATTAAGATTCTAAATTACTGTACACTGGACATGCTGACTCCAATTGTAGTGTTTTGTGATACAGCAAGGTTGTTATTGCATCCTGGCCTCATGACTGACTAAAGAAAACATGTTTACCTAATATTACCCCCATCAGACACTTAATTAAGCATAAACAAGAATTTAGATAGGGTTCTGTAAAGATAAACCCCCAATATAGATGATTCAAATATTTGTATAACTCCCCATACACTATTACCTATCATAATTACTTGTTTACCTGGTCAAAATTTCAATTTTATCTTGAAAATTTTATTCAAGTCATACAGTTACTATAACCCTACAATACAATCTAAACCATGTCAATGAATATGTACATGTACTGAACTTGAAAAAGTATCCATTGTAAATGAAAGCCATTACCAGACAAAATATCTTTTTGTAAGCAGTTTGGACCAAAACCAAGCAGTAAAGTTGTCAAGAGTTAGGCTTGACCAATTGTACATTTTTTGGGATCAGTGTATTTGGGGACAATGAAGCAAAGGCCTCTTTTACGATACAAGCACATATGACAATTTGTCATCTTCAAGTTTATTTCTTTTTTAATCAGAAAGTCTTATTATATGATGAGATTAAATTACTTTCAAGTCTTTTCATGAATTTAAAATATGCTTACTCCAAACCCTACCATCTCTAACTTTTGTAGCCGCTCATCTTCAATGAGGACCATGTGTGTACTTCACAGCCAGCGAGTAACCAGATGTACTTTTACTTCCCATTGTAAGAGGTATGAAAGTTTTACTTGTCAATTTTTCAGGTCATTTCCTCTTTTTTGTACTTAATATACATCACAAGTATGAAAAATCTATAAACCGGTGTAGACATTTTTGATTTGTTATGCAGACATGAGACCAAAAAATGTATGACTATCATATGTTCATTTATCTCTGCATAGACTAATCATTTAGAGATTTTGCTGCCTACACAGTAATTCCTGACAAAGCACTGCATTGTGTGGTTTTAACATGTTTTAATGTTGCATTACAAAAATCCAGACAAAAAATTCAATTCTCCATAAACAAACTGAACGTCACTTACCTACACTTTATAACCATATTAAACAGAGAGTAAAGCCAGGAGACCTGCTATCACCTTGTCTATTTAAGTACTTCTAGCAGCACATGTTTCATTTATTTCACGACTACTCATTTTGACATTTATTACTTATGTAACTTTACATATCCAATAAAAAAAACAAGTTTTCACACAACTTACACATTTTTCATATTAAAATTGGCTCTTTTGAAGTCTTGAAAATCAACATAATTTAATCATTAATTTGTGCGTTTTTTCCTCAAAAATTAAAACAAGGTATTGAAATCATGACAGGTTTAGTGTTACTGCAATAATAATGCATTTAAAATTTAATAAGAATGCATTATACTCTAAAATATCTATCTGAACTTGGGTTTAAAGTATGTCTTGACCCTAAAGGACCGGGTATGTTGTTGGCTGAGTTGTGGAAAAGTGTGCCTTAAAGACTATAGAACCTCTCAATGCATAAGTTTGAAAACCCACTCAAGCAGATCCTCGTGTAAGAAAGTTTGCCAGTATGGTTTCCAAAGTTTGATGATTTTCTTCACCTACCCAGAATATTTTAAGCCCCAGTCAAGATTCTTTGACCTCAGTATAATGAGGTGATCAGTTCTTGGATGGTGTGGAGGAGAAACCAGAGTGCCTGGAGAAAAGAAATGGCCATTAGCAAACTAACTGACAAACTTGACCAAGTGGGATTCAATCCTGGTGACAGAAATCAGTCAATTCATAAGCATTACTTTAGACCACTCTATGGCTGTGGCTCCTATTATCACGATGGCCAAATATCTCCTTATATAGTGAAGTTATGGTGTTGAATGTTCTTGTTATATAAACAGTGATTTTGTTACATTTTTTAAAATCTACCTTCTGCCTTTTAAATTGGGAAAAATTGAAGTTCTGAATTACAGTAAACTGCATCCTTACATGCTTGCAATAGCTTAGAATCTCAATGCAAAGATATTATATTTTGACAGTATCTAAAAGTTGTGGTTAAGACAATGAGATTCATTTTCCTATTGTATCACTGTTGTTTTGGGACATTTAAAGGTCTGATCGGGAAATTTTAGTCATTTTTTCTTAGGGAAATTTGCCTTTATTCATAACTTATTTTAGGGGTAAACATGACAATATTTGGGAGTTCCATGACAAAAACTATGGTGGTCTTTTACTAGATTCCAGAACAAATCAAATATCATTGATGCATGTCTTGTATGTACAAAAATACAACATAAATTACCATGTATGACAAAAAAGTTGAATGTTTAGATATATTTAACAGGAAGTGTTTAATTACATTTTGTTTTTATACAAAAAAGAAGGGGACGATTCTATATATAATTTAACTTGATCACAAAACATCCATTGTTAGTCGTAGACAAAGACTTCACGATCTTAGGACCGGTTATTCTAAACTTGGAATCAGCAAGTGAATATACTTAAGTTATGTCATTATTAAAATTTAAAGATATTTAAAAATAAAATAAATAATTAAAACAGTTCAAAGGGTTAACATTAAAACATCATTATCATTGTTCAAAATTAACATCAATTTGTTTTACAACTTTAAGTGCAAAGGAACTAAACATAAGCTAATATATATGAGATGCTATCAATCATTTTGTAAAGGAAAGGGAGTATTCAGAGGAAAAAACCAGCTTTGGGCAAGCAAACTGACAAACTTTCTCATATTTGGATATGTCTTATGTTGAATTCAATCCTAGGTGGTAAGACAGGCTTTGGTTGGGAAATTCAGAAAAGACCAAATGAAATGTAAATAAATAAAATGTGAATTGAGACTTAAATATGCCTGACAGAACTTTACAATAAAACCTGCTATAGCCCCAACTTAAGACCAGCAATCCGTAAAAAAAAAACCCTGCAGTTTGTGGCCCCTGCATTTAATGTTTCAATCAAAAAAGAAGCTGTATACATGTGTACTAGTATAAAGACTACCTGTCTATAAAGTGTTTCTTATGTGCTGTGGGAGGTCTTTATAGACAGGTTCACTGTATTTTGGGATCACTGACAAATTCCAAATACGTCAATTGCATAAACTTTTTAGAAGTATAGTTGGCTGGTTAGCCATTTCAAAATGCCCTTACCATTGGGTCATATATAAGTAAAATTTGATATCCTTAAAATTCAATAAAATATAATTTGTCTGTAGTGCACATGGTATCATTCTCTTATTTACAAATATTATGTAAGAAGACGGTTAGTTAAACCTATTGTGTCACTTAATAAACACAGAAAATAACCTGATACAGTTACAGAATACAGGATGAACAGAAACGAACTTGAAATACGACATCCAAACCCATCATTTGGTGCAATCTACCTTCTAATAAAGTAACTTTATACATTATCAATTATAGTTGTGACAAAAACGGCGTAAAATTGGTAAAATTGTGCTGCAGATTAGTTTTCTTAAGTTTGTCAGCTCAGAATACAAACAGTCCGATGCATTAATGCACATAAATGAGCTTGTATAATAGAAGTTATAATTTAAAATGTTGTGTCTGGCAGCCAAGTGAAATCAACAACATTTTACACCTAAAAACAGTAATCAATTTCATCTTACTCAGGTAATAGGAGACAGGGTAGGTAGGTATTTTGTACCTAGGAACCTGAGACGCTGTTACCTGCATTGTATTACATAATGATATCTTAACGAATATGCTATATCATTAATAAGTCATTACTGAATGTAGGAGGCCTAACCACAAGAGTACATATGAACATTAGTATGGTAATGATCTAGTGTTAAATTGATTGAAATATAAGTAGAAGGACCTGGTATGGTTAGGTACATTTGATGCCCCTAAAATAGGTGATACTCTACCTGATGCCCCAAAGGAGTAGGACCTGGTGCCCCAAAGGATTGTAGGTATGGTAAATTGAATCTGATTCCCCCCAAAGAGGAGGTATGCTAAGGTGCTTGAATGTGATGCCCCAATAAAGGTGATAAGTTGCCTGGATGTGATGCCCCAACAAAGGTGATAAGTTAAGGGTCCAATGGAAGGACATATCCTATAGTGAGAAAGTTTTCAATTCGCTTGCCAAAGATTGGTGGTTCTTTATGGGAAGTCTGCATGGTCTCCTCCAACATTCTAAACTGATTGCCTCAATGTAAGTAGAAAAAACTTGACTGGGATGTAAAACAACCAAGTCACTCCACTCCATTCTAGAAACACAAGAGTAATTGCAGTAAAATGTTCTAGTAAGATTTGTAACATAAACATAGTGAGAAAGGGGCATAGTACTAATTCCTAGGCCTTAAAAGTCAACCCACTATTTTCCCATACTTATCAATAACACTTATTGTTAGGACTCGGGGTACTAATGATAAAAACCCTTCACCTACTTTACATTCTACAGTGTTGACAATTGACTATTGAAGAAAAACTTAAATTTGGGCCTGTTATCACTGCTAACAAGACCATAATAGACCCTGTATACGTAAGCCTAAACACTTACATAATGTTGGTTTTTATAAGTGTCTTTTGACCTTGTTGAAGCATGCAGTTAATTCTGGTACTAGTTAAACAGACCCTTGATAACATTAGCACTCCATGTATGCTTGAAACATATTTATTTCAAGTGCTTCTGCATGCCAGATTATATTAATTTTTAAGCTGATAATACTCGTTGTATTGTGCAGATTTTTAATCTTCCATATAATATAAACATTAAATATTAAATTGATTTGATACTGTCCATTCAACTAGTTTTTTAAAGAAGAATGTTTGTAAACACTGAATGGTTAGGGTAAGCAAAATTGACAAATGCATGATGGCCTGGATGGTTAGGGTAAGCAAAATTGACAAATGCATGATGGCCTGGATGGTTAGGGTAAGCAAAATTGACAAATGCATGATGGCCTGGATGGTTAGGGTAAGCAAAATTTACAAATGCATGATGGCCTGGATGGTTAGGGTAAGCAAAATTGACAAATGCATGATGGCCTGGATGGTTAGGGTGAGCAAAATTGACAAATGCATGATGGCCTGGATGGTTAGGGTAAGCAAAATTGACAAATGCATGATGGCCTGGATGGTTAGGGTGAGCAAAATTGACAAATGCATGATTGCCTGGATGGTTAGGGTAAGCAAAATTGACAAATGCATGATGGCCTGGATGGTTAGGGTAAGCAAAATTGACAAATGCATGATGGCCTGCATGGTTAGGGTAAGCAAATTTTACAAATGCATGATGGCCTGGATGGTTAGGGTAAGCAAAATTTACAAATGCATGATGGCCTGGATGGTTAGGGTAAGCAAAATTTACAAATGCATGATGGCCAACTTTGAGACTGTCTATCTAATCAGCCCTTTGGGCTGTTCGGATTAACATGGCAAAATAGTTTCATCTATCGGCACATGACCCTCAAGCCCTTTAAGCTGCTTAAATGGGGGGGGGGGGGGGGGGGGGGGGGTTATTCACTGTAAGAAAAGTAGACCTACAAAATTAATATTTAAGTTTCTAAAATTGATAAAATAATGAACCTCTGATATTCAAAATATTATTGATAAGACTCAGGAAAATTTAAATTTTTAGGGTAGACCCGGCATTTAGAAATACTTTACAATTTAGCATCTTTAAAACTTTGAAAACTAGTAAATTAAGTCAAGTACAAGAACTTCCACCATGGAAGTGAGGTTGGGTACTCCGGCGGAAGGTTAAGTACATACTGTCTAGCTAGGCCAACCAAGTGTAAAAACCAAAATTAAGAATAACAACTGTGAATCGAGAATCAGAACTAGAGTTGTCAGAATTGAGAAAACTCAGAATTAAATGAAACTTAAAAGTTATTCTTAGCTAACTATAGTGACATTATCTAGACCTGTCAATTACAGACAGATTCAGGGTCAGAAAACCCATTAAATACTATAATACATGGGATAAAGTTAGGACTTTGACAGTGTATGACATTGTAGGTTTATCATCATTATCTGAGATAATACATCAAAATAATGCTCTACATGTCTCTGTGCCACAGTACCTTTCACAGTCAACCACAATAATAGGAAGATCTTTCAAAAATATTCTGGAGTGAAGAGAAGTAATAGAGTTAAATTGCACGCCACATTTCCTGGGGTGGAAAGGAGTAATGTATATAGACTCTGGTCAAGATTCTTCCACTTATATTGATGTGATCAATTCAGGAATGGTGGATGAAATCAGGATGCCCAGAGAAAATCACCAACCACGTTTTTTTCTCTCACACTAGCTTCTGTCTAGAGTCGGATTCATACCTAGGCCATGAATATTATTGGATGTATGGCAGTATTACAGGGACACTTGGATTCTATGTTCGAGTATTAACAGATCTGTATTTGAAAAAGACATTTATCATAACTGTGCTATTGTCCCAAAACAGATGCGAGTTGAATGGAGTTAAATGGAGTTTAACACTGATATGGTCAAGATTCTTTGACTTATATTGAGGCAGTCAGTCCCAGGATGGAGAAGCTGACAAACTGTCTCACACTAGGATCTCCCTGAGCAGGGTTCAAACCTTGGCATTGACAGTATTAATGGTCTGTGATCCGAAGCAAGCACCATGGACCACTCAGCCACCACAGGGGTGTATTTACAGCAAAACACATTTATAATGAAGCCTTAGGGACTCTATTTTTAAAAAATTAAAATCTTTGGAAACTGACAAATTAATTTGAATACATAATCTTTTACCAAGGAAGTGAGGCTGGGTGTTCCGAAAGGGTAAGCACCTCCTGTTTAGAATCAATTAAGTACCCAACAACTATTTATTAAATAAGATGACATCTAGATTAATGTACCGATATGTACAAACATTGAAAAAAGTATTCAGATTTAAAAGAAGGAGACCTGTCTCTGCACAAAAAATGACAAATTTTATCACACGTCAACAGTTACATAATATGTAGTTATTTTCATGTACATGTATTACTAACCAACTTTTAGGGGTTAAATAGGGTCGCTTACCCTTCTATACTTAACATACAAAATGCACTTTTCTCAGATTTTAATTTTTTCAAAAACGATAAAAGGCAGTTAAGAACCTATTTTAAATACACACTAATGAATTTAATTTCTGTTTAAAATGCTGTCAGTCAGTAATTTTGTATATTACATTTGTATAATGCGAGGTGAAAAAAGGACAAAAAATTAAATACGGTAAACATGAAAGAAAAAAAACGAGGAAAAACTGAATAAAAATGGAAGGTGTTGTAAACACCAAGATTAATACTGTGAATTTCCTGTTTAAATTGAGCAATAAATAAGATAAAAACCTCGTTTGTGTCTGTGACACACAACGGGTCTCCCGCGACAAACTAGGGGTCTGGCAGACAGGTAAATACAATGATCAGCTTATGTTGACTTTGGCTTGAAATTGGCACTTGAATGACGTAATGTTTTACAGATACGCACTTGTACAAATATCAGTTTGTAAACACTGTCTCCAATTCAGTATAAATCTTATGAATAGATATAAAAAATATTAGTTCAAAATCACACAAACCCCTCGATGATGTAATAAGTAGTCCTTTAAATGAAAATTATACCTTGTAGCATACTTAAACAATTCTTATTAACTATATAAGACTTTACTTATGTCAATACAACTTTCAGGACTTCCATACGGCAGTGGTACTAGGTAGAGTCAATTTACCTTAAACCCTGTGAGACAGACTACACTGTCGTCTTTAAGAAATTTATAACCATGGTACCACTTTTTTTTTACTTACGTCAATACAACTTTTAGGACTTCCATACCACAGTGGTACTAGGCACAGTCAATTGACAACACGATCAGTACCCTTATATAATCATCATTAAAACTTAGTTTATATCTTTGAAAGGTGTAATGAGATGAGACAAGACAAGGGGAGGTGATGTAAGGTGAGGTGAGGCGAGGCAAGTCGAGTCTAGTCAAGGTGAGGCAAGTTGAGGTGATGTGAGGTGAGATGAGATAAAGGTAAAGACGATATCAGTTTAGGTGAGGTGAGATGAGATAAAGTTGAGATAAGGTCAGGTGAGATGAGATGAAGTCAGGTGAGATGAGGTGAGTTGATATGTAATGAGGTGACATGAGATTAGGTAAGTTTTGGATGAGGTGAGATTAGTTGTGGTGAGGTATTATAAGATGAGATGAGGAGGTGATAAGTGCGATGAAGTGATTTGAAGTAAAGTGAGATGAGATGAGATGTCATAAGGTGAGGTGAGATGAGACAAGGTAAGGTGAGAGAACTTGATATGAGAGAAGGTGGAGATTTTGGTAATTCTAGTTGTATATTTTACTCAGTTATACAACAGTTTGTATCCAATTTCAGACATCATCTGTATTTCACTTAGTGATTAAGGTATAGCAGTTTAGATTACAAGATTGTTCTCTGAAGTACCCAAGTACCAAAAATAACCTTATTAATAATAAAACCTGTTATAAAATTCAAAATATACTTAATAAATGAGGGGGAATGACCCATCTATTTTATCTTGATTTCAGGTTAAAAAAGAATACTTTTATTGTATATGTGGATTTATCATTTTCAACATTTTGATTTTTATCATTTTAAAAATACAAAATATTAATAAAAATCTACATTTAATCTGAACAGGTGTTAGATGTTGGTGAATTAGTGTGAAGTAACACCATTGTGTGTTAGTGATCTAAGTTGTGTTTTGGTTCAAAGCTCCAAGTCTATATCAGCCAAACACATTATTACTCCAGATTATAGATAGGGTACCGTACATTTGTTTCTTGGATGACTAATAAGATAGGAACACTTACCCAAAACCAATTCATCAATTTTTCATATTTTATTTTATTTACATATGATTTCTGGCAATATTATTCATTGAGTTTACCTTGTGAAAAAAGAACACAAGTATTGTATGATGGTGATATTGCAATATATATCACCCCCTATTACACTGACCAACTTAAAAAGTAATATACACAGCTAAGACAAATTGTTGTTGTTTTTTTTTTTGGAGGGGGGGGGAGTGGAAGGGGGTAGTAGTAATTGAGAATCTCAAAAGTTTCATGCATCATTTTTTTAATTAATTCATGCAACAGCTGAGGTGATGTAATGGCCATCATTTACATCATCAGGTCTGTAGATGTAGAAGAAACCTGGATGCCTGGAGAAAACAACTGAACTGGTAAACTTTTCTCTAATGAATCTGCCCAAGTATATAATTCCAAAATGAGTTGCAATACATAAGACAGAGTTTTAGACACCACTCAGTCACAGACACCACATTTGTACAGGAACTGGGAAACTGTCTCCACTGGATCTGCCCAGATATGATTCAGACCTTGGTGTTGCAAGACAAATTCTGATCCATAAGCAAGAGTTTTAGACACAAACTCAGCCATGGAAGCCTCATTTACACCACAACAGATGGTTAAATAGGAAACATTAAATGGGTTAAACTTTGACTATCACACTGGTATTGTGTAAGTAACTACCAAAGATCAGGTGGTAGGTATTAATTATATATGATATGTCTGCAGATTTTCTTAAGGCCATACCATGTTAATTTATAGTTTGTTAGTCCTGCCTGCCTCAAAAAAAATTTTGAATTCAGAAAAAAAAATCGATTTCAAAAGTGTATCGTCTGTCCAAAATTTCCAGTTTAATCCCATATACCAAGTTTGATCCTTTTTTTGTTTCAATGATATAGAATTTTTCTACATTGTAATGTTTGTCTGAGGACATCATTTGTAAACCATGCTAGTATTTGTTGTTACAGCAAAGTCTGAAAATGCACAGAACAAATAATTAATTTGGTGTGGCGTGATGTTAAAGAACTCTTTATTAAGTTATAAGATGTTTTATCATATGCAGACGGTTATGTTTTTGTGAAATTTACATCCCACCGTTTGTTTATTACTGTCTATAACAATGTATGCATATACAAGTTACGATTTTATTGGTTAAGTTACTGTTGTAATTACATCATAATTACTGATTTATGACTTAAGTGCTACATGGTGTATAAAAAACCGTTAAAAACAGGTCTCTCTTCACAGGTGGTCTCAAACAGGTCAAAATAATATGGTTAATGCATTATGATGTAATAATAAGTGCTTGTGTGGTATAAATACAAAACAGGACTGATTGATTGAATGATGTTTTACTTATACTGAGACATTCCCAGCTATAGGTGACGTGGCGGAAATATTGACCTTTGCCGTGTGGTCAGAGCAAAGTGCAGGAAGGTTCTCTAATAAGCCATGCTTGCTGTGACACAGGACATTGCTTTTTAAGGTATATTCCAAAGGACCTTGTGACATTAATTTCTAAATGCAGATTGCTTGGGGGAAAACACTACCTACTTAGTATTTTCAAATCATGGTCTGGACCACAGCCTGGGTTTGAACCTACAACCTCCCACATTATCACCATACAACATTTAGTCTAGGTTATCAATCATGTAATACCAACAGTTTAAAGGATATTTTAGTATCTAATTACCAATAGAAATAAAATTACAGCCATTTAAATTTTTAACACCTTTTTGCTTGCAGCCAGACAGCCCAAACCTTCACCTGGACTAGTGTTAATTAAGTGTAAATATTAAACAATACCGGTACATGTTTTAAAACACATTTAAATACTTGCAGTACTAAGTTAGAAAAGTTATAGCCTTTATAAAAAATTACTGGTGGAAAAATACATTAATTTTCATTCAAACATGACATAATTGGGTGTATTTAGGTTTAAAAATAGCTTCTTAATTCCCATGATTCTTTGTTGTTTTTTTTTTCTTTTCTGCATGGAGTCTTAATTTTAAAGGAAGATGGTTATAACACGAGGCTTTTTGAATTACAAAAATTATACTTATATTACGAGGTCAAAGTAATAAAACATCGTTTAGATAATAACCGTCAGATAGTTACGTATTGTCTTACCCCCGTACCTAGATGACACAGATACCCCCTTGCAATCAATAGTTCCTTTGGTCTTATATTGTGTCTTTCCTCAAGCTTCTTCCCCTAAAGAAATGTGGTATGGTACAAAAACAAAGGATCCGAGCATTCCCATTATGAATTTTGGGGTGAAAGCCTTGAGTTTAATTCTTATTTTGAATCGAACTGTTAAAATGTCCTAGTAACTTATATCCGAGAGAAACTGTGCTAAGGAAACCCATACCTTCTCAAAATACCACATGTACAATATACATAGTAATGTTGAGTAACACCTTTACAAATAGGAAAATTTAGAGGACATGGTGACCTATATACTTCTTTAATCTTGAACTCAGGAAAGTTTCAAAGTTAATCAAAAACAATAATTTCCCCCAAGATCAGAACATTCCCTTCTCACTCCATATACAGTGAAACCTTAATTTATCAGAACCATTTGTTCAGTAGAACTTTGGTGTTATGAAGGACTTTGGCAATAAATGGAGACAGATTTATAAAGGAAACTAAAAGAAATGAATTTAGGGACTTCAAATGAGTATGGTAAAAAGTGAGGTGGCAAAGGTTTTGATTTCTGAAAAGTACAAGGAATGACATCAATGAAGGTCAGTGAGACATGATGTCCAAGCCTACGCTAAGCCCAAGGACCCACGCCAAGCCCGGAGTTGGTCCTATCGCCCATTAGTAATCGTAAACAATTCAGGATCAAGTGATCTCACTCTCGTGTGTTTATACTTATATAATATATAATAGTTATAAATATCTTAATGACATTCTGACGACTTTAAATATAGAGTATCCTATATGTATAAGAAAATTTAAATTGCTTTCACATGGTGTCACATTAACCTTTTATGGTGACACCAATACAAATGTATATTACTTTTTACCCAGGCTGTTGTGACATTAATAATGATGGGAAATGTAAATAACTGTTACATACCTATTACTCTGATCCACTCTCTATATATAGTGATTGTGTGATCCTCCTTCATCGGTTAAAACTATGGAAGTGATACCTCAACTTATTGTGACATAATGACTAAACAACCAAAGTGGTCAGTGGTCAGTTAAACACTCGGCTACCAAACTGAATGGTGATCAGTTTAAACACTTGACTACCAAAGTGGTCAGTTAAACACTCGGCTACCAAACTGACTGGTGATCAGTTTAAACACTTGGCTACCAAAGTGGTCAGTTAAACACTTGGCTACCAAAGTGGTCAGTTAAACACTTGGCTACCACAGTGGTCAGTTAAACACTTGGCTACCAAACTGAATGGTGATCAGTTTAAACACTTGACTACCAAAGTGGTCAGATACACACTTGGCTACCAAACTGACCAGTAATATGCTTAAACACTTGACTACCAAAGTGACAGTGAACCAGTTTAAGTGCTTGGTTATCAAGCACAAGTTTTTTATTCACAGAGGTCTGTACTTCAGTTTAAGCTGTGGAAGTGATAACTCAACAACTTATTGTGACATTATTGAACTTTTTATGTATGTTGTCATCATCAATCATCAAGACTTCAGTCATCTGAAAATGGCAATCCTATTTATAAACAGAACAACTTTTGAAATATGTGACATCACAATGCCTTCTTTGCACTGTTAAAGGTTGCTTTTTGCACAGTTAAGGGTTGTCTTTTTGCACAGTTAAGGGTTGCCCTTTCTGTGCCAGTTAAAGGTTGTCTTTTTGCACAGTTAAGGGTTGCCCTTTCTGTACCAGTTAAAGGTTGTCTTTTTGCACAGTTAAGGGTTGCCTTTTTTGCACTGTTAAGGCTTGCCTTTTGCAATGGTAAGGGCTGCCTGTTTGCGCTATTAAAGGTTGCCTTTTTGCAAAGGAAAGGGGTCCATTTTGGCAAAAGTAAAGGTTGCCTTTTTTGCACCAGTAAGGGTTACAAGTATTTACAAAAATGCCTTTAATACATCAATAAATGGTGAGTTATGTAAATACTTTTTAACTACATCATAAGTCAAAATATTTGTAAACAAAATGACATATTAAAGAACAGAGTCAAAGTTAAGTAGATGTCAAGTATCTCTGTCTACTTCCTGTCCAGTCAAATACTTACTTAGTCACTGCACTGGGGAATAAAACAGACTTAAATTGCGTTTTCAATATATGTTTTGTTTAAAATATTTTGCTATAAGATTGTATTTCCTATTCTTTATGGGAATGATAAAATAATTCAAGTGGCCAGGGAATCTTAACTTTAAAACCATCAATTTAAAATAATGAAAAACAAAGTTTCATGTTTGTCATAAAAAGATCTGATGATATTTGCCTCATATGATCTTTGATCAGTTCCAATGCTGGACTACCAAAGTGGATGGTGATCAGATTATTTGCCTGGCTACCTAAGTAGCCAATGATCAGTTAGGCCACTTGACTACCAAAGTGACAGGTCACCAGATTAACTATTGGTAATTGACTAACAAATTGGCCAACAGTCGTTGACTATCAAAGTGACCAGTAAATGGTTTAACCATTTGGCTATCAAATGTCAGTGATCAGATGAATGACTCGGTACCAAAGTGGCTGACAGTCAGTTAATAAACCAGTCAATTACCAAAGTGGCTTAACCGCTTGGCTACCAAAGTGGTCAGTGATCAATATTCACTTGCCTACCAAAGATGACCAGTTTAATCGATTGGTCAAACAAATAAATGGCGAGAAACTATAAACCAGAAATCATTATAAGATTGTTATGGTTACCCTAACCTCAGGCTGATCTTGTACCAAAATAAACAGCTAGTCGCTTTCCTAATCCAGATGTTAGTGATGGTGGTAATGACCTGTTTGTGTAGATAAATTACATAAATACAACACCAGTAACAAGTGATCTCACTGGAGGAATGTGTTTGTTCTATATATACTACACACAAATAATTAACCAAAAATAATTAATATAGTACATAGTAAACACTAGTTACAACACTGATATATCAGTACTTCATTCCATGTACAACATAATGATGATGTCTCAGTGGAGTAATGGTGTATTACTCTCCAGTCAAGATTTTTTCACTTACTGGTATATCATGGTTGTCAGGTCTGAGAACTTAACTGTAAAGAGGGGCATTTACATCATACTTCCTTTTTTACCCCTACTCATGTGAAATTTTTGGAAAAATTAATTTTCATAGAAAAATTCAAAATATTTTGATTCATTTTAGGTTTTTTTAGTCAAAATTAAAAATGTCAGCAAAGAGTACAAATGGTAGTCCTTCCAATATATTTATGTCAGTTAATATATGAACAATATAATGCAACACTTACATTTGATAATGTATTGCAAAACCTGTATATAAAGACCACCCACAAAACCTCAGTAATATAAAGTTTTCAAGCAGGTGGTCTTTTGGGGTTGTATGGCATATATGAATTCAGTAAAAGGAATTTAAAACACAAGTCTCAGTTTTGATATAGAGGTGGTCACTATTGCAGTTTTTTACTATACTTTCATTACAGTGTTGTTAGAGATTTAGAATCTAATTCCTTATGTTATTTATGAAAGAAGATGAAAGATAAGAGAGTTGGTACAAATGGTGGACTACATGTACCTATTTGTATGGTTTATCACAAGTCAAGATTATGTTACTTTTATAAATTATGTTAGTTCTGGAATTGTGCGGAAACTGTAATACCCACAGAAAACTGTCAACATTCTACAAACTTTCAAAACTAAGGCAGTATGAGGTAGTGTTGTTATCTGTAGGCTAGTGCTTGGACAACTCGACCTGTAAAATTTGTTAGACACAGAAGCAGAGTTTCTTGGTTTTGATAAATCGTTGGTATGGACTGTTTCTATCAACTGCACTAATTGATATGGAAGTAAAACAACATGGGTTCCCCTCTCCTCCCAGTTTTGTAAGATAACAGCTACATGTACATGTACAAGTTTGTAGTGAGTGTAAGGGCAGGTTGATATGTAAATGCCATAGCAGATTACCACCATACCCTGGCTGGCTCGGCTTATCTGATAATCTGATTAAGATATAAGACAGATTAGAAGTACTTAGACTCTCTTTAATCAATTAACTGACTAACTGGATTAAAGGGTATATGTAGGACATTATGACAAAACAGTAGTTCAACTGTCTTCTCTGGTTAAAGACTGACTCATTCCGACTACTCTGTGAAAGCTTTTTAGATTAAATCCATTAAAAATCACAACATGTATAACACAGAAGACGGTGTTCTCCTGCTTAAAACATAAAATTTAAAAAAAAAGAAGAAAATTTATATTATTAATTATGTAACGAAAAGCCATCAACTGATATAATGCTAATGAAGGGAAACTTAAGGTCAACATGCCCCTAGATATTCCCAACTGTCTGATGGCTGTGAGCAGACGTCAGGATTTTGATATGGATTGTGGGAGGCAATGGTAGTCGTGTCAGGTAATTTTTTAAGACATGCAAATGAGATATATAAAAGCACATCCATAAGAAAGTTTTATATCTCTTTTAAGAGTTGTTAAGCATGTATTTGTGTGTCAGACAACACAATCCATTTCCATGTCAACTTGTACATACATAAATGATACATGTAAAAACTGCAGAAACTCATATATCATGTCGTGTAATGTACATTGTGTGTGTGTGGACACACAATGGTAAAATATCTGTTCAACATGAGAATTTTTTTTTCAATTTCCAGGTTAAATTTATAACTTACAGGACAACTAGAGACAGCACAGAACAATTGATATTTTTTCAATAAATATATTGTGGGGAAAATTATCAAATCTTGCAGAAACAAAAAACTTCATTTTAGCTGGCATCCATTAGGACTAAATACAGACCCATTCTCCAATTCCCATTTGAAAACCTTGATATAACTTTCAAATTTTGTGCTGGAAAAAACATAATCCATCATTTTATTTTACAGCAAAATTGCTACTGTTGCTGTTTTTCGTCAAAATGTTGGCAAAAACCAATAAAAAAATTTTCCCAAAATACAACACAAATATAAATATCAGGTTTGACTTATAATGGAGGTATATGTCCTAAGTGATCTTGGCCCATAATGCTTTGCAATGAAATTTGACACACAGGGTTATTTCTAAAGAATTTAAGACCCATAATATTTTATAGGATGTTGAACCCCCTCAGCTGTCATTTATCAACCAGATATAGTTTCATTGTCTACTGTATCTTTACATCTTTTTAACATAATTTTGCTTTTTTGTGAGAACTGTAAAAGTGAGGGAGAAAAAAAATCATGGCTGGAGTCAGGTGATCAAACCCAGGATCTCCCACAATATAGTTAAGTGTTCTACCAGCTGAGCTACCCAGATTGCTATTTTCCTCTGCTGTTATTTTTGGGTTCTACATGGTCCTGCACAGTGAGTAATCTCGCCCAAATTTCCCAGTATAAACAAGGTTGCCAGTTCACCACTTCCAAAAGCCACCTTGGCCACCAAACTGTAACCATGCAAAGGAGAAAAAAATGCTGGGCTGGTGACTAAACAAAAGACCCCCTGCACTACAGGACTGCACTCTACCCAGGTACTCAGACCACAGCCTTGGTTGGAATGCACTTGAGCAGATCCTAACACAAGAAAGTTTGTCAGTTAACTAGCTGAAGGTCTGTGATTTCATCTCGGCACTTCAGTGTTCTTCCACCATCCCAGATCTGACTGCCTCGATATAAGTGAAAGAATCTTAACGGTGGCAAACAACAGAATTACTCTGTTCCACTCCTGTTAAATTGTGTACCTTCCATGGTTAACATACTGTACATACAATCACAGACACTATATACATACTGTTACATGTGCTGATTCAGCAGTTTGAGATGTATTTTCCTACTAAAATCTTCACTGTAAATGCTCTTGATGTATAGCAATAACTTATTACCCTTGAAATGTCTTAATGATATACTTCACCAGACAATCAATTTATGTTTTAAATTTCAGAGCTAGTAAATTATTTTTTCAGTCAGGTGTGACAGATAAATTTGTTCTTACAAATACCTTCTAAATATCTGCTAAAACAATATTCAGAACTACTTATTATTATGGCATGATCTATAGATCTTGTCATTTTCACATATTTTGGAGATTTACCAAAAATTTTAACTAGCAATTTATAGAATTTGCATCTTGTATAATGCTGTTACCTTAGCAATAAGTGTTGTATACATATCATATCCATATAGTGTTACTTTTGATCTATGAGTAATGATTTTATCTTCCGTTATTATTTTTCTATTAATATGTCCATTCTTTTTATTGTGTTAACTGTTTTACAGGAATATTATAAATCAATAATCATGAAAAAAGTTAAAAAAAAAGAAACTATTTAAAACATAGTCTTTGAAAGGCCAAACCTAGTTTAAACAGTCTCAAACTTTTAAACATTTACATATTTTGAAGATATAACTGAGTAATGTATGCAAACTTGAACTTTATTCATTCATTTTTGTGAAAATTAAAAGCTGAAAAATTGATATCTTCTTCCTCTTCCCCTTCCCTTTCCCCTCCTCCGTCTTCATTTTTGTAATGAGGAGTAATGGAGAAAATGGTAGAGGAGAAAGGAGGGAGGGGCAGAAAGAAGGGAGGAGGAGGAAGATGTTGATAAGGCGGTGGAGGGGAGGAGGATGATGATGATAAGATGAAAGAGGGGAGGAGGAAAATGCTTATAAGATGAAAGAGGGGAGAAGGAAGATGATGATAAGGCAGTGGAGAGAAAGGGGAAGGAGAATGAGGAAGGAAGATGATGACAATTTTTAAACTTCTGTAATGTTTGCTGTGATGATGATAAAAACTTAATCTGTAAGTTTTAAAAGTTTTTACTCTGCTTTTGAGATTGTATAGTTATAGATACTTCCAGACAGTCATGAAATTTCAGAAATAGAACATTTTTACAAAATTAAAACACAATCTGGTTTTAAAAACTGGTAAATTAAGTTAAACATGTGTGAATTTCCACCACATATTAATTCAGGGTTTTTTAACCTCACAACAAGTAAAACATTCAAATAAATTTCTAAATTTTCTGATATGTTTAAACAATTACTGATGTAGGTAGAAACTTTTGACAAGAGAGAAATTTCTGATTTTTCAGGACCAGGTGATGGCATCAGTGCGTTCAGGTCAATTTGTAACAGACACATATTCTACCATCAGCTAAGTGAGTATTAAAGCCCAACGTTAAATTAAATCAAAGTCTCTGGAGCAGTCAGATCTTAATGTAATTAAATATCAACCAGGTAAATGAAATTAACCACATCAATTACCTCAGGATTACGTAATGCAACTTATGTAACCTACATCAAAGTGAGCCGATGTGGGCTAGGAGTAGTCATGTGGTAGAAACAGGTTGTTTCTTGTCTAGATGCATTATGTGGAAAAACTGGCAAGATTGGCAAGAATGATGAATATGATGATTGTGGTGGTAGTGGTGATGAAGGAAGGGACGATTTATCAATATTGATGCTTTTGTAATAGCAGGGTGGGGTGGGGAGGGGGGAAAGAAGAAGACTGAGAAGGAAGAAAAGGAGAAGACAAGAATGTTGATGAGGAGAAAGAGGTGGAAGAGGTGCTGGTGGCAGAGAGAGGCAGGGAGAAGGAACATAACGTCAATTTTAAAGCAATTGTAATGATACAGTATCTGTTTGTTTTGATGACGATTATGACAGCAATGATGATGACGATGACGATGGCAATGATGATGATGATGATGATGACAATGATGACGATGACGATGACGATGATGATGATGATGATGATGATGATGAGGAGGAGGATGATTCTAGTCCTGACAACTCAACACATGTTTACCTTGTATTTTGTTTTGCTATGGTGTTCATATATTATGATTTGTTCTTAAACCACTTGGCCACAGATTAATTACAAGTTGCCAGGCTTTCATTATAAATCGAACACTTCATACTTAATGTGTCATAATACAGATATTCATTCAGATTTAAACTGCAACCATTAAATATAAAAAAAGTTTTGACAAAAATTGCTAGGAATGTTAAAGTTTTCATTCAACATTTTATATAGGCATTTCCAATGTCGACTTATAAAAAGAAGTGGAATACATTATGACCTGAACCAGACAGGTACCTGATCAGTATTCTAAACATGTAACATTATATAAAGCCTAAATCGGGAACATGGATCTACGGAATAGCTGCCCTGTCTGACAATTTAATATATAACCCAGTTGAATGAGCAGAGAAAATTCTGCGTTTTCAATATCAAGCTTTTATTATTGCATAAATCATCCGCTTTGAAAGGAAATAGATAATGATAAGACTGATGGGATACAGTGCATAAAAAACCCATGGACCGACATGCATGGCTGATTCAAGTGTACTGTTCGACAAAACCCTGTTAGTTTAACCAGTTGGCTAGTGTAAATTTGTATCTTATTTTTTCTTGAAGCTTATAATGTCAGATTAACCAGTTGATTAGAGAAAAAAAATTATCTTGTGTATTAGATATAACATTAAAACCTTTATATAAAGACCACTCATGGGATTTAAAAAAAATATGTACTTTATAGACAGGTGGTGTATCTTGTGTTCAGTGAAGCTACCTTAGCTTTGCAAGTTAATTGGCAAATATTTGTATCTTGTGAATAAGACAACACATTAAAAAAAACCTGTATAAAGACCACCTATGAGATCTAAAAAATATGGACTTTATAGACAGTTGGTCTTATTACGAAGTTATTTTTGTTTCTTCTTGGTGGCGTTAAGTAATGTGTGAGATCACCCCTATCCTTCTCTCCCTCATTCTTTCTCACTTTTACAAACACACATAAAATATTTTTTAATATATATCTTTATATTTTTATTACTATCAATCATATATATGTATATTAAAAATTGAATCAAAAACTAAATAACTGTGAATTAAAGGACAAATGATCACTGTGAGTGATACAAAAGTCCTTCCAGCCATATAAAACATTAAAATTCCCTACAGGTATAGACCTGCCATGGCTTTGATATACTCGGGGTCAAACACCTTCAGTGACCAAATTCACATCATTTTTACACAGATAACATCAACATATGTAAATATCTTGACCAAGATTCCGTCAGGCTTCATTAACTATGAAGTGATAGTAAACTAGCCTTGACAAGAAAAAGTGTTAAACTGGGCATAAAATTGACCAAAAACAGAAATTTTATGACTTAAATCAGTGTCCATTAGACTGACTGGGCTGAAACATAAACTATACACCTACATCATACATAGGGGGGCACACAGAGCTGGCGGCTGAAATATACATACAGTATAAGTGGCCTGTCTATTCTATCATATAGATTTCAAAAGAAAATGAATTTATCCCTAATAAAACAAAAATTTATCTGTTTTAAGCCCTGATATATAACAACAAACACAAGTTTTATCAAAGAACATGAAATTGATTACTGGTTTTATTGAAGTTAAGCAGCTGAACTCAATTGACCCTAGAATTTTTTAGATAATTTTGCCGAGTCAGCTATTATCTAAGGTTTATACTGTAGCATTGATAATCTTTTAGTATTACTTAAAGTGTTAACTTAATTAATTTTATTACAACATTCACCAGGCCAAATTAAATGATTTGTTTGTTTTACAACCCACATCTTAAAATGACCTCTTTTTTGGACAGTTTTTTGTGACATGATCAATGATCAATGCTTTTGTCTAGCTAAATATTTGGGCACAGGACCATCATTTTGGAGAAATGAAAGTGCCTTGTTTTCCATCATAATTATTTGAAAGCACTAGTGGCATTTTGTACCCCCAAAATGCGGCAAAGACGGGCTACCGATTCACCAGTTGTTAGCTACTGTGTTAAACTTTGTACAGGTCTGTGCTGCAACTGACTGTAAGAACACAACATGTCAGCAATATTATTTAATGTGGTATATATGTACATGCATGAAGTATGAATTAGCACTCATTAATTACAAACTTTGAGATTAATTCATTAATAAACTCACTTAATGAGTGTTAATTATGATATACATCAGTTATGTAACAGAATGTCTGAGTCATCAGAGGCAGTAGTGTCTAGTAGTAATTGGTCGTGTTTAAAAGTCTTGATAATAAGTCTTCAAATCTTATTTTCAATTTCTGATTCAGTACTCAGAAATGTAAATGATCCTATGCAATTTGGCATAAAAGAAAAAAACATTGGTGGAATTTTGGATCATGTTAACTGTTCTTGAAAAAGTAAAATTGCAAACTCAAGGCATTTGAAGCTGGTCATATGGGAGACTTATATAGGGACAGTTAAACTACCGGTACTTTCAAAACTGTCAAAACTGTAAACAAAAAAAAACTTGTCTAAATTGAACCCTGGCAAAACCAAAACCCTGTAACTGAACCCAAAGTGTTTATTCTGAACTGAAATCTGGAATTTGTTCGACATTTAGACACAGGTCACCAAATTCCACAAAATCTAAGCAGGTACGCAGATTCTACTATAGTAGACTATAAAGTATTTGATCTGGTTACCAGATTTTACTAATTTTGATTTTCCTTCTTTCACTTTCATTTTCAATGTAAAACAAAGGTTCACCAACTTATATATACAGTTACACGACCAACTGTCTTGGTAGAGAAACTCCACACAAAACTACCTATCATAACCCTAGACATAAGATTAATTAACAGGTACTTGCCAAGTGAAAGCAGTCATAAAGTGACAGCCTACTTCTAAACAATTACAAGTTTATGTTAAAGTTTGATGTGTAGAATACAAGTACCTGATAAAAAGCACTCGTAGTTTTACAGACAAAAATGGATAAATGACAAAAAAGTTATAAATATCATATACAAGAGACAAACATTAATTTGTTATAATTCTCTCGACAACAACTTGATGTTATATTTCTACACTCCAGGTAACAATAAATTATGTATTTACACGGCACTAAAGAGATGTAAGGAAAAAAACTATCTACAGACTTATACAGCCAAATTTAAGACCAAAAAAAACTAGTTTTCTTATGTAAGATTTAACTTAAAACTTCACCTTGTCCTGGTGCAGAGTGGAGTGGAGTAAGGGTGTCTTAGTCAAGATTCTTTGTTTTATATCGAGGTGGACAGTTCAGGAACACTGATGGAGTAGAGTGATGGTGTTTTATGTCTCTAGTCAAGATTCTTTCACTTATATCAAGATGAACAATTTAGGTATGGTGAAGTGGAGTAATGGCATTTTACATATCAGACAAAATTCTTTCACTTACCAGATATAAAAACAGACAGTTCAGGGATCATAGATTGGATTCATGGTGTTTTACACCCAAGTCAAACTTTTTTCACTTATATCGAAGTGGACAGTTCAGGAATGGTGGAGGAACCCTGAGTACCAGGAGAAAACCGTCAACATCCAAGAACTAAACTGACAAATTAAACTTTCTCACAACCTTGGCACCAAGCATTCCATCCATCCCTAATGAGCTGTACTGAAAAATTGTCCTTTAAATAGAACATTTGACTTCCAAAATCTAGAACAAGGAACTCTGACTCTCTCTCTCTCTCTCTCTTTTCTCATTTATTATATTTTTGTTTTATTGTTTGTCTGCACTGGAAAAACCCTGTAGAAAATATGATCGAGTACGTACATAGGAATGCATCATCATTTATTATAAAGATGGCACATATTATTCTGAAGAATGTGCATAAGAAGGAAAAAAACCCAATGGCATAAAAATTTTATTATGTCAATATGAAATTTTAAACAAACTTTATGGGAAATGATTTTATTGTTGTGTTACATAACCATTAAATTTAAACTAGGTCTGGTTCATTGCAGTAGCTACAATCTGACATTCCAGTGGTACAGTAGGTCAATAGGTCTGTCTGCTATTCCAAGAAAACTAGGTCAGTAGAACAGCATGTATAATTTACATATTAATGATAATTAACTCATATCATCAATCTGTTATTTTTAGTACATTAGGTACTAGAAAAAATGTGCATCTTAAAAAGGTTGAAAAATGAAGCATGTTGATTATTAATATCATTGTGGGAGGGTTAGTTGTTATTTATTTATTTATTTCATTTAATTATTTAAAATATGACTTAAATTATTTAAAATTTTTGGTTTTCTATGTAGATCCCTAGTGGTTTATTTTACTTCTGTGGTTTTAATATTTTTTTTAGTCCCTCCACAATACAAACAGGACTCTATTCCTAAAAATGGGGAAAATGACATATTTTGAAGAGCTTGAAATGGCTGAAAATCTAAATCGTTTCACAAGACACCATATTTGGATTGTTTAAAATGACTCAAGGTTTGCATTGCTTCAAATAAATAATTGACAAGTTATTTAAAAAGTGCCCCCCCCCCCCCCCCCAAAAAAAGGAAAATAGACACAAACATTTTTCATTTAAATAAACTTTTCTAAAATACAACATATTTTTATGTATAAAACCAGTTTCAAAAATAATTTAAAAATAACTTCATACACATTAAAATTAACTTCAAGTTATAAAATAACAAAGTTGATTTTTTGTCAATTCTCATTTTTTTTCTATTTTATTTTTTTCATTTTTAAAAATGTTAAATATTTTCAAGTCAATAATAAAAACACTAACCATGATATAAAAAGTATAACTAATTTACATTTTAATATATGTAAGTATTTAGAAATCTGTCGACATTGACAAATTGTCCAAAAAATCATGTAGAAAATTAAAGCATTTATTTTATGACACTAAAAATCAAATTTTACTGGTGGTTATAGGATAACTAGTAATTACCGTGACAACCTGGACTAATAACCAGTGTATCATCTATCCTGTCATAGAATTTTATGAGGTAGAGCAAAGAATTAAATAAATTAGGGGGGAATATTTAAAATATTATACTTCATCATCTGGGAGTTAAACCTGACTTAAATTAGGTAATTTATATTCATTTTCTGATGAACAGTATTAAATAAAAACCTAAAGTTTGAAGGTTGAAATGTAACAAGTATTTCACTGTCATTATGGCAGAACTACCACCATAATGAGAATTATTTGGTGTATTTCAGTAAAACACTTGCCACTGCTTTGGAGAAGTGGTTGGGTGTTCAGACTCCAAATAGTCGCACATAAATACCCAGGTAATACCAAAGGTTTTCCTGTAATTGAAACGTTTGTAGCTTCAGATAGCCAGTCCCAGTATTGTGGGGCTCTGTGGTCCGATCAGGTCTTAATCATGCTTGTGGATCACACCACCTCTGAATCATAAGCTGGTAGGTCCTAAAGTGAGAAAGTTTGTCAGTTCACTTGCAGAAGGATGATGGTTTTCTCTGGATACTCCTGTTTCCTCTACCATCCTAGAACATACCACCATGGAATCTTGATTGGATCATGAAACATCATTACCCAGTACTCTACAGGACAACTTATCAGAATTGGTGATA